>CM021106.1:413462309-413857363 GCA_007115665.2 Sequoiadendron giganteum
CTATTCCTCAAAATTTGATAGCGTTGATTACTCAGGAAATTCATAATAGGAAGATCCACTTACGATCTGAGGACAACACAATCATCTGGTGCAGAGCTACCTTTGGCAACTACTCAGCCAAGCTTGGATACCAGATACAATCTGCACAAGCAAAGGACAAAACATGGATGGCAAGGTTGTGCTGGAAGCAGGTGGTGCTACCCAAATCAGGGGCGTTCTTATGGGTAGAAATGTATCAACATTGTTTAACAGGTGATAGATTAAAAAGAATTGGCTTTGTAGAATAGATAAGTATTTTTCCTGTTGATATTGTTATCTCCATTTTGTACATGTTAAATTTAGATGAATGTTATTTTGTGTCAAGCTCTATCATATGTTCCTATAGGTCATAGTTTTGAGTTTACAACCTTTAAGTTTTATTTACTTTGAAATTTTGGAGCACCCATTCCTATTGTTAATTACAAGCCATTTATACTTTCAGTTACTAGTCACTTGTTACTCGCTAGTTGTCTTCATTATGTGAAATCTGCAAGTGCTAATTCTTAGGTAATTTCATGCTTTCTAGCTTAAGAATTCCATGCTTTCTAGTTTAGACAATTTCATGCTTTCTAGTTTAGACAATTTCATGCTTTCTAGTTTAAATTCATGTTTCCACCATTTTAAAAATTTAGAAAATCTTGCTAAGAGAGAGATGGCCAAAATTCCCCCTATTACATACATCCCTTGAACACTACCCGATCAACATAATTGATGTATCTTTAACTAAAGTGTTAGGACCTAATGACAGCTTGTCAAAATTTGTCTTTTGTTTGAATTAAATCTTGTTTAATTCATTTATATTTGATTTCCTTATGCTTCTCGATTTCCTCACACATTCTAGCATGCTCCGTGGGACCTTGTTCATTGACACTAACCTTTTTGTGATTTTTAATCGAGTAGTTGCAGGTTTCAGAACGCGGTTGTCATTTTCTAAAATGCATTTGAAAAAAAATTGCACGAAAGCTACAAAAGTTTCATGTGGTTGTTTCTTCACTTCTACCGTGGTTGCTCTTTTCCAACTGCTATTGCAAAAGATAGGGGTGCTTTTGAATTTTCTAACTGCTTTTGCTTTGCAGGTTTTTAAATTTTGGCATGGCTGCTTTTGATAATGTGGACTACAGTTGTTGAAAGTAACAGGGCCACTTTTGACTAACATTTACACTTTTGCTCTGTGTCTTTTTTATTTAAATTTGTAAGCAAATTTTTTGATTTCTACCACTAACTATCATAAGGGGGAAATCGAGAAGCATAAGGAAATCAATGTAAATGAATTTAACAAGATTTAACTAAAACAAAGATTAAGATTCATACCCATTACTCACGAAATGAACAATACAAGATTATTGAATTTAATGAACTAAGATAATACAAACAAAGAACAAACAAAATAATTCAAACAACGATATTGTTACCCATCTTGTGTCAAAGTGTATTCACAATTATTTTGGATCGTTGTATCAATGTGAAGCCTCCATTTATGTGTTGCAAAAGCTCCAATTCGGTGTGATGGTGATCGAAGATATGTGTAAAAGCTTTCAAGAAATTGAATGGAAATTCAACATTACTTCGTTACATAAAAGATGTCAATTCTCTAATCGTTTTTTAGGATGAAGAGCATTATTATAGAGATTTCACATTTTGAAATGAACATGCAAGATTAAACAATGTTGAATCAAGATCAATGGTTGAAAGTTGTTGAGAAGAATTAGATTGCTTAGTTAGCTTTTGTGATGAAATCAATTAAGGATATTGATTGATCAATCAGAGGAAATAGATTGCCTAATCTGTGGAATTGATGAAATCCTGTTGAGCTTTCAATGAGATTGAAGAATAGATGAATCGGTTAAGAAATAGATGAATTAGTTAGGAAATAGATGAATCAGTCAACCAATTAGAATGAGCGATCAGGGGATTGTAATTTTCTCAATCATAAAAGTGGGTGAGGATAATTAATTAATTGAATTAATTAATTAAGTTTTTTGAGTTTAACGTACAAGTCATGTTTGAATTTCACAAACAAAGTTGTATTTGTTTGTTTTGACCTTTTTGAATGATGTTTGAATAATTTATTTAATTATTCAAGTTTTAGGGGAAAGTGATTTAATTAAAATATTAAGTGATAATAATTTAATTGATTTAGAGAATAGGGTAAATTAGCAACATAATAAAATAATTGATGTTATTTAATTAATTAGGAGGAATAAAGTTAGACTAGAACTTTATTAAATAGATAAAATTTACTTAATTAATCAAAATGATGAAAAGGTGAATTAATTAAATAATGTAATATTATTCAATTAATAGAGGAAATTAGTTTTTTTGATGTAATTAATGTGAAATGCAATGAAATTAGATGATAGTGATGTCGATGATGAGAAAATGTTATTCAAGATGTGTGATAAGTGTTAGGTTATTTTTACATGTCTATATTTTGCCCCTCTTTGAGACAAAGTATTGGTTGCTTTGTTTTAAAGAATTTGATGTTAAGAGAAATATTTGAAAAAAAAATATATGCCTCATTGTTCCCCGACGATCAATGGAAAGATGGTAGTACGCTGGGTTGCCCCCTCGAGAGGTTGGCCGAAAAAATCATTTTTTAGGTTGGGCTCATGACAATGTTCCATTTCAGTTTAGATGAGTAGAGGATGAAAAATTAAGCTTATAGAACCTTCGGTTATAGTTTAGATGTTCCTAGGAGCTCATAATTTCAACCTAGGAGGGTCTCCTAGGTAAAAAAAAAGGTAATTCGGGTTTTATTTACCTCATTTCATTCTTAGCCTTTAGTGTTTCTCGCCTCTAGATTCCTTGATTTTATGATTATCGAGGAGCTATGGAGAGGATTTGAGGAGCCCCACACCATGCAAAGGCGGTTCATGAGTTTGGGAGGCCCATTGGCATCTGTGGGCCGATATGTACTTTCTCCATTCTTTTTTCATCTTTTTATTTTTGAGTAATTAATGCACAAATTTTTTTTAAAGTGTTAGTGGTAATGTTATGATTTTTATGATTTTGTTTCATTCTTGCCGCTTTTGATGTTTGTATATGTACTGCTCTTGTATTTTTTTACAACATTTGATTAAAATGTTCACTTTTCTCTATATATTTTCCTTTTTTTCACCTTTGTTTAAAATATTTGATTTGACTTTCTTAGTGTGGAATGGCCACTATTGTGAAATATGTTTGCTCTTGAGAATTTTTTTTGCTTTTGTTATTTGTACCGCTTTGAGTTTTATTATCGCTTTTGAAAAAAATGATTCCACTTTGACTTTCTTGATCGCTTTTGACAAAAAAGTAACTGATTTTTCTATTTTTGGAAGTTTGAGCCAATTGTTTTGCAATCTTAGGTTGGATTCATGTTTTCGTAACAAATTCTCAATTTTGTGGGTTGAATGTTTGCAAGCGGTTCTCAAACCGCTTTACTCGAGAGAACGACAATCACGTGAGTTTTTTTATTTGATCACTAGTTTTCATGAGCTCGAGTCGGATATCCTAGACATTGTTGGACTTTGACACATCTTCTACATGTCAATGATTAGATGACACAAAGTGATGATGACTGCCCTCATGAAGAGATGGCAATCTGAGTCATCACCTTTTCACTTACCGATTGGTGAGGCCTCCATCACCTTGGAGGATGTATGGCAGATTCTCCATGTTCCTATTCATGGAGATATTGTGACCTATTCTGTAGGATAGGGTTCATGTGCTATGCAGTGAGTTCTCAGTGTCAGGCATCTACAAATTATAGAGTCAAAGATAGACCTATCTCCTTTTATTGGCAATGTAGATCTTGTTTCTTTAGTTCTATGTGCTTTGGCCTTTGAGATTGTCATTCCTTATCAGTGAGGAAAATAGTTTCCCTTTGGTTGGGGCGTATGTATTGAGCAGATGTTTGAGCATGGTACTAGGTATGCATGGGGCTCATGTCTCCTTGCTCATTTATATAGATATATGCATGAGGTTTATTTTTGGGGAGGTAGTTCCATTTTTGTTGGTGTCACATCACTTCATGTATGGTCGGGAGCATATCCCAATCACTAGACCTGATGGTATCTTGGATTGGGATCTAGAGGATCCATACTCCTACAGATATGGTAATTTTCTTCATTACACTTGGCCTGGTCAACTACATTGTTGGCGTCATGTTATAGATGATATGCCTAGTTTCGTTTGGAGTTTGTGGTTAGATTGTATGCATGGCATAATGACCAAGAACAACTCCCATTTTGTCGATAGACTTGTTGGTTGATCAATCAGGTTCACTCTTTGCTTGAGCCTTATTTACCTAATTGGGTTCTTCACCAATTGGTGAGTGGTAGAACCATTTTGCAAATGATTACTAGGCTCATTTTGGCAGGACCACCTAAGAGGTTAGGGTGTGAAGGTTGCAGGTTGATTGTGACACAACAATGGCAAAGTTTAGAGCACTTACCCCATTTAGATGGGGGTGGCTTGTAGGACTAGTAGATGCAAGGACTATGCCTAATTATGATTAGTGGTGGGCTCGTTAGCTTCCTCTCTAGTTTATAGATCTTACTAGAAGTGCACCAACTATTGGTAGAGTAGGTATCAATGGTCGCAGGAGTAAGAGACAATGACTCCATATTATTGTCAAGCAACTTGATAGAGTGAGGTAGGATGGATAGCAGGATCAACAAGATGATCTTATGCAGCAAGATTGGGCACATGGTCCTCCTCCTTCTCCTAGGGATGTAGCAGTGATGGAACGGGTTATTCAGTCAACAACGGCTCATGATACAAAGATTGTCAAGAGATAGGCTACAAAGGTTCAGGTTGTAGCTTTAACTGTAGAGTGGGATGTCGTGAGACATGAGAGAGATAACTTCAGGAAGGAGAGAGACACACTTAGGTCAGAGTGGGATACTGAGATTGGGTAACGTCATGTTGCAGGTGTAGGTTGTGACTTTTGAGAGGGATACCCTCAGGGCAAAGCGTGATGCCCTTAGAGAAGACCAAGACTAGTTCATGAGAGAGGCTACCTAATATCAAACTCTATATGAGGTTTCAGTTCCTAAAGGACAAAGACATCCTTGGTTTGGTGAGCCTAGTACAACTACCGATGTAGCCAAGTTAGGCAATCAGTCAGTTAGGCAGTCGGATCAACCGTTGGTCATGCCATAGCCTTCTCCTCATCAGATTCATGATTATCAAAGGTCCCCACCTCTAGCCAAGAAGTAGGAGTGATTATTTCTTGATCTTTTATGATGTTCATTGTATCAAAGACTTATGTTGTAGACATGATTTATTTTGTATATATTCATTGGCCCAGTCGAGGCCTCGTATATATATGATTTTTTTATATTATGATATCACACATGTTACCTGATGATGTACTTGGAATTCTTGATCTTGATGATATATGAGATATACCATGTTTTGATTAGGCTTTATTATGTGTTATGAGATGATTATGGATGATGATGTCTGCTTATGTTCATGGTTTTGTATTTTTCTAATGTATGCATATGATGTGGTTATATGATATATGATGTTTTATTATGTATATGATAGATGTTGATATATAATAGATGATCATATCTTATATATGTGATGTATGATGTTTTTATTGCTTTACTATGGTCATGACATGTACTGATGAAATGGTGGATCTATAGGATGGATGTGGTACTAATGATATTTTGATGAAGGATGGATCTAATAGTTAGAAGAAGTGTTGGAATGATATAGATATGAATAGAAATTTGATGGTGTTATTTATTGATGAGTTGCTTGTGCTTTGCATAGAGGCTTCGTATCTTTAACAATCCTTTTGATGTAGCAAACCAACATGATGCACTAGGGTATTAATAACCAAGGTAGCTTTGTATCCATTGCATGGACTTTGACTCAACACATAAAGAATATCCTTTCTCATACTAGATATACAAAAATACTGTTAGAGTATATGGTTGAGTTGTGTTAAAACTTTTCAGACAAGTTACACAAAGAGGTATGAAATACTTAACATGAAACTACTACATGAATTTTCCCAAAACAACTTCCATACACAAAAAAATTAAGTATTCACCATGGTAGTATCACATAAACATCTTACAAACAACACAAACATAAATCGATAGTTAATTCCATCATTCCTTCTTCTCTAAATCCTTATGGACATCCTTGAGAGCCCTTGGGAATATGGTGATACAATAAATCAAAAAGATAAGACTATAAAAAGATAAAAAATTGTTGCAGTATCACTTGCCATAGTTGTTGTTTATGTTTCATGATAAAATCCATTGATGATTTCTATTGTAGGAACGTTTTATCCGTTAAGACTCATGTTTAGGATTGTTGATATGATTTTCAAGTGGGTATGCTAGTATATACTTAGGCATTATTTTCACTTCATAGTTGTCTAATCATTTTGATCTTCACTTTGGAATTTTTGATTTTTATGTTTGTTTTGTTTGTTTTTTGCAAAATCAAAGGGTGAGTGTCATGATTGTTTATTATGGATGAAAATTTTATTGTGGTTGGTGATGATTGAGGTAGGACCTTTTTTATTTTTTGAGTTTATTTGATGTTATTTTTTATTATTTTCAAGGGACTAACATAGGGCCTCATGGGCTCATCAAAGATAGCCTTGCCTACATTTTACACATAGAGGCTCGTAGTTCGCTTGGTTTGATAAGAACATGTTTTTGACTTTTTTTTTGTTTTTCGAAGGTTTTAGGTTTTTTTTAATTTTTGACTAATTTAAAAGACCATTATAAACACCTAAGGGGATTGACCTAAGGTCTTGGGAGATGATAAGCCTTGCCTACATTATACACATAGAGACCACGTAGTTCGACTGGTGTTGACACAAAGCATAATATGCTTTTGGAATTTTTATTGTTTTCTAGATGTTTTTGAATTTTGATAGTTTTTGACTATGATAGGATTTACAAGGATCCAATCTGCTACCAGTTTCAGGAAGTTGTCCCTAGTTTGAGAAAATATTACCTTCATTAGGGGAGATGGATGTTGATGGTGCAACAAGGTTCAACACTGAATCAACCATCGATTTATAGTTGGTGACACATTTTATTATGGGATGAAATGGGTGGATGCTCCAAATAGTGCTGATAGATAACAATGCAAGTCTTATTCAATCATAGTGCCTATTTGCTAGGTTTTCACTATGATACCCATCCTAGAAACACCACAAAGTGGTTTTCACTTAAAGAACATTTTATTTCTCTTTATTGTTGTTCTTGCTTTTTTATCTTTTTCATTGGGATACTCTGATGTGTTCAAGTATAGAACTTTTTAAGATGGATTCTATTCAATGGTCCATCTAAAGGTTATCCTTTAGGAGTAGCCAATTGATAAGCTCCAGAGCCATAGCTTGTTGTGATGATGAATGGACCTAACTAGTTGGGTTTCAACTTACATTCCCCATCTTGATTCAGTTGTACCTTCTAATTCTCTTTGAGTACAAAGTCACCAACCTGAAGGTTTCCATTTTTGATGTTTTTATTGTAGCTTCATTTGAGCCAATTTTGATAAACCTGAAGATGGTTTAATGCACTCAAATGACTTTCATCTAGGAGTTCTAACTCATTCAATTTAGAGATAGGATATTCCTCATTGTTGACCATGTATTTCGATAGTGATATTCACAGTGAGGGGATTTTGACTTCAATAGGTAAGACAACTTTAAATTTGCAGACCAAGGAAAAAGGTGTGGCCCCTATAAGTGTACGAATACTGGTTCGGTAAGCCCATAGGCCTGGGTTTGGTTGTAGATTCCAATCACGACCAACATCATTAATAGTCTTTTTCAGTATTTTTAGGATGGTTTTGTTGGATGCTTTAGCCTGACCGTTTCCTTGGGAATAGTAGATCATGAAGAATCTATGTTGGATAGAAAACTTGGAACAAAGCTCTTTAACATCTTGGTTTTTGAATGGGGTCCCATTTTCCGTTATGATGGTTTGGGGAATTCCATATTGACAAATCAAATAATTCAAGATGAACTTGGATATTTGCTTCCCTATGATGTATTTAATGGAATTTCTTCTACCCACTTCATGAAGTATTCAGTTGTGGTAATAATGAACTTATGCCCATTGGAGGAAGCGAGAGAGATCTTACCTACCAAGTCTCATCCCCACTATGAAAATCCCATGGTTTTCTGATAGGTCTCAACTCTTATGTTGGTGCATGAATAAGGTCACTATGTCATTGACACTAGTGGTATTTTCTTGAGTATTGAATGCATTCTTGTTCCATGGATGGCCAATAGTATCATGTTCTTACCAATTTTTGTACTAGGTTATGTCCACTAGAGTGGGACCCTCAAACACCTTTGTGTACCTCTTGTAAGGAGGTTTGTGCTTCTTCTACATTAAGACATCAGAGTAAAGTACCATCTAAACTTTGATGATATAAGGTGTCTCCTAGGATTGTGAACCAGGAATTCCTATAGGCAAAGGTCTTCTTTTGGTTCGTTAAGTCAAGAGGTATGATACCATGTTGGATATAGTCAAATGTGTCTTGGTACTATGGTGAGTTAGGTCTAACAACATCATAAACTAGTTCTGATTTTGGGATATTGAACATTGGTATGAGTAGTTGATCCACAAGGAATTAGTACTTAGGAATGTTTTGTGGAATATCAAGAAGTGAACCTATTGTTGCCATAACGTAGGTTGTTTTGTTGTTGATCTGGGGATTTTTTCCAAAGGTGATGGTGACAAAATATTATTTGAAACTATCCACCATTATTTTATATGGCATCAGCTTGTCATCCTTTGTTCGATACTCATTATTTACTTGTTTGATCACTAGCTGAGAGTCTCCATAGACCTGCAATTATTTTATCCTCCATTATATGGCCATTATGAGTCTTGTGATTAATGATTCAATGTTATTTATATATAGGAAAGTAATTCTATAAGCCTTAAGCATACTATCTCCTTGTCGTGTGAGAAATAAGATACCTACTCCTGAGTTGTGTTGAGTGTGGGACCTGTCAAAGTACAAGGTCCAACAACTTGTCTATTCTATTAGCAGTATGCTTTCATTTGGGAAGTCTATTGTGAGAGGTTGGTGATCTTCCATTGGTGCTTCTTCTAGTTGATTTGCTATGATCTATCCTTTGATGGATTTCTTGTCTACGTACTTTATGTCAAACTCACTCAGTATCATCACCCATTTAGCAATCCTGTCTGTTAGAGGTGCTTTTTCTAATAGATACTTTAGTGGATCTACTTTTGAGATCAGATTTACTTCTTTGTTCAAGATCTAGTGTCTCAAAAAAAATTCCACAAATACAACAGAGAGACACACTCTTCCTATGGGTGAATAATTCAATTCATAGCCCACTAGTTTCAACTGATACAATAGACCACTCTTTCCTTGTTATTATCATCTAGTTGTGCTAAGAGAGCTCCTAATGTTGCTTTTGTTGTAGACACATAGAGTATCATTGATTTATCTACAATAGGTGGCATTAATACTCGAGGAGTGAGTAGATACTCTTTGACTTGTTAGAAAACTTGATCACATCTACTGTCCCACTTGAATGTGATGGCTTTGTGTAACAAATGGGTAAGCGGATTACACTTTTCTGCCAACTGCACAATGAATCGCCTAATGGACTATAGTTTCCCTTGTATAATTCTAAGTTGCTTCAATGTCTTTGGAGGAGAGAATTTTAATATGGATTTTATCTTTGTAGGATCTACTTCAATGCCTCTTCTTGATACTATGTACCCTAGTAGTTTTCCAGATGTTACTCCAAATACACACTTTTTTGGATTAAGTCTCAAGTTGTATTGTTCGAGCCTGTCAAACACTTTTTTTAGGTTGGTCAAATGGCCTTATCTTTTGATGGACTTCACTACTATGTAATCCACATAATATTTTGTAGTTGTATGTAGAATATCATGAAATATTGTAGTCATTTTGCATTGATCGGTTGCCCCTGCATTCTTTAAACCGAATGGCATGAAATTCCAATAGAAGGTCCCCCATTCAAAATTGAATGTTATTTTATGTTGATCATCAAGGGATATCTTTATCTGATTATATCTGAAGAAACCATCCATTAGTGACAACATTTCATGCCCTGCAGTTAGATTTCATATCGATGCTCAGAAGAGGGAAGTTATCTTTTGGGCAAGCCTTGTTTAGATCTCAAAAGTCTGTGCAGATTATTATGCCCCTAATGGGCTTTGATACTGGTACCATATTTAGAATCCATTCAAGGTAATCAACTGGTCTGATGAATCCCACCTCTAGCAGTTTCTACAGTTCTAATTTTACTAAAAGTGCTCTCTTTGGATGCATCGTATGTAGCTTATGCTTGATGGGTTTAGCTCCAGGAAATATAGCTAGGTGGTGTACGACCAATATTGGATCTAGCCCTATCATGCCTACATATTTCCATGCAAATTTTATTTTGTGCTCATTAAGAAATATCAAGAATTTTTCCTTTTCTTCAAGATCAAGTAATGTTGCATGGTATGTGATTTTGAGTGTTTTTGTTGTGCCAATGTTTATGGGTTTAGCTTCTTCAAATAGGAGTGTCAAATTCTCTTGATATTCAGAAATGGGGAGATTGAATCCTCTATCTTTAGGTGCCTTAGAGAGGTTTTCACCCTTAGATTTGTCCTTTATTTTTCTCTTTTCAAGATCCGATAGAGCCACATCTTGGTTTTCTCTAGGGGATCTCATTTTAATTTTTACATTGCCTTTTTCAATGTTGTGACTAGAGGACACAATATCCCCTCCAAAAAATGATTCTTGTTCGAGTTCCATGACAAACCCTACTTTATGATCTCTTGATGGCATATCAGTCTGAAGTCCCATAAACTTTGCAATAGCTTCATCGTTCTGGAATTGATCCAGAACATGCATATGATGTTGTTGGTTCCAATCTATTAACTATGGGTAGCAAAGGGGTAGGTTGTCATCGTTATCTATAAATCTTATAAAATTTGTTGAAATGGTCAATACAGCTCTATCATTATTCTCCCATTGAGTATCTAGGTCATTTTCGCTAGAAATGAGAGAATCTCATTCATACACAGTAGAGTCTATTTCATAAGTATAGTCTTTAAGTATAGGTTTGCTAGGTCGAGTAGGGATTATACTTATGCTAAAGCTTTCACATAGGTCCTCGATTGGTAAATCATTATTTATAAGATGGTAGGTATCCAATGTATTAATGTTAATAGAAGGATCTCCTTTCTTAAAAGAGGCATATCTAGTGTTTGGAGTGACCATGTCTATCAAACCATAGTCTAATTCCATGTTCTTATTTCTTTGTTCCACTATAATAGGTTCCCATTTGCCTTTTTTGTGTCACCCAAGGCCACCTTTTCCAGTGTATCCCATTTTTTTAGCCATCTGATACCCTTTACTGCTATGATCAATTGGAAAGGGTTGCAATTATTCTTGTTCTTCTTTGTAGATCATTGAATTGAGGTTCTCCTTGAAGATTTCCTCATCCTTCATATCTCCCCAATTGGTAAAGATCGTGGCTTTGACTACCATTGTTACTGCTTGAACATGTTTGATCTCCTTAGGCCTTCCATAAACCTTTAGTGTTGGGGGAAGCATTCCAATATAAAAGGCTTGATTGAAATGATAATTTTTGTTACCCTTGTCAAGTACTTGAATCTTGGGATCAAATTTTGGTTGCTCACTTGATGGGGGTTTAGGTTAGGTTGATGGTAGTGTTGATGGGTCAATATATGAGAAGGAATGGAATGATATATCATTACTAGGTACTTGCCGAATTTTGTTGTATTTCTCCTCCAATTTTGCATAGTAGTGGAAGGGTTCAGGATCAACATATACTGTAACCTCCTTTCCTTCATGAGGAAATTTTAGACACTGGTGAAATGTCAAAGGAACTGCTTGTATTGGATGAATCCACAAGCATCCTAGAAGAAGGTTATATGGTAGCTCAAGGTCTAGTACTTGACATGTTGTTTTTATTGTTGCCAGTCCTATTTGTATGAGAAACCTAATTGTTCCCTCTAAATTTATTTTGAGGTTATCATAAGCCCTTATAATGATGGTTTTTCCGTTGACAATTACATCATCAAAATACCCCAACTATTTATCAAATTTCAAGGTACAAATGTTTAGACCTGCATCGTTATCTATCAATACTCTTTTGACCTTATGTTTTTGGACACCAACCTCTATATAGAGGGCTTGGTTATGGAATGATTTTTGTGGAAGGTCTTTCTTAGAAAAGACTAAATGATGAGTGGCCGTGATTTTTCCAACCATGGCTTGAAACTAATTAGGATTGAGGTCATCAAGGACCAATGCTTCCAAAGCTTTCTCTAGTATTTCTTTATGTGCAGGTGATAATTTCAATGACTCTAGGATGGAGATCAAATCAGGGGTCTTCTTTAGTTGTTCCACAATACTATAGTCATTAGATGACTTAGTTGTGGGTTTAGGTGGGGCTCCTTGTATTGTGACTTTCCCTCGATGGGTAGTTATGTTACATTTGGGGTCCATTACTTGTATAGTTAGCACATTGACTCTAGTGGCATATGATTGGGAGAGGATGCCTAGGATGGTGTCACCATAGGTGTAGTTGGTGTTGTGATAGTCTTGTTCTTTCCCTTTGTCATTTTTCTTAGCATTGTTAGGAATCAGATTCGTGTAGATTTTGAGGTCTTTGTTTCCAGGATGATGTTCTACATCAACTTTTCGCTTGTCGATTAAGTCTTGCACTATATGTTTAAGTCTCATTCATGTATTCATTGTATGTCCCTTGATCTTGTGGAACTCACATAAGTCTTTTTTATTGTACCACGGTGTTTTAAAACTTGGTTCTTCATAGTTTGTGTGCTCATTGACTTTGATGAGATTTTGTTGAACTAATTTGCCATGATTGTCTTAAGTGTTTCTCCTAATTGAGTAAATTTTCTCCTTGGTTGGCTATATTGTCTTTGTTGTCCTCCTTGATTTGTCTGTTGGTCATCCGATTGATTATTATGGGGATAGCCAAGTTGATTGTTTTGTACATTATTAGGAGTATAGCTCATTTATGCAACTTGGGCTTTGTTTTGTGAGCCATTGGGATTTTGTACATTCCATACAACTCTAGCATCAACTAATCCATCATTGGTAACATTTTTGTTTTTGGCCCAAATATTGGGTTTGTCATTTGAACTAGAAGGGTTGTCTTTTGAGCTATTTAGTTTAATGAATCCTCTTGCTATGAGAGCTCTTTAAATGTGTAATCCTTTTTCAATAGTCTCTTCAAAGTTATTGGGGCATAACATGGTGAGTTGGTAATTGATTTTTTCTTGAACAGTGGAAACAAATATATCCACCAGTTATTTGTCGAGAATAGGCCACCTGCACCTACTAGCTTTATATCTCCATATTTGTAGGTAGGATGTAAAGGATTCCCCTTGACTTTTTTTAATCTTGTAAAGGTCAGTGATGGTGACATACTATTCTATTTTGAACAAGAAGTGGTTCATAAACTTGTTAGATAATTCATCAAAACTCATAATACCTGGTGGTAGATGGGAGAACCAGTGCATAGCGTGACTAGTAAGACTATGTGGAAAATGTCTCATTAGGTAAGAATAATTGTTTTTTACTTCCATGCAAGCTGTCAAGAAGTCTCACACATGTTCTATTAGATTGCCTTTTCCCTTGTACTTATCAAATTTTGGTATTTCAAAATTTGGGAAGAGGAGCATAGTAATAGAGATATCAAAAGGGAACAAATATATATCCTATAGAGTGTAGGTCTTCTTTGGTTTTCCAATCTAGATGTTTGATATCCTTTGATTTAGAATCTGCAATTACATTCCTACCTCTATGTTTGGTACATTTGTTTGTGGACCCTATTCGTAGTAGCCTTGTTGTCCCAAAAATGTTTGTTTGATCATAGGTTGGGTATGGTAGAGGTATAGGACCTTGGTAACCATGTTGTGTGAAAGGAGGATTAAGTCCTTGTTGTGTGAAAGGAGGATTAAGTCCTTGTTGTGTGAAAAGAGGATTAAGTCCTTGTTGATTGTAAGGAGGATTAAGTCCTTGTTGATTTTGTTGAAGAGGGGTACCTTGATAATGCATTGGTGGTACACATTGTTGTGGTTGATTTTGTTGAAGAGGGGTACCTTGATAATGCATTGGTGGTACACCTTGTTGTGGTTGATTTTGTTGAAGGGTACCCTGGTAGTGCATTGGGGGTACACCTTGTTGGGATGATTTTTTTTGAAGGGTACCCTAGTAGTGTGCTGGTGGTACACCTTTTTGTTGGGATGAATTATATTAAAGGGTACCTTGATAGTACATTAGTGGTACACCTTGTTGTTGGGATGAATTGTTTTGAAGGTTACCCTAGCAGTGCATTGGTGGTACAACTTGTTGTTAGGATGAATTGTTTTGAAGGTTACCTTGGTAGTGCATTGGTTGTACACCTTGTTGATTTGGTATGTCAGTTGAAGGATCAATATATGATGCATTCTATGGTATGTATTATCCTTGTGGTAGGATGTTACCTTGTGGCATGTATTGAGGTGGACCTCCTTGATATTGTTGGGCCACTGTTTCTTACTCGATTTGGGATGGTTTCCTAAATAAAGGGTTGTCCATTGTTTGTTGTTTAGGGTTGATCATAGATTTGTGAGAAGATTAGTGGAATGTTCGAAATATCCACTGGTTTGGGTTTTTTTCTTAAAACTAATTTATCCCCTAAGGGAATGAGGTTAGGATCCTTAAGACCTTCCACATTAAAGTCTATAGGCAGTTTAGCACCACTATTTGCTAATTTGAAGTAGGAATTTAGATACTTTCCTAGAAGTTTTTCCATTAGTTTAAGTACTTTGGGATTATTGGAGTGTTGAAAGAATTATTCCTCATCTAATTCTTCCTCACTGTCCACTTCTTCTATGACCATGTCCTTTGGGTTTTGGTTTGACCTATCTGTCATTTCTTGTTGTTTACATATTACTTCCTCCTCACTTGGTGGTTGGTTTGGTGTTGCTTTAAATGTGGGTTCCTTTTGAGGAGTTATAAGGTCACTTGGTCTATAACCCCATGGGTCACTTCCATTATTTGTGGTCTTTGTTGGGGGCATGTTGGAGCTAGTTTTGTTGGCTTCCATCTTTTTTCTATGTTGGGATCTCATGGTTCTCATAAACAAGTGCCAATATTTTGTGAAAGTTGGTGATTTCTAACTTATGGAAATGAAATGATGTTTTGCTTCTTTTTTTTGGATTTTATGTTTTAAATGTGTGGTGTTTGTTTTGTATTTTTTTGTTTTAAAAGGATGGCATGGTGTAAGCTAGGATTTTTCTATTGCCACGCAGGAGGTGGTAATACTGGCCTTCCAACCACAAGGTCTTCTTTTCATTTCTCTTTGTCTAGGATATTAGTTGTGTTTCTCCATTGAGTTGGTGTTTCCTTTTTCTTGAATACAAAACTTCCCAAAATACTAATGATGTGTGATTGTTCACCTTTAATTCATGTGAGGTCTATTAGTATAATGCATGTCATAAGATTTGGTTGTTGTACTGGTGCAGTTGGATGCCAAATGGTCATAAAGTGAGAGATGTTTTGATAGTTTTTTTGTTTTCAAACAGATGATGAATGATGATGATGTGAAAGACAACCTTTCAGACAAAAGGTGTTGGTGTTTTGATATGGTTTTCATGATACTCAAGACCCTAAAGTTTGAGTGATGTTTTGGATGCCTTAGAAATGATGTTATTTTTGGGACTCAAAATGTTGAAAACTTGGACTAATATTTCACTTCATTTTTTCTAGAGGATATGTTTTGAAGAATCTACTTGAACTAGCCTTGAGGTTCAGGAAAATGTTGATATCTTAGAATTTTGAGTGAAGGAATAATCCAAAGTTGTGTTTTGATTTTGAATCCTGAAACTAGGTTGATGTGCTTGAGTTTGTAAATGGATATAGACCGATGTAGATATGATGTGTTTTGGAAGTCTAATTGTTTTGTTCTCCAAAGGAAAAAACATTAACAAATTTAGGATTATTTTTTATTTTCATCAAAAAATAAGGAAAAAATAGAAATCTTAGAATAGTAGCAATAATTTTCATCAAAAGTGGCCAGATTTATGTCAATAGCGGCCAAGTCTGAAGGACAACTATGGTAATTTCTATCAAAAGCGGCCTCTGTTTGCAAGTTTTATGACTGTTGAACAGTGAATGTAGAAGTAGCCTTCTTGGTCAAAAGTGGCCAGGTTTAAATCAACTGCAGCTAATAAAATAGGTTAAGTGTGACACTGTTAGGATCAACTGCTGAAATTTTAAATCAATTGTGTTCTATTTTCAAAAGTGGCAAGTATTTTACAATGACTATCATAATTCGGAGAGCAATAGCAGCAATGTTTTGGTCAACTATGACTAGTTTTAGGTCAATAGTGGCATAAACAGTTCAGACAAATTTGCAGTTTTGGTGCTTTGTTTGATTTTGATTTGTCTTGAGATTTTGGAAAGTGATATAATAGAGTTCACAACGATCAAAACTATTTGGCCCTAAATTTCTATAGCTTAAGAAAGTTTCTTTCTACAAAAGCTCTAAGTTTGCGAAATTCAAAATACTAAAGCCATAGTTCCCAATGATGACTTTGTTCTTAATGTGACTTGAAATGTAAGCCTAAATATTTAGAAACCTTTAGAAATATTTGTTTAAGATATCTTTTAAGGAGTGCAAACATAGGGATCTTTTCAAAGGTATTCACACTAAGTCCTAAGGGTTTGATATTTGATAACCATGTTCAATGTTTGTTTTGATGTGTTCATTTTAAATCAACCAAAGTGTTTGATGTCCAAAGTAATCGATAATTTTGGCAAGTTCTTGAAGATAATTTACAACCTAGAGATAGGCACATTATTTTAGGTGGGCTTACTGCATGCCCCAAAGGGATGATTTTACATGTAACTCATGGAGAGTGTTTTAATTTCAACCATAAATCGGACTTGGTAAGTAAATTCTTAGAAGTAAATTTTGATGCACCACTTTCAAAGAATGTTTTGGCTAAAAAGTGTGGCCTCTACTACATTGGTTCTTAGTCATGCTCAGGGGATCCAATGCTTTGATAGCATCCAACAAGCCACTTAAGGCTTTAACCAACTTACTTGGGGCCCTATATGCCCAATGGTACCTCCCCTTTCGTGAATGGCACTGACAACAAAGTAATCACCGATTAAGTCATTTGGCATTTAGCCTTGACCATTTATATAGCAGCTTGAGTGAAAAACCACTTTCACTCACCTTTGAGTTCTCCAACACAGGATGTGTCTCAAAGGCAGGCTCTCTAAAGGTAATGCTTGAAAATGAAACAAGTGCAAAACTCAAAATGCTTTTCATCGCCAAAGATTGGAAAAAGACACGAGGGGAGAGGATAAACACTTATTTTTCCAAACACGGAAGACACAACATACAATTCATCACAATATTCTCTTTAAGCCCCTCGAGTGGCACCATCCAAAAAAATGAATGAAGTGTGAATAAGATAGCAATTTTTTTTTATGTGCACCAATTTGAAGTGTTCTATATTTCAAGCGAGTAGATAGCATTATGCAAATCAAAATGTATTTGTCCAGTTTTAAACACCAACTTAAGTTTTTCTAACAACCTTTTCTTAATGTGGTCAACAAAATAAAATTGTTCGTTTCATCAACATAATGAAAGCATTGGTCAAAAGAAAGCATTCCATTTCATGAGCACCAAAATAAAGTGTTGTTCTAATCTATGAACGCTTTTCAAAGTTCATTTTATGACACCAAATTGAAATGTGCAAGTTGTGGGTTTCAATTGTTAAGCACCAATTTGAAAGATTTTCCTAAACTAGAAATCTTTTGAAAGTTTATTTTAAAACACCAAATCGAAAGTGTGCAAGTTATGGGGTTCAATTTTATAGCACCAATTCAAAGTGTTTTCCTAAACTAGAAAGTTTCTAAAAATTTAATTTTAAAACACTAAATCAAAATGTGCAATTTGCGGGGTTCAATTTTATAGCACCAAATCGAAAATGTTTTATTTAAACTAAGAAATATTTGTTAGAAAACTTGAACTTGGACCATTCGCCTTCTCTGCAATAAAATTGTTAGTCATTTTTGATGTAAAGTGTACACCATATCCCTACAAGAGTTGTACAAACAAAGTAAGCAACCTCAAAACACCCAAAACAAATACCCGTTAGTGTTAGAAATCAATAAAATTACTTGCATATTTTAAATAAAAAATACACTAAGCCAAAGCATAAAGATTAGTCAAAAGCGGTCACTTTTAATGCAACTATGGACCTGTTTTTGGGAGCAATAGTGGTCCAAAAACTCAACTGTTGACCCGTTTCTATTAAAAGTGTTCCAAATGTCAAAAGCGGCCAGATTTAGTGCAGCTATGGTAAGAAAAAGAGCAATTGCGATAAAAATATGAAACAACTGGGACAAAAATTTTGGAGCTTTTGTGTGAAAAAAAATCAACTATCTTTCTGGAAAATGTTATTGCATTCTAAAACCTGTAATTGCTTAGGAAAAATTAAGGAAATGTTAATGTTAAGGATCATGGTCCCACCGGGCATGCCAAATGTCATAAGGGGGAAATCAATGTAAACAAATTAAACAAGATTTAACTCAAACAAAGATTAAGATTCACCCATTACTCACAAAAGGAATAATACAAGATTATTGAATTCATTGAACTAAGATAATACAAACAAAGAACAAACAAAAGAATTCAAACAACCATATTGTTTCCCATCTCATGTCAAAGTGTATTCACAATGATGTTGGATCGTTGTATCAATGTGAAGCCTCCATTTATGTGTTGCAAAAGCTCCAATGTGGTGTGATGGTGATCAAAGATATGTGTAAAAGATTTCAAGAAATTGAATGGTAATTTAGCATTACTTCGTAGCACAAAAGATGTCAATTCTTCGATCGTTTTTTACGATGAAGAGGATTGTTATATAGATTTCATGTTTTGAAATGAATGTGAAAGATTAAACAATGTTGAATCAAGATCAATGGTTGAAAGTTGTTGAGAAGAATTAGATTACTTAATTATATTTCATGATCAAATCAATTAAGGATATTGACTGATCAATCAAAGGAAATAGATTTCCCAATCTGAGGAATTGATGAAATCATGTTGGACTTTCAGTGGGATTGAAGAATAGATGAATCAATTGGGAAATAGATGAATCAGTCAGCCAATCAGAGTGAGCAATTGGGGGATCGTAATTTGCTCAATCATAAAAGTGGGTGAGGGTAATTAATTAATTAATTAATTAAGCTTTTTGAGTTGAATGTGCAAGTCATGTTTGACTTTCACAAACAAAGTTGTATTTGTTTGTTTTGACCTTTTTGAATGATGTTTGAATAATTTATTTAATTATTCAAGTTTTGGGGGAAAGTTATTTAATTAAACTATTAAGTGATAATAATTTAGTTGATTTAGGGGAATAGGGTAAATTAGTGACATAATTAAATAATTGATGTTAATTAATCAAGAGGAATAAAGTTAGATTAGGACTTGTTGTACCCAAACCAATTTTTTTGCTTCATTAAGGCATTTTGCTTAAAATGGTCTAAACCTTGTAAAATGATGTCAAAACTCAATTTTTGGGCAAATCAAGTATGGACTTTTGGTCAGTGTGATGTTAGGAAGATACTGGAAAATTTTGAAAATTTTGAAAATTAGGGTTTTTGAACCCCTATTTTTAGGTCAAGAAAAACCCTAAAAATAGAAACTTGTTAGAATTGGCTGAAATTAATTTTGATTGGCTTATTTTGTATCACGATCACAATGGTGAAGCTAGATTTAGTTAAAATTCAAAGTAAACCTGGTGGGTAGTTTTCACTTTTTTCAGGAGGCAAGTTAGGACCCCCGAGGTTGTCAATGGTAGTTGGTCAGTACTAGGTATCAAAATCTAACTCTGAAACTCAAAGCAAAACATTCTATGATGAAAGATGCTAAAAAAGATGCTTCTTGACAGAGGGGATTTTCAAATGACAAAAATTGGAAAAAATATTTTAGGTTTGGAATCACTTTCACTTTGTAAAGTGGGAGACGCCTGTGCAATCAACGTGAAAATCAACTTTACTATGTCTATACATTTGAAAATGGTGAAATACAGTCAGACACACGCATCAGCGGCATCAATGCTTCTATGTGGTCAACTCAACAACTAACACAATGTTCACAAAGTGCGAAATGGAGGAGAACATCAAGTCCAGAACAAATTTGTGCCCTATAGCTCAAGGGTTCCCTTCAATTTGGAGGCTTAGATTCAGTCATTTTTGGGTTCAAATACATTCATTCTTTTTGGTTTTCAATCAGCTTTCTGATAAGCTATCAAGCAGGTCCATTTGATTTGTGAAACTTTGACAATTAGAAGTGGAAGCAAAAGTTACAGAGAGTTTACACATCACAGAGAGTCAAATTTACAATCCTGTGCCCCTGTAGCCTAGGGGTGCCCTTGAATTAGACATGTCAAATGAATGAATTTGTTGTTTCTATTTTCAGGGGATCTCTTTTGATTCAGCCCAGCTCCATGATGCATTTGATCGCGAGATCGTCAGATGTGTTGAGTGACCATGGTAGTTGTTCTAGTGAGCATGTAAAACAGAGGGAAAATAAAAGTGGACATATCAAACTGTACCTCTAAAGGCCAGGGGCGCCTAGCCATTTCGCTAGCTAAATGAGGTTTTTAGTAGTCATCGTCTTCACAAGACCTATGCAGAATCCTTCTAGTTATTCAATGTATCCAATTGTCAGCCTGTAGGGTTTGTCAAATGTTTGTGAGTGAAGAATTGGTGGGAAATACTAAAGAATGAAAATAAGAAGAAAAATGGCTAAGGAATTTACACTCCCTTCGAAAAGATTCCCTTCTACTGGAGGTCTTAGAAGCAGTTTTCTCGCTTCATCACTTCCAGGAACATCTCTTCCAAGTTGTTCTAGCTTCACAATGAGATCAACGAAGTGTGTGTCGAAGAAATCCAGCTCCCAGTGGTGAGGTTCAAAGTTCAACATTCATGTTGAAAGTTACAATTTGTAAAATCAGTCAAAAATACAATTTGCTCCCCTGCAGGCCAAGGGCACCCTTGCATTTGAGGGCCTTAAATTGACTTTCAGACACTCTACATATATTCATTGTTTGCAAAATTCTTCTAGTTATGTGATGGATCCAACATCTAGTTGACGAGAGTCATCATTCACTGGGAATGGCAGCTTGAAGCATGAAATGGCTAAGTTTGGTGGTGTGTACGTTCTTTTTGAGAAAGGCACTCTTGTTTTTGAGGTACTAGACTCAATTTTTAGCACTCACAACTCCCAGTAGACATTTCATCAAATTTGTTCTAGCTATGCAACAGATGTATTTGAGGGTGCCATAAGTATTATTTTTCATATTTCCTTGCAAATACAGGTCCAAAATAATCAACAGACTCCAAACAAGCATGGTGATTTTGATAGAAGCAGAACCATAAAACTTCTATCTTTTGTCTTAATTTTTTCTTTTCTTGTCTTAGGTATTCTTCACATGTCCAAGAATTCGGCGAATTTTGACAATTTTGATCATTTGGGTTGGTTGTGCATGACCTTCTCTACAAAGCCCATGTATTGGAATTTTTCAAGAAAAATTCCCTCGAAGCTTCAATTCTCAAAGTTTTTCTTTTCTCAACTGAAATTCCTTTGCATGGTGGAGTAAAAGTCAATATTTTTCAACAGATGGATGGGTGATTTGTAGTCTCAAGCCCTAGGACATTGAGAGGGTTTTGGTATTCCTCAACATTCGAACAGTTGGTTCATTACCATGGATCTATGTGAAAATGCATTCAATGCTGACAAGCATATGTGTTAGAGCAAAATGGTAGAAAGGTGGTTAAAACAGAAGAAAGTTAAGTTACCAAAAAATGTGGGTTGTAGAGAATTCAAGGATGGGTACACGATTTTGATCACTCTTTTGAACTATATTTCTAGTCATGTAGATGCTCACAAATTTCAGCCTTGGATGTACTACATCATTTCTCAGATTATTCCCAAGCGAGAGCATTATGATTGGGCCTCTTTGATCAGAGACATTCTCCGCAAGCAGATTACCAGTTTCCCGGTTGCCCACAAGTTTCATATGTGTTTGTATCTCGTATACCTAATTGCTTACCAAGGTCATTTTAGAGGGTTGAACATAATGGGGATTCTCAATGTATAGATAGTTCATCAGTATTATGACCAGCTTGAGTTCACAAAGTTTGAGTGATCTTTCAAGCATGTGCAAGAAATATTCTTGATGTACACAACGAGGAACCTAGACCGAGAATTGCATGTTCGCATCTCAACAGTTTCCAGAGAAGCAATGGCAGAATGGGCGGACTAGTTCATTCAATTCCCTACTTATACCTACATTCACATTTACAAATATACAGGAAGTCCAGCCATGCTGCCTTGTTATCCTTTGGATAATAAAATTTTCATGGAATTTTTGAGGTAGTTACATGATGTTCATTCACATCTATCCCACAAGTGCAAGCTAGTTGCCAATTTTTCATTACAAATGGGAATCTACAGGTGCAAAACAATAGTTGATGCCAAGGTTGTAAGCCATGAGTTAGCAAGACTTAATATTAAGTACCTTGTTGACACACGCTCATATGACCCTTGGGGTTTTTACTCAGCATGCCTTAGTGATCGCTCTTTCCACAAGCCTTCTATGGAAGATTACTAGGTCAACTACAAGGACGGGTTCAAGGTGCATTGGCATAGTTACAACAGGTTCACCCTCTCATAGATATTTTTCTTCATGTCAGAGGATGTGAGAGGATTTTTAGATGATGATGGGGATAATCTTCCTTAATTCTTTAGAGAAAAATTTGATACGTGGCCACTTCTAGCAGTCGATTGGTTTTCCAAGGAATACTCATCTGTCAAAGAGAGATCAACTTGAGTTATTCAGAACAATATTCTCTACTTAGATAACAAGAAGACAAGGAGGGCATTCATGCCAAGTACAAAGTTTCCACCATTGGAATCCTCATTGTCATCCTCGTCAAAACCAAAAGAAAAGAAAAGGAGTGACCATCCTAAAGAAAACAAAGTGTCTAAGAATTCAAAAGGGAAGGCACTTGTTATAGAAACACATGTTGACATAGTCATGAATACAGTTCAAAGCATACCAGTGCTAGAGGTGCAACCTCCTTTGCCATCACCAACACCACAATAGCCTCCAGTTCTGATGCACATTGACTTGGACTTAGACTCACCACCACGTAGCCATTCCTCTACACATTCCCACTCGTCAGGTTTTCCTATAGCACTGACCCTTCCAAAGATATTAGTTGAGACTTTTCTTGGATTGAGAGTCAGTTGGGCAGGAAGAGGAGGCATCCATCCTACAAACTAGACTTCTCAAATTTTTATCATGTCTATCAAGACACACCAAATAAGAGAATAAAGAAGTAGGTTCATGTAGAGAGGAATGCTGACAAGGAGATCATAATAAAGACCGTTGCAACCCTAGAGGAAAAGAACTTGAATGAGGTAGAAGTTGAAAACTTTGATGTAATAAAGGTCAACCTTGGTAAAAGAACATGCCAAACAAAGGTTGATTTCCTTCAAGTTGCAACATATAGCATAAGGATAGAGTCATAAAATATGGACAAGACAACGCAACCCTCAAGGCTGAAATCCAACAGCTTTGTCAGTATATCTCTAACCTCATACATAACACTGAGAATATCCCCGCCTTGCTCCCACAGATGCTAGAGCTACCAGTAAAGCAGAATCAGATTAATCAGCTTGTTGTATATGGGAAGTGCCTAAAATATTAGGAGGAGGATTTTTTCACAAGGGTTCGCTTTGTGCTTGCAGAGTTATATCAATTGAGGTATAATTCCCACAAACTTCATCTGCAGATTCAAGAATCAGAGCGAGAGCTGACAATTAACAAACCAAGAGATGAAATCATGATCTCTCATTTGAGGATGGCATATGACTCAGTCATTGATGAAGAAGATAAGGAAGCTATTTTTACTTGGAGAACACAATTAATCTTCAAGGAAAAAATACAGGAGACAATGGCTTCAGATTTGGCCGAGAGCAAAGAACATGTGACTAGTGCACTTCGATATGTGAGAAATTTTGTATCTCGAGTTCCTTGCCAGTATAAGCATGAGGGTGGTGAGTACGTTGAGCTCACTGATGTTCAGTTAGATTTGTAGGTGCTCATCCATGGTATTTTTAGTGGAGATTTCGCTGGTTGTAAGTTAGATAAACTTATAGTCATGTCAACGTTATTTGATGAGGCGATCAAGAGTAGAGGAGAACTTCAAAGTCAGATCACGGGCGGTAGGAGATACTACGAAGACACAATGTGCTGTAGAGAAGTATCAGTGCCCTAGATGGTGATGCATTCAACAACCTTGTGGAGGGGTTACTTCCTCGAGATCATGACAAGTGAACTCCAAATCAAGATGTCCCACCTTTTTAGGATAAACATCATATGCAACAATTAACTTGATGCCTCTTTCTGAGCTAACTCGTTGTTCTACATCTCATGCATGTCTATTTTGGAATTTCCTATGTACAGTTGGAGTTTTCATTTAGTTTTCATTCTTCATTAACTGATGTTAGTTATCAATCAACGTGCTTATCAATAAGGACTTGTGTGTTGCACACGCCCATTTGATTTAGTCTGTTCTAGTTAGTTGATGGTAACTTTCCAGTTAACTATATAGTTGCATACAAATTAGGTTTAGCAATAAAATCTTGCATACTTGTGAGATTATAGTTGACTCAAGGTGATTTTAGGGTTCCCTACACCTTTGATGTCTATAGATAAGAGCTCTTTGCTCATTTTTAATTAACTTTTGCATGCGTTAGTAATATATGTTGTGCCACCTTGCCTAAAATATTGTTGTTTTGTATCTATTCATGAGCTTTTACTGTGATAATAAATCGTTGTTCCACCTCGCTTGAATGTTATTATTATGGTGTTTGTTCAAACTTAGTTAAATGGAGTTGCTAGTTTGATCCTTTATTATATGTGTGTCTCACCAATGCAATTTCTTGTCCTACTTTTCTATCTTATGTTATGTTTAATAGTTGTTCTTTCAATCTATGCCTCAGATAGGGGTTCCTCCTCCTTGGAAATTTGGAAAGAAGAATTATCATTTAAGTGTTGTTGCCAATAAGCTTGTTGCATATATATGCCTTAGATAGGGGTTCCTCCTTGGAAATTTAGTAATTGAGCTTGTCGTTTGATGTCGTGCCTAATAAAATTCATATCATCCTACACATCGGATAGGGGTCCCTCCTCCTTGGAAATCCTATTGTAAGGTTTATCGTATAATCACATTCTTGCTCCTAATTCCTCATGCTTTTTTTTTCTTGAGGGAATAGGATAGATTAGAGATTTTATTTAGTTGTAGTTAATACCTACAAAACCAAAGAAAACCCTTAGCTGCAACATTCTTGGTTTCCTTAACCTTGTGCCTCTTCCAGCTGAGTTAAAAAAGATAGGATTTAGAATCGTTTACTTTTACGCATATCAACAAAAGAGGGAGCTTCCCCTCCTAATTTGAAGAGTAGTCATTATGCACTGTGCATAGTTGTTTGTACTAACTCACACTCCATAGGTGCTAATTGTTATGCCAACATGACTTTATTAAATAAATAAATCTATTTAATTAGTCAAAAATGATGAAAAGGTGAATTAATTGAATAATTTAATATTATTCAATCAATAGAGGAAATTAGGGTTTTTTATGTAATTGATGTGAAATACAGTGATACTAAATATTAATGATGTTGATGATGAGAAAATTGTATTCAATATGTATGATAAGTGTTAGGTCATTTTTACATGTCTACACTAACAGGTGACTGTTTTGGGTGTTTAAAAGTTGCTAACATTGATTATGAATAATTTACAAGAGCTTCGCATGTGTTTATCCAAAAAAAATTAATGAATTTATTGCATAGAAGGTGAATGATCCAAGTCACATTCAAAATTAAAAGCTTTCCTAGTTTAGAAAATCTTTCGAATTGGTGCTCAAAAATTGAACCCCGCAACCCACACATTTTGATTTGGTGATCTTAAAAAGAACTTTCAAAAGCTTTCATAATTTAGAAAAACATTTTGAATTGGTGTTCATAAAATGGAATGCTTTCTTTTGACCAAACACTTTCATTTCTGTTAATGAACGAATGATCTTTCTTTTGTTGACCAAATTAAGACAAGGCTATTAGAAACACTCAAGAATTGGTGCTTAAAATTGAAAAAATACATTTTGATTTGCATTTTTCTATCTACTTGCTTGAAATCTAGAACACTTCAAATTTGGTGCACATAAAAAGAGAAATCCTATCTTGTTCACACTTCATTCATTTTTTTGGGTAGCTCGCTCGAGGGGATTAAAAAGAATAATTGTGATGAATTGTATGATGTGTCTACTGTGATTGGCAAGCTGAGTACATATTCTCTCCCCTACATCTTTTAACGATCCTGGGTGAAGAGAAACACTTTGGTCTTTTGCATTTTTTGAGTCATCCTTAAAGAGAGGGCTTGCTATGAGATACATCCCGCAATGGAGAACTCATAAGCAAGGTCTCGAAGCACATTTACTGATGGGCTATATTAAAGGTTGCAAAATCATAAGAAAGTAACTTCAATCCTAGACAACAACATACTACACCTAATCCCATGCCTTAAGTGGAACACGAATGGTTAAAGAGTCTTAAGTGACCATTGGATGGTAGTGTATGTACGGTGTTCATATTTTGCTAGTAAGAACCTTATTTTAGAAGCCATCCATGATTTTTGAAACATTCTTTAAAAGTGGTGCATCAAAAAATTTCTTATGAGAAGTTACTTACCAAGTCCAATTTTTGGTTGAGGCATAGAGCTTAAGAGTTCATTCTTAACATACCTCTACACTCCTCCATAAATTGCATGTAAAATCATCCCTTTGGGGCATAATATAAGCCTACCTAAAAGAGTGTACCTTCTTAGGGTGACTTGAATGATGCATGCCAAAGTTATTTTATTGGCATCAAACACTTTGCTTGATTTAAAAATGAACACATCAAACAATCATTGAACTTGGTTATCAAAATCACAAAACCTTTGGAATTAGTGTGAATACCTTTGAAAAGGGCCCTATATATGTACTCCTTAAAATATATCTTAAACAAATATCTCTAAAGGTTTCTAAATATTTATGCTTACATTTCAAGTCATACTTAGACCAAAGTCAACAATGGGAACTATGGTTTCTGTATCTTGACTTTCACAAAATTTGATCTTTTATGGAAAGAAACTTGCCCGAACTATAGACATTTAGAGTCAAATTGTTTTGATTGTTGTGTTGTGTTATATCACTTGAAAGAATTCTCAAAACAAATAAGATCAAACAAATACATCAAAAATTACAAACTTGTCAAAACAGAAATTGGAAAACAAACCTACACACAAATCACTATTGTTGTTGTTTTTTCTACTTTTGACCTTAAAAATATTGTAGTTGATCCAAAATAGGCTGCTATTGCTCTTTGGATTATGATAGTGATTGTTAGAAACTTTGTCACCTTTGACAAACAAAACATAGTTGACATAACATTACCACTATTGATCTTACCAATTCCACACTTGACCTAATTTTTTAGCCTTATTTGATCTAAATTTTGCCACTTTTCACAAAAACTACCACTTTTGTATTCACTATTTACTAGGCAAAAAAATTTGCAATAGAGGTCGCTTTTGCTAAAATCTATCGCAGTTGTCATAGAAAAATTTATCGCTATTGACACAAATAGAACCACTTTTGCTAAAACTTACCACTATTGAGCCTTTTGTTACCAGTTACAAACTAAAACAAAGACAACTACTGTTGTAAAGATTGTCATTTTTGCCTTATTTTCTGGTAAAAATCAGAACTGATCCTAGAATGGTTAATCTTTTTACCTTTTGAGAACGAAATAGTTAGACTTCGAAAACACGTCATATCTACATCAGTCCATATCCATTTGCAAAATCAAACACCCTATCCTAGTTTTAGGATTCAAAATCAAGACACAACTTGGATTATTCCTTCACTCTTGATTTCTAAGATACCAACATTTTCTTGCATCTCAAGGCTAGTTCAAGTAAATCTTCAAACATATCCTCTAGAAAAATGAAGTGAAATATCGGTCCAAGCTTTTCAAAATTTTGAATCCTAAAGTTAGCATCATTTCCAAAACATTCACCAACATCACTCACTTTATGACCATTTGGCATCCTACTACCCCAATTCACCAACTAGATCTTATGGCACCCATTGTACAACCAAACCTCATGTGAATTGAAGGTGAATAAATAGACATTGTCAATAGTATGAGAAGTTTTGTGTTTGAAAAAATGAAACACCAACTTAGTTGAAAAATGTAGCTAACATCCTAGATAAAGAAGAACGAAGAGTTGATCTTGCAGTCGAAAGGCTAGTATTACCACCTCCTACATGGAAATAGAAAGTCTTAGCTTACCAAAACACCTTTAAATGAAAAATCCCAAAAACACAACACCATTTCTTTAAAATAGAGAATCCCAAAAATAAAGCAACATTTCATTCCATAGTAAAAAATCACCAAACTTTCACAAAGTCTTGGCACTTGTTTATGACAACTACACGATCTCAACACAAAAAAAAAGATGAAAGCCAACAACAGTAGCTCAAGTGCACCAAAAAAAAACACTACCATTGAGGAAACTTACACATGGTGGTATAAACCAAGTGACCTTACAACTCCTCAAAAGGAACCCACATTCAAATCAAACCAAGATCAACCCCCTAGTGGGGCGAAAGCACTTCTTGGGCATCAAGGTCTTGCAAAACAAAACCAACCTCATGAGTCTCAAACTTATGTTGTAGAAGAAGAGGATAGTGATGAGGAACTTATTGAGGAAAGACTTAGAGAACATTCCCAAAATCCTAAGAGGTAAAATCTTATGGATAAGATGCTTAAGATAAACGCAAACCAGTATTTCCTCACACTCACGAAAAGTGGTGCTAAACTACCCATTGACTTCAATGTGGACATGCTAAAAGATCCAAATCTTATCCCACTTGGAGATCAAATGGTAGTTAAACAAGTTTTGAAACCAACCATGAACACCAAGATACCACCATTGTTTTCACAAAATAATGATCTAGTGCAATCCAAGGATAACCCATTGTTTAGACCATCATTCGTAATTGAACAAGCAATTATGGCACAACAATATCAAGGAAACACATTTTAAAATGTGCCACAACATAATATGATGAAAGATATGGGAAATATTCCAATGGACCAACAAGGTGGTAACCCATCACAAGGGCAATACATGACATAAAACACCTCATACATTAACCTTTCCAACAGCTTACAATATCAACAAGGGAAAAAATAATAAAATCAACCATAACAAGGTTTACCCTCAATATAGTATCAAGGTAACCTTCAACCAAATCAACCACAACAGGGTAACCTTAAACCAAATCAACCACAACAAGGTTTACCCTCAATGCAATATCAAGGTAACCTTGAATCAAATCAACTACAACAAGGTGTGCCACAAAAAAACTACCAAGGCAACCTTCAACAAAATCAACAACAAGGTGTACCACCGTCACAATACCAGGGCAAACTTCAAAATTTCTAACAACAAGGTGTACCATCAACACAATATATAGGTAACCTTCAATAATAGTCACAATAACATGATGTACTACAAATGAACTATCAGAGTACACCTCAAACACAACAACACTTTGTTCATCAAACCCAACATCAAAATCATCAACAAAAACAAGGAGGACCACAAAATTAGTACCAAGGAATACCTCAAGATCAATATTAGGGTACATAACAATGACCCAACCTACTTTATATGCCAACATACCCTCTACTTCAAATGACAAACCCAATATATGGGCGAAAAACAAGAACATAACCAATGATGGAGTAGTTGACACTAAGGTTGTACACAATGTACAAGTTCCCAATAGGCCACAAAATCAGGTCCAAACTGCATAACAAGATTATCAATAGACCAACCAACCCAATTACCAACAAAATAATCAACTCATTTATCCACAAAACAATTCACAAAACAATCAACAACAAGGATAGGATAACGAAAGAACACCACCTTGGTAATATGACCAACCATGAAGAAAGTTTACTCCTTTGGGAGAAACCCTTGAGGTCATTATGCACAAAATAGTCCAAAAGAACCTCATCACAATAAATGACAGACCAAATTATGAGGAGCCCAATTTCAAACCCCCTTGGTATAACGAGGATGACAAATGTGAATTTCATAAAATCAAAGGGCATACCACCAAAAACTGCATGAGACTCAAGAAAATCATGCAAGATCTAATCGAAAAGGGGGGAAGTGGACATCAAACCTCGTCTTGAAAATAAAGACCTTAAGATTTACAAGGATCTAATTCTCCACCACTCTAGGGGAAAAAACAAAGGAAAAGAACAAGATTATCGAAAGGCCACCTTCTCTTATGGCGAGGATACCATTCTAGGACATATCCCTTGTGATGATCATACCATCTATACGTTAACCATAAGGGGTAGAGATACTAAATGTAATGTGACTACCCGAAGGGGAAGAGTAACCATCAAAGGAGCACCAACCCAAGTAAAGGCCACAAGTAAGCCATCAATTGACTATAGCATTGTGGAATAAATTAAGAAAAATCTTGCCCTAATCTCCATCCTTGAGCTTCTAAAGTTGTCGCTAGCACATAAAGAGATATTGGAGAAATCCCTTGATGAAACATCAATCCCAAACACCCTTGATCCTAATCAGTTTCAAGCCATGGTTGGCAATATCACGTCCACTTGCCATTTAGTCTTTTCTAAGAAAGGCCTTCCACAAAAATCCTTTCACAACCAAGCTCTTTATTTAGAGTTGGGTGTTCACAAACACAAAGTAAAGAGGGTACTCATAGATAATGGTGCAGGCCTAAACATTTGTACCTTAAAATTTGTGAAACAACTAGGATACTCTAATGATGTCATAGATAAAAACAAGAGCATTACCATCAGAGCTTATAATGACACGAAGCACAATTCAGAAGGCACAATCAGGCTACCTGTTCAGATAGGAACAACAATAATAGAAACTACTTGTCAAGTACTCAATCTCAAGCTTCCATACAACCTTATTTTAGGTTGACCATGGATACATGCTTTGAAAGCAGTACCATCTACATTCCATCAATGCCTAAAGTTTCCTCATGACAATAAGGAGATTACGATATATGCCAATCCCAAACGTTTCCATTATTCTACTAAATTGGAGGAAAAGTATAGAAAAATATAGCAATGATATATCTTTTCACTCCTTCTCATACTTTGACCCGACATCACTAGCTTCATCCTCCACTACACCATCACCAATTGAGGTACCTAAATTTGATACCAAGATCCAAGTACTTGACAAGGTTAATGAAAACTATCATTTCAATAAATCCTTTTGCATTGGAATGCTTCCCCCAACACCAAAGTTTTATGGAGGGCCAAAGGAGATCAAACATGTTCAAGCAATAACAATGGTAGTCAAACACACAATATTTACCAAGTGGGGAGATATGAAAGATGATGAAATATTCAAAGAGGACCTCTTGTCCATGATCTACAAAGAATAATAAGAAGAACTAAAACAAATTCAACCCTTTCCCATTGATCCTAGTAGTAAAGGGTATAAGATGGCTAAAATTGGATACACTGGAAAAGGTGGCCTTGGGTGACACAAACAAGGCAGATGGGAACCTATTAAAGTGGAACAAAGAAAGAGGAACATGGGACTAGGCTATGGTTCGATAGACATGGTTACTCCAAACATCAGATATACCTCTTTTGAGAAAGGATCTCCTTCTACTGACGTTAAGACATTGGATACCTACCATCTTATAAACAATTATTTACCAATTGAGAACCTATTTGAAAGCTTTAGCATAAGTATAGTCCCTACATGACCTAGCAAACCTATAATTAAAGACTATACTTATGAAACAAACTATAACAAGTATGGATGATATTCCCTCACTTTTAGTGACAATGACCTAGATACCCAATGGGAGAATGATACCAGAGCTATATTGACCATTTTGACAACTTCCATAAGCTTTATAGATAATGATGATAGCCTACCCCTCTACTACCCATAATTAATAGATTGGGACCAACAACATCATACACTTATTTTGGATCAATTCTAGAATGATGAAGCTATTGGAAAGTTTATGGGACTTCGAACCAATATGCCATCAGGAGATCATAAAGAAAGGTTTCTCATGGAACTTGAATAGGAAGCATATTTTGGAGGGGAGATTGTGTTCTCTAGTTGCAAAATTGAAAAGGACAATGTAAAAATCAAAATGAGATCGCGTAGGGAAAACCGTGATGTGGCTCTAATGGATCACAACCAAAATCACATATCATGTAGCATCACTTAATCTTGAAGAAAAGGTGAACTTCCAAACATTTATCAATGAAAGGAAAATAAAATTTGCATGGACATATGCAAACATGCCAGGACTAGATACAACATTGGTCATAGACCACCTAGTTGTATTTCTTGGAGCTACGCTCATCAAGAAAAATCTACGAAAGATGCATCCATAAATATCACTTTTGGTAAAAGTAGAACTACAAAAACTACTAGATGTGGAATTCATCAAACCAATTGATTATCTTGAATGGGTGTCGAATCTAGTACCAGTATCAAATCCCATAGGGGCATAAGAATCTGCATGGACTTCTGAGATCTAAACAAGGCTTTCCTAAAAGATGACTTCTCTCTTCCCAACATAGACATGATTGTAGATCTAATTGCAGGGTATGAAATGATATCACTAATGGATGGATTCTCCAGATACAATCAAATAAAAATATCCCTTGAGGACCAACATAAAATGACATTCACTTGTACATGGGGAACCTTCTATTGGAATGTCATGCCATTTGGTCTAAAGAATGAAGGGGCAACCTATCAACGAGAAATGACTACAATATTTCATGATATGTTGCATATAATTATGGAAGATTATGTGGATGATATACTAGAAAATTACATCAAAAGAGAAGACCATTTGACCAACCTATCAAAACTATTTGAAAGGCTTGAACAATACAACTTGAGGCTCAATCCAAAGAAGTGTGTATTCAGAGTAACATCTAGAAAACTACTAGGGATCATAGTATCAAGAAGAGGCATTGAGGTAGATCCTACCAAGGTGAAAGCTATGTTATAAATTCCTCCTCCAAGGACATTGAAGTAGTTGAGGAGTCTAAAAGGGAAACTATAGTCCATCAGGAGATTCATCATGCATTTGGTAGACAAGTGTCATCCGTTCACCCATCTGCTACACAAAGACATCACATTCAAATGGGATGGTAGATTTGATCAAGTATTCCAATGGGTCAAGAAGTATCTACTCACTCCTCTAGTATTAATGCCACCAATTCAAGGTAAAGCAATGATCCTCTATGTATCTACAACACAAGCAACATTAGGATATTTCTTAGCACAACTAGATGATAATAATAAGGAAAGAGAAGTCTATTACATCAACCGAACATTGGTGGGCTATGAATTAAACTATTCACCCATAGAAAGAATGTGTATATCTATCATCTTTGTGGCATAGAATTTGACGCACTACATCTTCAATAGACAAGTAAAGTTGATCTCAAAAGTAGATCCATTAAAGTACCTATTAGCAAAAGTAGCTCTAGCAGGCAAGATTGCTAAATGGGTAATGATATTGAGTGAGTTTGACATAGAGTACATAGATAGGAAATCTTTCAAAGGAAAAATCATAGTAGATCAACTAGAAGAAGCACTGATGGAAGATCACTATCCTCTCTCAAAAAAAATCCTAGATGAAAGCATACTACTAATAGAATAGACAAGTCATTAGACCTTGTACTTTGATAGGTCCCACACTCAATATGGCTCAAGAGCAGGTATCTTATTTCTCACACCATAGGGAGATTATATACCCAAGGCTTACAAAATTGCTTTCTCGTGTACAAATAAAATCTCAAAATATGAAGCACTAATCACAGGACTCAAAATGGCCATAGAATGGAGGATAAAAGAACTGCAGGTTTATGGAGACTTTCAACTGGTAATCAGACAAGTAAATCATGAGTAATCAACAAAGGATGACAATTTGATGCCATATAAAAGAATGGTGGATAGTCTCAAACAATATTTTGTCATCATCACCTTTGAATAGGTTCCTCAAATCAATAAAAGAGTTGTTGATGCTATGGTAATGATAGGTTCACTTCTCAATATTCCACGAAACATTCCTAGGTATGAATTCCTTGTGGAGCAACTACTCATACTAGCGTTCGATAACCCAAAATCAAAACTGGTTTAGGATATTATTGGTCCTAACTCACCATGGTACCAAGACACATTTGACTATATACAACATGGTATCATCCCTCTTGATTTAATGACAAGCCAAAAGAAGACCTTTATCTGTAGAACCTTCTGATTCACCATCTTAGGAGACACCCTATATCAAAAAAAATTAGACTGTACATTACTCCAATGTCTTAACACAAAAGAAGCACAAATTTCCCTACAAGAGGTACATGAAGGTATTTGTGGGTCCCACTCTAGTGGACCTAACCTAGTACAAAAATTACTAAGAACAAGGTACTATTGACCCTCCATGGAATAAGAATGCATATAGTACTTTAGAAAATGTAGTTAGTGTCAACAACATAGTGAACTTCTTCACACACCAATAGAGGAGCTAAGACCTATCACAAAACCATGGCCTTTTTCGTAGTGGGGATTAGACTTGGTAGGTAAGATATCTCCTGCTTCATCAAATGGGCACAAGTTCATTATTACTACAACTAAATATTTCAAAAAGTGGATAGAAGTAATTCTATTAACATACATCACAAGGAAACAAATATCGAAATTCATCTTGAATTATCTGATCTGTCGATATAGAATTCCCCAAACCATCATAACAAACAATGAAACCTTGTTCAAGAACCAAGATGTCCGTGAACTTTGCTCTAAGTTTGCTATCCAACATAGATTCTCAATGCCCCACTATCCCAAAGGAAATGGTTAGGTTGAAGTGTCCAATAAAACCATCCTGAAAATACTAATTTTTTTTGTTAATGACGCTAGCCATGATTGGAATTTACAACTAAGCCCATCCCTATGGATTTACCAAACCAAAATTTGTACACCTACAAGTACCACACCTTTTTACTTGGTCTATGGATTTGAATTTGTCTTACCTATTGAAGTCGAAATCCCCTCACTGTAGGTATCCCTGAAAGGCATGCTCAGTAATGAGGAATATTGGGTGTCCAGATTAAATGAGTTGGAACTCCTAGATTAAAGGTGCTTGAGTGCATTAAACCATCTTCAGGTTTATCAAAATTGGCTCAAACAAAGCTACAACAAAAATATCAAAAGTAGAAACTTTCAAGTTGGTGACCTAGTAATAAAAGAGAATCAAAAGATCCAATTGAATTAGGATGGGAAGGGGAAGTTTGAACCAAACTGGTTAGGTCCAATCATCATCACGACAATCTATGTCTTTGGAGCTTATCAATTGGATACTCCTGAAGGAGAAGCTTGAGCCGAACCACTGAGCAACAACCATCTTAAAAAAAATTATACTTGAACACATTAGAGTATCCTAGCAAAAAGCAAAAAAAGCAAAAAATATCAAAAACCAAGAAAAATAGTAAAGAGAAATAAAACGGTCTTTAAGTGAAAACCACTTGTGGCACTTCTAGGATAGGTACTATAGTGAAAACCTAGTAAACAGACACTACATTTGAATAAGACTTGCATCATTATCTATCAGTACTATTTGGAGCATCCACCCATTTGTCCCATAATAAAATGAGCACACTAACCATAGCTCAATGACTGATTCAGTGTTGAACATTGCTGCACCATCAACATCCATCTCCCCTATTGAAGGTAATCTTGTCTCAAACTGGGTGAAACTTCTCAAAACTGGTAGCGGATTGGACCCTTGTAAATCCCATCATGATAAAAAACTATCAAAATCAAAAAACATCTAGAAAACAAACAAAAAAAAGTCGAAAATAATCAAAACCCCAAAAAAATGTTATGCTTTGAGTCAACACCAATCGAAATATGTGGTCTCTACATGTATAATATAGGTAATGCTTATCTAGCCCCTAAGGCCTTAGGCATCTATCATGCTTTCTTTTAACTTCATAAAAAGATCAAAATTCAAAAAAATAGTCAAAAACAAAAAGTCAAAAACATGTTCTTATAAAACCAAGTGAACTATGAGCCTCTATGTGTATGACATAGGCAAGGGCATCATACCTAATGAGCCATAAAGTTCATAGTTAGTCCCCCAAAATTTCAAAACAAAAAGAAAACATTCAAATATCTTATCAAAACCAAAAACATTCATAAAAAGCTAGAAACTCCAAAACATATCAATCAATATAGTTGAACTAAGATGTCTCTATGTTCATCACATACACAAGGCTAATATCTGATCAGCCCCTGAGGCACTAGTTTAGTCACTTTAGGTCCCCTTTTTTGTTTCTAAAATTCTGGAAAAAACAAAAAAATAACATCAAATAAACTCAGAAAAATAAAAAATGTCCTACCTCCATGGTCACCTCTCCACAATAAACTCTTCATTCATACTAAAAAATCGTCACCCTTACCCTTTGACAACACAAATAATAAACAAAATATACATCAAAATTAAAAAATCCAAATTGAAGATCAAAATGATTAGACAACAATTAAGTGAAAACAATGCCTAAGTATAGACTACCATACCCATTTGAAAATCATAACAACAATCCTAAAGATGGGTCTTACCGGATAAAAAGTTCCTACAATAGACATCATCAATGGATTCCATTATGAAACATCAAAACAACTATCGCAAGTGATACTGCAACATTGTTTATCTAATTTATAGTCTTATCTTTTTTATTTATCGTAATACCTCATTCCCAGGATCTCTTGAGGATGTCCATAAGGATTTAGAGAAGAAGGAATGGTGTCATTAACTGTTGATTTATGTTAGTTCTATTTGTAAGATGTTTTTGTGATACTACCACAATGAATACTTGATTTGTTTTGTGTATGGAAGTTGTTTTGAGACAATTCGTGTAGCAGTTGCATATTAGGTATTACATACCTCTCTGTGTAACTGGTCTAAAAATTCTCAACAGAACTCAACCATATACTCTAATAAGGTTTTTGTATGTCTAGTATAAGCAAGAATATTCTTTGTGTGCCGATTCAAATTCCATGCAATGGATATAAAGCCACCTTGGTTGTTAATACCATGGTGCATCGTGTATGTTTGCTACATCAAAAGAAAAAATAATAAAAAAACTAACAACATCAAATTTCTATCCATCTCTAAACCATCCAGCACTTCTTCTAACTAACAACTCCAACCTGCATCAAAATATCATTAGTACCACATCCATCATGCATCCAAAATATCATCACTACATATCATGATCATAATAAAGCAATAAACCATCGCGCATCATATATCAACATAAATCATATACATAATAAATCATTATTCATCACATAGACATAATAAATCCTTCATCCATCCACATCATATACATACATAAAAGTACAAAAACATGAACATGCATACATCATCATCCATAATCATCACATAACATATAATAAAGCCGAATCAAACAATGGTATATCTCATATGTCATCAAAAATGAGAATGGCATAAACATCGTAAAGTAACATGTGTGATATCATAATACAAAAAATACATATATACGAGGCCTCATTTGGGCCAATGAATGTATATACAAAAAAAAAAATTCTACAACATAAGTCTTTGATACAATGAAAATCATAATAAATTAAGTAATAATCAACCCTGTTGCTCATCCTACCTAGGAGGAGGTTTCTCCCCATCTCAGGGTGGAGATCAATGTAACTGCTTACTCTGATGAGGAGAAGGTTGTGGCATGACTAACAATTGATCTGACTACCTAACTTACTGATTGCTTGACTCAGCTTCCCTGATAGTTGTATTAGGCTCACCAAAGCAAGGATTTCTTCATCCTCTAGGAATAGAAACCTCATAAAAAATCTAGTAGTAGGTACTCTCTCTCATGAACTAGTCCTTCTCTACTCTAAGGGAATCACGATCTGCCCTGAGGGTATCCCTCTTAATGATCACATTTTGCACCTATGCACTGATAACATAATGTCACCTAATCTCAGTATCCTACTCTACCCTGAGCGTGTCTCTATCCTACCTGAAACCATCTCTCTCTTGTCTCACAACATCTCGCTTCATAGTCAAGGCTGCAACCTATGCCTCAGCGACCTATCACCACACAATCTCAACATTTCTAGCTGCAATCAACTAGAAATCTAAGCTCCCACCATTGCATCCCTAGGTAGAGGAGGAGGACCCAATGCCACTGGTTGATCCTGCTACATAGGATCATCTTGCTCATCTTGCTATCTATCCCATCTTGCTCTATCAAGCTACTCAACAATGATCCTGAGTTGTTGTCTCTCACCCCTGTGGTTAGTAATATTTTCTCTACTAACATCTGGTGTACCACCAATAGGATCTATAAAACAAAGAGGAAGTCGACGAGCCCACCACTGATCATAATTAGGTGTAGTACGTGGATTTGTAGGTCCTACAGGCCACCCCCATCCAAATGGGTCAAGTTCTCTAAACTCTACTACTATTGCGTCAGAATCATCTTGGAGCCCCCACACCCTAACCTCTCGGGTGGTCCTCCCAAACCGAGCATGGTAAACATTAAAAAATGTGTTTAACACTCGCCAAATTGGCGAAGAACTCAATTAGGTAAAATAAAAGAATGAACATGACCGATCAACCAATGAGTCTGCCAAAAAAATGGAAGTTTCTCTTGATCATCATGCCACACATCATAATCTAACCATGGCCTCCAAACAAAACCAATCATTTTATCAATAACATGACGCCAGTAAGATAGTTGGCCAAGCCAAGTTTAGTAAATAAAATCACCATATCTATAAGAATATGGATCCTCTGGATCTTGATCTAGGACACCGTGAGGTCTCATCATGGGGATGTGCTCCTAGGCCCACAGATGTAGCAATGTAACACCAACGAAAATGGAACTGCCTCCCCAATAGGCAACCTCATGCATGTCTCTATATAGATATGCAAGGGGACATTGGCACCATGCATACCTAGCACCATGCTTGAACATCTATTCAATAAATATACCCCAACCAAATAGAAACTGTATACCTCACCGATTAGGAACATCAAACTCCGAGACCAAAACACATAGAACTAAAGAAACAGGATCTACACTGCCAATGAAAGGAGATAGGTCTATCTCTAACTCCACAACCCAAAGATGCCTAACACTGAGAAGTCGCCACATAGCACGGGTACCCTATCTAACACTATAAGTAACAAGATCTCTATGAATTAGAATACAAAGAATCCTCCATACATCCTCCAAGGTGATGGAAGCCTCACTAGTTGGCAAATGAAAAAGACAATGACTAAGAGTGTTGTCTCTTCATAAGGGCGGTTGCCATCATGTTGTGACATCTAATCTTCTGCATGTAGCATATGTGTCGAAGTCCAACAAAATTTAGGACATCCCACTCAAGCTCATGGAAACTAGTGATCAAATCAAACAACTCATGCAATCGTCACTCTCTCGAGTAAAGCGGTTTGAGAACCGCTTGCAAACATTCGACCCATGACATTAAGAATTTGCTATGAAATCACGAAACAAACCTAAGCTTGCAAAAAACTAGTTAAAACTTTCAAAAGCAACAAAAGTGGTTAGTTTTTGTCAAAAGTGGTCAAGAATTTCAATAGCAGACCTGGTTTTTCCAAAAGTGGTCAAAAAATGCAATAGCGGTACAAATGATAAAAGAAAAAAATATTCTTAAGAGCAAACATATTTCACAATGACGACCATTTCACATGAAGAAAGTCAATAGCAAATATTTTAAACGAAGGAAAAAAAAGAAGAGAATATCAAGAGCAAAAGTGAACATTTTAATCAAAGGTCATAGAAGAATGTAAGAGTGGTACATTCACAAACATCAAAAGTGGAAAGAAAGATGCAAAAGCATAAAATTCATGAAACTATTACTATCACCTAAAAACTTTTCATGCATTAATCACTAAAAAATGGAAAGACAAAAATAGGAAAGGAGAGGGTACATACCGCCACACCGATGCCAGCAGGCCTCCCAAACTCACGAACCGCCTCTATGTAATGTGGGGCTCCTAAAATCCTTGGCATCATGACTCGACAATCACAAAATCAAGGAATCTAGAGACAAGAATTTACTAACCACCGAGAATGCAAATGACGTAAATTAAACCCTAATTACTTATTTTAACCCCCTAAACCCTAATTTTTTTGCCTAAGAAACACTCCTAGGTTGAAATTAGGAGCTCCTAAGAAAATCTAAACTGCAAACAAGGGTCATATAAGCTTAATTTTTTGTCCTTTGTGCATCTTAATTGAAATAAAACATTTTCACGAGCCTAACCTGAAAAATGATTTTTTTGACCAACCTCTCGAGGGGGCAGCCTAACGTCCTACCATCTTTTTGCTGACCATTGGGGCACAGTGTGGCATATAATTTTAAAAAAATCTTGATCTTAACATCTAATTCTTTGAAACAAAGCAACCAATAGTTTGTCTCAAAGAGGGGAAAAATGTAGACATGTAAAAATGACCTAACACTTATCACACATTCTAAATGATATTTTCTCATCATCGACATCATTATCATGTAATATGAGTGCATTTCACATCATTTACATCAGAACCCTAATTTCCTCTATTAATTAAATAATTTGTAAATTATTTAATTAATTCACTATTTTATCATTTATCTAATCTGTATCCCTCCTTATTAATTAAATAACATCAATTATTTTATTATGTCACTAATTTACACTATTCCCCTAAATCAATTAAATTATTATCAGCTAATAGTGTCATTAAATCACTTTCCCCTATAATCGAATAATTAAATTAATTATTTAAAAATATCATCCAAAAAGGTCAACAAAAAAAAATACAACTTTGTTTGCAAAAGTCAAACATGACTTGCATGTTCAACTCAAAAAGCTTAATTAATTGATTCAATTAATTAATTACCCTCACCCACTTTTATGATTGAGCAAAGTACGATCCACTGATTGCTTACTCTGATTCACTAACTAATTCATCCATTTCCTAACTAATCCATCTATTCTTCAATCTACTAAAAGCTCAAAATAATTTCCTCAATTCCATCTATTAGGCAATTTGTTTCCTCTGATTAGTCAATTAACATCCTTTAATTGATTCAATCAGAGAAGCTAACCGAGCAATATAATTCTTCACAATAACTTTCAACCATTGATCTTGATTCAACATTGCTTAATCTTGAATGTTCATCTCGAATCGTAAAATCTATATAACAATCCTCTTCATCCTCAAAAACGATCGGAGAATTGACATCTTTTGCACAACGAAGTAATGCTAAATTGATAATTGTTTTCTTGAGAGATTTTAGACACATCTTCGGCCACCATTCACACACATTGAATATTTTTGCAAGTGCATAATGGAGGCTCCAAATCGATACAACGCAATTCAACATCGTTGTGAATACACTTCAACATGAGATGGGTAACAATATAGTTAATTGAATTCTTTGTATGCTTTTTGATTGCATTGCTTAATTTCATTGAATTTAGTAATCTTGTATTATTTATTTCATGAGTAATGGGTATGGAATCCATCTTTTGTTTGAATTAAATCTTTTTTTATTTCATTTGTGTTTGATTTCCTTATGCTTCTCAATTTCCCCCTTACATAGAAAGAATGGTTGTAGGCCACTTCATTCTTTATTTAATCGATTTGGATCTTGTTGAACTTTAAAAATTGTATGTATTATTTAGATGATTCAGTTTTCATGTAAAAGACTATATAAGTCTCTTTTGTGTATTGAAAATTTCCAACTTTTCTGAACAAAGCAATATAATACTGAAAATATTACTGTTTGAGTTAAACATAAGAGCTTGTTGATTATTCTCTTCAATCAGCCAATTGGGAGGCAAGGCCCACTCTTTCACCACTAGTTGAATTTACTTTTAGGTTGTTTTGTGAGTATGATTTATGTTCAGTGATTGCTATTTATCTCGTGAACTTAATTTATGGAATTTAGATTTATTGCATAGTTCTTGTTTCCAAGTTCCATAGGTCCTGTCACCAAAATTAACAAGTCCTATCGCCAGAATTTTGTCAATGCAAACTGTTGTAAATTCAAGAGTCTTTTAATCTCAAAGAGAACTAGTAATGTTTAGTCAGACTTGAATTAGATATAGCCAAATTTTATGTACATTAAAGGACTTTATTTGAGATGTTCATTTAAATCATTTGATGGTTTCAAATGTTTGCTTTAGGGGTACAATCTAGGAGTGTTATTTCTATTATTCTCTCAAAGAATTTAGATTTGATTGTTTGGCATTTCAACCCCACTTAACTTGGTAATTTCACCCCTTTGTACACAACCACAATGCCTTTCAGGAGCTTATGATCCCCGGATTGACATCTAGGAACAAATTGAGGAAGCCAACACAAAGAATTAATTCAACCAATTTGATAAAATTACAAGGATAGTTTATCCCCAATATTGATCCATAGTTTTGTCCAAACAAAAGCATTAACTGATTCAAATGGAAGTTGCTAAAAAGCATTGAAGAGTGATCTTCCTATTGGAGAGTGACCTAGTCAAGAGGAAAGTCAAAATATTTCTACACAAAGTCTCTTAACATAGATGAACAGTTCATTGAGTCTGGTGGGTGATGTTTGAAATCTACCTTCTTGCAATTTGACTAAGTCATCACTAGTGCTGCCTTGGATATTATTTCCACTTGAGCACCAATTGGAAGAATAATTTTGAGAGGGAATTTTACACAAAGATTTATTGTCGCCTAAGCATGCTATTGAATTAGAATAATCTTTCATGAAGGCATATAAATTACCATGTTGTAAGTGCAAGATAGGCGCATATTATTGTGTTGAAACATCAAGTAACTTTGAAACTAAAGCCTACATAGAGGTGAATAGAGAAGAGGTCGTAGATGTATTATGCAATGATAAATTCCTCTTCAAGCATTATGGAGGTCATGACTCGGAGTATGGCTCAATGAGAGCCCTTGGAGATTTGTGTGAGGGGCATTGCTAAGATTTTGGTGAGTATATCTCCCAAACAAAAGGCTCCAAAATAGGTTGATAGAGTGGTAAATAAGGCCATGATAAGTGTTGAGAATTTTGTTAAGGGAACAACTAATGGAGGGTGTGTAGAGCTTGGAAAGCCCTTAATGAATACACCCTTGCAATCAATGTCCAACTAAGAACTATGATCTCCACAAAAAACCATTTAAACTACTTGCAAATATACCACAAATAATAATAGTAACAACAACCAAAATATGACAAAATGGTCCATGAAATTCCTGCAAAGAAACCACGACGACCAAATTGGCATAATGGGTAGAGGGCAATTCAACCCTCTTCTAATTTTTTTTTCAATTTTTGATAGAAATCCATATAGTACGAATTTGTATGGTAATATACCATACAAAAAGGTGTACTTCCAAAAAAAATAAAAGTTATCATTTTTGTGAAGCAAAAAGTAATTCTTTGTTTCTCGAGCCTTATGAATGTAATGGTGATCTTTGTTTGGCTCCACAACGCTTCCTTGATAGGGCTAAAAACTCGATTCACCAAAAATTGAGAATGAACTTGCAATTCAATGCATTGATACCATATTGGAGTAGCAAATAATGAATGCAATATTCAAACTACAATGAATTGAATCAAACATAATGCAAAAGCCAAATAACTATCATAGAATGTGTAGAATACAATGATCACTCCTTTTTTATATAGAACAAGGAGGAGGTAGGAAGGTGAAATAAAAATATTGACTAACCCTCCAAGTGATGTCACACATGTAAAAAAATTGCGATGAGTGTGAAGGCATGTGCCAAGTGTCTATGAGGTGAGACAACTAAACCCCTAAGTGAACTTAAGCTAGTACGAAGAGGAATACTAGTTGTAGGAACAAGATAAACATAACTAGATGCATAAAGACACTTTTCACACTAACATCTAAATGTTTAATAGTATTCATTGTGAATTTCTTGTCCTCTTATTTGATATGATTAGGGTCCTGATGACCACTTCGCTCATTAGAATTATGTGTGATATGATCATAGTCATTTATTTGATTGTCGATATTTTCTTGGGGACTAATTGTATCATCATAGAAGGTAGATTTTTTTGGATGATGGATATGATTATTTTGGATCTCTTGGTTGTAGATAACATAAATTTTTATGAGGATGTCTACTTGAATCTCTTGATCATAACTAGGATCATGATCATAAATGGGAGTATCTTAGATGGGTTGCTCTTGAACAAATTGACCTTCAGTTTGGATAATTTAACCTTGACTTGGTTAAGGACATGTTTGAACCTCCTTTGAATTTGTTTCTTGACATAGCTCTTAATTTAGGATGAATATATAAGTTTATTGGATATGATTGATAAGATTTGGATCATCATCAAATGGATTTCAACTTGAGCTTAGGATAAGAGATTCTTGAATAGCCTTAGTGGGCATTGATTTGGATGATAGTGAATGATTTTGGACAATGGTATGTGTTAGCAATCAGATATGCACCCATTCAGAATTGCAAAAAAAAGGACTATCTGTTGCAACATTGAAACTCTTTCCAGAAATGGGTGGTCTATAAGGAAAGAGAATCTCCAGAGCCAACTGGTTCTTCGTATAATGATCCTATTCTAAAAACTTCTTAGAAAAGGGATAGAGAGAAAAACAAAATTTAGAACTTATGATTTTGAAATACTTTTTAATATTGGATGATGAAATACTGACTATTCTAGATTTTCCTCACAAATAGTGCTAAAAAACCAATAAAACTTCACAACCTCTCAAGAACAATTTCTTACATAAGTACTTTGCATGAAAGTCTGTTCAAAACACAACATGCAACCTGTATTTTTGCACCTTTTTTGCGTCAAACTACAACCTAGGACATAACAAGGATTTCTTAAACTAAAAATCAAAAGAATAACACCAACTGAACTGTAAATGGACACAAAATTGATAGGTAGGAATGATGTTCTTTATTCACTATAGGAGTATGCCAAAATTAATCCAACTGAGTACCAAAAATAGTTTCAGCTCAAAAATGTGTAAGAGCCAAAACAAACTGAACTTGAAAACCCTAAGTTTTCTTCAAAGATATATCCCTCAAAACCCTAATCCGAGCTCAAAGAAAAAGCTCCAGGAAAAGGTCCCAAAAACTGTTCAACAAGTCAGCACAAAAGTGGAAAGTCACACTTTTTGCATGCATCAACTGTCAAGCCTCCAAAAAAAGCAAAAAATTGCTTTTAAAGCAAGAAAACAACCTTATTTCTCCAACTGAAGATCCAAATCCAACCAAGGAAAAAGGTCAACCTTAACTACTAAAAATAGCAAGAAAATAAAGCAATTTATAAAGTATTGCTTTGCTTTTGCTTTACATGATGCAATTTGTCTATTATTCCTTTTACAAATACAAATTTTTAAAGAAAACTCTTGCATGCAACTCCTTTACAAAGCTTTGATTTTTCTATAAAAAATCATAAAATTACAATATTTCTCCCTCCTGGTCGCCATTTCTTCTGGGACTACATGGTAAGCTGATTTTTCTTCATTATAAGGCTTTCTCTATTGTTTTGAAAGGAAAGCAAAGCCTCTTAAGGTTGCGGCTTCTCCATGTATTATCTATGATTTTCTTGCACGTGTCATTCCTCTGTGTTGCTCTATTTGCACAGGATCACTGTCTCTGGACTGGTGAAAATATATCCCAAACTATGAACTGGGTCAGTGAAATATTTAAAGGATTTTTTCATCTTGACACTTTCTAAATTTTATAATCAAATCTCACAAACCCAGATTGTACTTTTCAAGATATGATGAAAACTCAACTGCTCCCACTGAAAAATCTGTATTTTGCGTTTTGAAACAAACCCTCATGGGTATCTCCATCTCTGAATGAACATGTTTATTTTTTCATTTTTATTTTTTTGTATTTGGCATTAATCGAAAGACCAAATGAAACTTGAATGTTCCTTCACATACTTCTGGAAACCTTCATAAAATATGTGAAGTTAGCTCAAAAGCTGAAACAGGCTCCTTGTATCTGCATTTCTTTCTGTAAAAGCCATGTAGCTGCATGATTATTGCATCTCTAGAAATTGGTCCACTTCTCGTTGTTCGTTCATTATGCTGCAGGATGCTTTAGCACCAAATTTTTATTATGCTACAGGAAGTTAAAAAGTTTGTTGCAGGAAGCTTTAAACAGAGATTTATTATGCTACAGAAAGCTTGGATAGTTTAGATGAGCATGATAATCATACTTCCTTCTCAGCCCACTTGTCAACTTAAGGGGTAGCATGCCGAGCTCTACCCTTGTGGGAGCCCATTTTTCCACACATGCTTGGTCATGTAATTCATTTAACTATAAATCATTTAATAACAAGTTCTGAAACTCTGACCCTCTTTTCAAAGCATAATTGTCACTTAATGAACTAAAACGAAGTGCAAAATAGCACTCAAGCATATTCAGAAATAACTACATTTCACTTTTAAATATAACAACATTTAAATTAGCTCCACCATTTGAGTTGTAGCAAAAAATTGGTAACAGTATGACTAGGAGGCTCTTTAATAAGTTGGAAAATAGCACATGATGATGTTCGATAGGGAGGCATGATATTAGGATGCTCTTTTTCATGTGCAATGGGTTTGGGACTGAAAATAGCTTCACATGATGGCAATTGATCATGGATGGGCATGTGGCTAATATTTTAATTGTATGCTATTTTTTTTGGATAGCCATGGTATCATATGACCCTTGAATAGGCTTGAGTGAGGCAAAATCATTGGAATTATTCTTTTTATTTTGATTTTGTTCCTTTGCTAGTAGTCCTTGAAGGAAATTTGAAAATTATGATTTGGATTTGATGGAATTGATGGAATTGGAATGTTGATTACTATTTTGGGTGGATGGAAATGATATGCTAGAGTGTAAAGAGGAAGATGAAGGATCTACATAGGGTGTGGAGGATATGGATTACCCACAAGAGAAACATTGGTTGGGCATAGATACCTTGATCTAAGTTGGTGGTTCCTTTATCAAAAGTATCATAAGGATAACTAATGGATGTAGGTTTAGTATAATGACATGTTAATTTGGTTTTGGTTGGGAGGTTCTTGCATAGATGTAGGTGGGGGCCATCAAGATACTCATATTGATCTACAAGACTATCATCATCATCAAAAAAATATTTTTTACTTGATTGGGATAAAAATCTCATCTAATGAATGCATAAAGAATCACAAAGTGCTTATATGTAACTAGGATGCTAGGATGAGTTTGATTTGACTATGATTTAACAAAAGGATGAACTTGAAAAGAATTATGTTTAAATGATAAGGTTGATAGGATAATGATCGGATTGAATGAGATGATTTGGTGGAGGATGATGGTTTGGTTTGGATTAAAAAGATCAAACTAAAACTAGATTTCAAGAACTTGGTTGATTGATGAATAAAATTGGATATCTATACTTAAGATAGGAAAATTATTAAGCAAGACAAGGGTGATATTTTAGATTAAGATAAGCTAGGTTATTAAGCAAGTTATAATGAAGGGATGTTAATAGGATGAAGGTCTTAATTTCTATTTTTAGTTTAGATGGGTGAACTTAAGATGATAAAAGTATGAAATGGACAAGTCTTGAAAAGATGAAAGATAAGGTAGCTTAGGGAACTATAGTTTGGATGATGGGTTATGGATTGGGATTGGTTTCAACCTATCAACAAGGGATGCTACAACCTTTTCAAAGTTCTATACACTTGATCAAATTGGTTTGACACTAAGATTTCGTAATGAAAATTCAAGATTTGGTTCTATGATGAAGTGTAGGAAGATTCAATAAACAAAGTAGACACTCTGGTTTATGTGATAGGGTGTAAGGATAAATCACTGACTTCTCACAAGAAGACACATCAGACACATGAAAAACCTATGATTATTCAAGTAGGTGTGTTAACTTAATATGGGCCCACACAATAAAATACCTCAAGATAGTGCAAGAAAACTATCTTTCAAGAGTTGATAGGTAGGGATCTAGTGGTACATGAGATCACCTTTTCCCTTTCTTTGGAGGCCTCAACATTTCCCCCAAAGAGTTTCTATATCTACTTAGGGAGGTACATGGTGAGTAACTTTAGGCTTGATACTAAGCCTTGCACCACACTAAGCAACAATTAAAAAATTATTATTCTACAATGCATAAGGCTAACTAGGGAGTCCTCTAAATACCTAAAGGGTACATGAGGTTGAATCTATGGATGAAAGGGAAAAATACAAAACAACAGGGAGTAGAGCTTAACCCACTCTCCACCTTCACTTCCCCAAGGTATAAAAATCTTGGGGGCTTAGTTAAGATTGACAAGATTCCACTTCCAAGAGGGGTGCATTTTGGTTTACTCCCCATCTTTATACTTTGTTGGAACATGAGAGTTGAGTTCATCCTCTAGGGTGATCAAATCCTTAGGCAGGCCCTATAAAAGAATGATCCAAGTATTTTTGGTCACTTAAGATTGTACGAAACACAAGAGGAGAGCATACACATGTTGGGTTCCTTCAGACAACAATGAAAATAAAAGAGAGTAAGTGATTTTTTTGATCCTCGAGATCACACAATAGTATAAGAGGAGAGCATACATAACACTCACTCAAAGACACAACAAAAAAAGTTCAATTACGTTAGAAAAGCCAATTGTGCCTTATTTAGTGAGTTGATTGAATCTTTGACATACGATGTTGCAAAAGATAGATTAGTAGTTTCAAAAGATTAGTCTTGGACAAATGATTTTTTCTACAAGAAATGGATTAGAAATAAAGATAAAACCCTTACAACAATCAAAAAATATAGTTATGATTCAATAAAATAAATTTAAATGTAAAAAGTATGCTCATCATAAGATTGAATAGTGCATTAAAATCATAGTTTTTAGGTTTCTACCACCTAGTCAAACCAAATTTGATTGTTTTTGTAAATTTTTGAACTCAAAATTTAAATACAAAGAATAAATCTTGATTAAATTTTAGTGCGAATTCTAGAAATGTAAAGAAATTAGAATAATTTGTTGATTTGTTGTTTAAAAACCATATTTATGAAAAATAGTAAAACTAGCCCAAATTCCTCAAAAATGATGATCTAAGTCTAACTTTTGGACAATAATTTCCTTGAATAATCATCAAATTTCCATTAAAAATTGTATAAAAATCCAAGTTGTTTTCAATGTACGATTAACTCTTCAAAAACCCTAAAATTGAAATAAATCACTCAAATTTGACAATGTGAATATGATTTTTGGAATAATTATAGATCTACATGTATAGGAGTGAATTTTCACCCCATACACAAATTCCCTTTTACACGTCCTCACCTTAGAAAACCAAATATGAAGGAAAAATTCCACATCAGCAAGCTACATTCCTTCCACTTGGCCCCTATTTTTCGTGTCGGTGGGGGAATATTTGTCGGGGACACAAGCACGATGCACAAACATCTACACGGTGCGCTACCCTCTGTGACATATTCCTACCTCTAGTGTCCATAGGGATGTTACATTGGGCATGAAGAGTAACACCTCTATGTCGATCAACAGACCAGAAAATGGCTCTTTCCCTCCCATTTTGGTCTTGAAATGCCTATCTTGCTCATTCAATCCATCCTCTTAGCAATTTCATCTCTTCACAAGATCTTCTTAGCAGTTCTTGATCTCTTGGGAAATTATCAAGCATTTTCTAGCATCTCTCTTCACTCTCAAGCAACAGTTTGACACTCCATTGCAGCAACAAAACTCCATCAACTCCGTAAAGCAAGTGTGAAGCAAGCCATTGTAATGTGGGCTTGAGGTTTTGCAACACCTCCCTTCATCACAGTCGAGTCTGTGGCAATTGTTCAAGCCTTCTTTATCCTCCATTGGCTAGTGAGATCTTGGTGGAGGTGGTAACATTTCACTCCTCTCCTTTATGATTTGGTTGAGTAGCTATTTACTATTTTATAGTGTTATTCATGTACTTTCTTTCCTTACTTCTTTATCATATATTTCCTTCTTGTTGCTATCTAGTTGTCCGTGGAGGTGGAAACACCAAAACGGGGGTCTAATTGAGGCAGGTCCCTATACAACCCCAACAATTTTCCCCTCTTTCTTGTGTGTAGGTGGACATACTTTCAGAGCTAGCTGGCGAACTGGCATCTCAGTGAGATTATCTTCATCACTCTAGCTCTCTTCTATTTTCTTTATCACATCTGTTTATACTTTTCCTACTTTATAATTATGTTTTGTTGCTTTAGAATTCATTAGCTAGGTCGTCATCTATTTTTCTGACGATTCATACTATCTTTTTAGTATTTTGGTCGTATGAACCCCAACGCACCTAAGAGATGCCAACGTGTCACGTTGTCATCCCAGAATCACGCTTTCATCCTCGAGCAGAGAATTACCTGAGATACAGCGTTGAACCCAAAAACTGGGTCGCCTAGCCCCAAATTAGATCTCAGGTCTGTAGATTGGTTGAAGGACCTTATAGTCCCCATCATTCTCATCCCTTATTTCAAGACACCCCTTTAGAGTGAGGTAAGTTAGAGCAACCCCCTGCTCTCAGCTCTCTATGACCTTGAGCCTTGACGTGGTTGGTCCCCCTCTCTTACATTTTTGGTGACCTGACATGAACCATTTTGGTTCCATTTTGTAGCACTAAAAGTTCCTTTCTTGTGTTATAGGAGTGTTGTATGTGTGATTTTTGTGAGGCCTTCTCCTTACAACCTAACCTGTGACCCCTAGTAGGCGTAGTTGGAAGGTTCCGCAAGTGTTGCACAATGAAACCTTAAGTGGGTTATTGTCCTATTTCGCAACCTTTGGGGGGCTTTGTGAGAGTTTCATTTAGTGCACATGATGGCCTCTTTTCTGCATCAACCTATCCCCTCTAAGCAACTTGTGAGTGGTGGCCTAGGTATAACCTTCACTTCGCAGGATTTATCGATGGGCTTCAATAGAGAATCATCTCCTCTATACATTCTTTCGTAGATCAATGGGAACAATGTAGTAGGTGTTCTTGTTGATCTGATGTCTCAGGTGAATATTATAATCGAGGAGGTTATGTTAATTTAACTTCCTGCACAAGGATGGGTATAATGCACTTGTGGGCACCATATGCACAATGGGATTTCCGTACCTCCCTTGGGTAGTATCATGTTATCAGTCCTTGTCGGACCTAAGTCTGTGAACCTACTATTTGACATAATCCTAGGGCCCGAACTGTTCAAAGTGAAGCTGGGTATCCCTTGGTTAGTAGCTATGAATGCAATTCCCTCAGTTGTGCACAAGTGTCTAAAATTCATTCATGGGGGGTCGATGCATGTGATTCACGACACTGATTACAAACCACCAATTGCACGTGATAGCTACTCCTTAGATTATTTTTGGATTGCACATGTTGGTCCTCTTCTGCCTAAGAGAGACCTTTTGTACCGAACATATCAAAAGTACAAGAAAGGGTGCTTGACTCTGAAAGTGAGGTACCCTCCATCGCATTATGTTGTTTCACATAGGGCTTGCTTAAAAGCTAAAAATTATGTCGTCAAGGCCTATAGGAGGGAAGAAGAGAAGCGATCCTGAGACCTTCCTTCCTCTTCCGTTGTTTAGCCTAACGCTCTTTCTCACCCTACAGTGGCATCATCAGATTTCACTTTGTACTTGTGAGAGAATCCTATGGTGCCCACTTGGAAAAAGTCTAAGCATCCCGCATTCAAGCTTCTTGTTCTACCCATGGAGCCTAGGCCCATTCGGTATGGAAAAAATAAAGTTCACCACGGGGAATCTTCCATGTCTTGGCCCCCGTGGCCTCCCATTGCTCCTACTCCTAAAATAGTAAACAGGAAGAGACCCGCAACCGAGGCATTAGAGTTGATTCCCCCCACTATTTCTCAATATGCTCCTCCTTCTCTTATTCATTCATTTGTCCCTCCCTTGGAAAAATTTGTGGTGGACACTCCCATGGTTGAGCAAGACCCTTCTATCCCTTCACGACTTTCAACCTCTAGCTCGAAGAGTTGTAGAAACCACCTTGCGCGTGAGCACAAGCTCCGGTGAAAGGCTCTCATGGCTGAGCAAACCACTTTGTAGAGAAAGGATGAGGAGATGATTGCCCCTATTTTAGGACCTCTTGTTGTAACCTCCTCTCTCCCCCCTCTTCCTTCATTCAATCGAACGTATCATTTTTGACTCCTTTTGTGAGTGCACCTAACTCTAAAAGGGTGCAAGTGTTCATTTCTCCTTCAATTGAGTCACCCTTGCTGATGTCCTTTTTGAACGTCTCTCCTTTTCTGAAACCCATGGATATACCAAACACTTCGGTGGTATCTGCTACAGTTTTATCTTCCTCCTCTTCCTTTGTGCCTCTCACCTCGTTTTTGAGGATTTTGCACCCCCTAACAAAACCAAAGGTAGAGGTTGGTGCTTCCAGCAATAAAGGGCGTAAGAGGAGCCCACCTTCTTCAAAGGGTGGTCTTGTGTTGACTTGTTTCATCCTGGTAACGAAACCAGTCCCGACTTCCCCTGAGTTCGTTACTGCTCCCGAATCACTCAACGAGCCAAGAAGTGAATCTCGAGCGCAACCCTCTCCATCAGTTGAGGTACAACATGGCACTCCAGTAAGGTGCATGTTTAACTCTCTAGATGATGTTTCGGCCTTATCAATGATTTTCACGAAGTTGCTGACCGTAGCTCCACAAGAGCTTAGCAGAGAAGACCTTACAAGGGCTTCTTCCTTATCCCTTATTGTGGGAGGGTTGAAAGCTCCTCCCCTTAACATTCCACCACTATAGGCTCGTCCTCCTTCCCCCTGTGATGACCTAGAGTGGGAAGCAAATGACCTCTTGGTTGATCAGTGTTAGGGGGAGGCCCCTTCTTCATCTTTAGAATAGATGCGTGTGTGTTGTGATGTGTTCCCCCATGATCGTCCTATGTGTTCCTGGATGACCCTTGTCAGCCTTGTTGGTGCTTGGATATAGACATGATTTTTGTGTCATAAACCTTCTTCTATTTGTATCATCATTCTTCCATGTTTGTGATTGACTTTCAACAAATTGGGGATGATGCAAAGCGTTAGGGGCTTTTAGGCTCCCCTTTCATGTTGACCTAATTTTTTAGTTTTACTTTGTCTTCTCGTGCATTCCCCACATGGTCTGATATAGTAGGGGGCTTATGATAGTTCATTTATATACTACTACTATTATACTTATATACATATATTTATGAGCAGCTTTGACCCCAAAATATCAGATCACCCCTGTGTCTCTTATTTTTCAACTTGCTTTCTCTCTTTATCACTCTTTTTTATCCTTCTCTCTTCTTTGCTTGAGTTGTTCCTCTCATGCATGACAATGCATTCATTGCCAATGAATCTTTTCTTGAGAATCTTTGCAAATATTTTTGAAAATTGCATTCTCGACTTGGACCCCTAATGGAGCACATTTCCTTCATCATGGGTTCATAAAGAAAAAAATTGAGAACGTTTCTCTAAGGTGGAAGCAACTTTTACCTTCCCCTTACAAGGGGGCACTTTCTTCCTTTCAAATTCCTTGATGAAGTGAACATCTTTCAAAAGGATTCCTTGACGATGAATCGGTTTGAGAAGGAAGATTTTTCTTACACTTTCAAATAGTGTGTCCCTTGAGTGGACCCCCTCTTTACATCAAGTTCTCGAGGGACCCCCTTGAAAGTTTCATAATGTATTGACGGTCTACATGGTTGTTCACTTGACTACCTACTTGGTCGCTTTATTGTTGACATGCTTTATTTGTGAGTAAACATGTTGCTTTACAGGTGCACCTGTAAAGCCACTTTCCAATTCAACTCTGCAAAGTCCCTTTCCTTTAGGTTTCCTCCATGCGAGATATCTTGGGGGATGCCTCCTTGCGGGTCCACGGGCTAGTAAGGTGCTTTCATCTAGATTTTCTTCATGTGAGAGATCTTGGGTGATACCTTCTTGTAGGTCTGCGGGCCTATAAGATGCCTACTTTTAGGGTTTCCTTCATGTGAGAGATCTTAAGGGTTACCTTCTTGTAGGTCTATGGGCTCGTAAGATTCTTACTTCATGAGGCTTCCTTCATGTGAGAGATCTTGGAGGTTGCCTCCTTGCAAGTCCGCGAGCCTGTGAGACACTTAGTTTTTGGGTTTCCTTCATGTGAGAGATCTTGAGGGTTACCTTCTTGCAGGTTTGCAGGCTTGTAAAACAATTTCATCCTGTGGGATTTGTCCATCGTTGGTCCGAGGACCCTCAGTGTACTTTGTGTAGCTTCATAGTTCTACAGGGCTATGGAGTCTTTTCTTTTTTCCTACACTTTCAAGCTCACCATATCGTAGTCTGCTTCCTCGATAGTTTAGGTATACATTTCTAACCTTGCTACCTCTCTGATCTACTTTATCGAAGCACTCATTAGTATTCATGCTCGCAAAAGTGGGGGAAAAATGTATAGGAGCAAATTTGCACCCCTTACACAAATTCCCCTTTTACACATCCTCACCTTAGAAAACTAAATCCAAAGGCGAAATTCCACATTAGCAAGCTATCTTCCTTCCAAATGGTGCTTGTTTTTTGTGTTGATGGGGGAATATTTGTCAGGGATGCAAGCACGATGTGTAGATGTCTACATGGTGTGCTGCAATCCCTGACATATTCCTGCCTTTGGTGTCTGCAGGGACGTTACGTTCTTCATTGGGCATGAAGCGTAACGCCTCTATGTCGACCAACCAACCCAAAAATTTCTCTTTCCCTCTCATTTTGGTCTTGAAATTCCTATCTTTCTCATTCAATCCACCCTCTTAGCAATTTCATCTCTTCACAAGATCTTAGCAGTTCTTGATCTCTTGGGAAATTCTCAAGCATTTTCCAACATTCTCTTCACTCTCAAGAAACACTTTGACACTCCATTGTAGCAACAACACTCCGTCAAATCCATAAAGCAAGTGTGAAGCAAGCCATTGTAGTGTGGGCTTGAGGTTTTACAACACCTCCCTTCATCACAGTCGAGGCTATGGTGATTGTTCAAGCCTTCTTTCTCCCCCATTGGCTAGTGAGTTCTTGGTGGAGATGGTAACGTTTCGCTCCTCTCCTTTACAATTTGGTTGAGTAGCTATTTACTATTTTGTAGTGTTATTTGTGTAATTTATTTCCTTATTTATTTATCATACATTTCCTTCTTGTTTCTATTTGGCTATTCGTGGAGGTGGAAACACCTAAATGGGGGTCTGACTGAGGTAGAATCCTATACAACCCCAACAATTATCCCTCTTTCTTGTGTGTAGGTGGAATTACTTTCAGAGCTAGTTGGCGAACTGGCATCTTGGTGAGATTATCTTTTTCACTCTAGCTCTCGTTTGTTTGCTTTATCACATCCATCTATATCTTTCCTACTTTATAATTCTATTTTGTTCCTTTAGAAGTCATTAGGTAGGCCGTTAGCTAGTTTTCTGATGGTTCATACTATCTTTTTGGTCTTCTAGTCGTACAGATGCTAACGCACCTAAGAGATGCCAATGCATCGTGTTGTCATCCCAGAAATGCACTTTTGTCCTCGGGTAGAGAGTTACCTGAGATATAGTGTTGAACTCAAAAATCGGCTCTCCTAGCCCCAAATTAGATCTCGGGTCTGTAGAGTGGCTGAAGGACCTTATAGTCCTCATCATTCTTGTCCCTTATTTCAAAATGCCCCTTTAGAGTGAGGTAAGTTAGGGAAGCCCTCTGCTTTTGGCTCTTCGTGACCCTAAGCCTTGACGTGGTTGGTCCCCCTCTCTTACACTGCAATAAAAAATAGGGAAATTTTCTTAACCATTTGAAAGATAAAAAATATTCAAAAGCTAAGGTTTTCTATTCAACTTTCTTCCAAATTGTAAATCCTTGTAAGTTTACCTTCAAATTTCTCCATGAACGTATTAAAATCTATAAAAATGAGGTTTAAAAACTTGAAAAAATGAAGATTAAAGAGGCACAAGAGTCCCACAGGGTGTGCCAAAAATATGATCATTAAATATAGACTAAAATAAAGATTTCAAATAAACTATAAAAACCCTCAAATCTACATCAAATTTGACCTTCGATTAAGAACAAAGATTCAAAATGCATAAACAAAATAATGAAATTTTACCAAACAAGTTGAATCTTTGATGTGTTCATAATGTTGGAAATGTGGTTGTTCGAACCAGTAGCATGACATTGCAACAATTCAAGATCCTCCCCTTGAAAATGGCTCATGATAGGGTAGATTTATAGGCTTGATAGGATGAAGATCAATGGTTGATATTTGATGAGAGATGAATGAATTAGATCAAGTTGGTTGGGTAGTTGAAAAATGGAGCACGATGAGATTAATTGAGAATTATTTGATTTAAAATTGATTTTTGGGAGATAGCTATGAGATGTGTGGTGTGAAATAAAATAAATATATTTATTTTTATTAAGGTGGTTGTGAGGGGGATTTAATTAAAACATGTGGAAAGGGGACATGAATTAGGAATTGGGACTTAGGAAATTGATTTAGGACAGGGAAAATGGATAATTAGGACAAATGATGAAATTAGGACCTAGGATATTTTTTTTGGTGTCTACAAACACTATTATGATGATTGTGATGAATTTAATTACTATTGCAATTGCATTAATGTTTGTGGATAATATCTACACTCTAAACCACACATGAATACAAACAAAAAATCAATTATAACATCCTAGTGATAAAATTAAAATTTATAAATAAATTAGAAAAATATTAAAACATACTAAAATTAATAACACCATAGAAATGCATAAAAATAAATAAAAAATGAAAAATAAACAATATCTAACTCACAAACACTATTATGATGATTGTGATGACTTTAATTGCTATTGCAATTGCATTGATGTTTTGTGGATATTGTCTACACTCTAAACCACACATGAATACAAACAAAAAATCAATTATAACATCCTAGTGATAAAATTTAAATTTATAAATAAATTAAAAAAATCTTAAAACATACTAAAATTAATAACACCATAAAAATACATAAAATAAATAAAAAATAAATAATAAATAATATCTAACTTACAAACGCTATTATGATGATTGTGATGAGTTTAATTGCTATTGCAATTGCATTAATATTTTGTGGATAATATCTACACTCTAAACCACACATGAATACAAACACAAAATCAATTATAACATCCTAGTGATAAGATTTAAATTTATAAATAAATTAAAAAAATCTTAAAACATATTAAAATTAATAACACCGTAGAAATACATAAAAATAAATCAAATATAAAATATAAACAATATCTAACTATATTTTAAATATGTTTTTAAAATTAAATATGATGTAACGAAAACCAATATATCATACACCCTTTAAATGTTCGATTAAAATTGAGCAGGGTTTTAACTTCTTTCATATGATATTTCACATTTGAATGGAAAGGTTAGCAAACCAGTCCATGCCACCAAGAAATAGTTACAATATAAATGTTCATGGAGATAAACGTGATGCCATAAAGATCTGAATACGTTTCCCACACCCACCTAAAATATTGGAAGACAAAAAAGATATCAATGGTATGAGGATTATGGCCAGACATGGAAAACAAACCTCACAATTTTGAGTGACTATTCTGCCATTGTATGAGGGTGCTGAGCTCATAGATCACCTTGTATTTATATGAGTATGAAGTGTAGGAAGACTCAACAAATGAAGTAGACACTCTAGTTTATGTGACAAGGTGTAAAGATAAATCACTGGTTTCTCACAAGAAGAAACATGAAACACATTAGACACATGAACAACCTATAATTATTCAAGTAGATGTGTTAAACTAATATGGGCCCACATGATAAAATATCTCAAGATAGTGGAAGACAACTATCTTTCAAGAGTTGATAGGTAGGGATCTAGTGGCACATGGGATCACTTTTTCCCTTTCTTTGGAGGTCGTCAACACTGTCCCCAAAGAGTTTCTATATCTACTTAGGGAGGCACATGGTGAGTAACTTTAGGCTTGATACTGAGCCTTGCACCACATTAAGCAATAATCAAAAAGTTCTTATTCTAGGATGCATAAGGCTAACTAGGGAGTCCTCTAAATACCTAAAGGGTACGTGAGGTTGAATCTGTAGATGAAAGGGAAAAATACCAAACAACAAGGAGTAGAGGTTAACCCACTCTCCACCTTCACTTCCCCAAGGTGTAAAACTCTTGGAGGCTTAGTCAAGATTGACAAGATTCCACTTCCAAGAGGGGTGTATTTTGATTTACCCCCCATCTTTATACTTTGTTGGAACATGATCGAGTTGAGGTCATCCTCTAGGGTGATCAAATCCCTAGGTATGCCCTATAAAAGAATGATCTTAGTATTTTTGGTCACTTAAGATCGTACAAAACACAAGAGGAGAGCATACACACGTTGGGTTCCTTCGGATAACAATGAAAATAAAAGAGAGTAAGTGTTGTTTTTGATCCTCAAGATCCTACAATAGTGCAAGAGGAGAGCATACACAACACTCACTCAAAGACACAACAAACAAAGTTCATTTACCTTAGAAAAACCAATTGTACCTTATTTAGTGAGTTGATTGAATCTTTGACATACGATGCAAAAAATAGATTACTAGTTTCAAAAGGTTTAGTCTTGGACAAATGATTTTTTTGCAAGAAATGGATTAGAAATAAAAAATAAACCCTTACAAAGATAAAAAATATAGTTATGATACGACAAAATAAATTGATGTAAAAAATATGCTCATCATAAGATTGAATAGTGCATTAAAATCATACTTTTTAGATTTCTACCACCCAGTCAAAACAAATTTGATTATGTTTGTAAGTTTTAGGACTCAAAATTAAAATAGATTAGGACTCAAAATTAAAATACAAAGAATAAATTTCATTTAAATTTTAGAGAGAATTCTAGAAATGTAGAGAAATTAGAATAATTTGTTGATTTGTTGTTTAAAAACCATATTTATTAAAAATAGTAAAACTAGCCTAACTTCCTAAAAAATGATGATCTAAGTCTAATTTTTGGAAAATAATCTCCTTGAATAATTGTCAAACTTCTGTAAAAAATGTATATAGAAAATCCAAGTTGTTTTCAATATATGATTAATTCTTCAAAAACCCTAAAATTGAAATAAATCACTGAAATTTCACAATGTGAATATGATTATAGATCTTTAGGGAAAATTTCTTAACCATTTTAAAGATAAAAAGTCTTTAAAAGCTAGGGTTTATATTCAACTTTCTTTCAAATTATAAATCCTTGTAAGTTTACCTTCAAATTTCTTCATGAAAGTATTAAAATCTATAAAAATGGGGTTAAAAACTTGCAAAATGAAGATTAAAGAGGGACAAGAGTCGTCAAAAATGTGATCATTAAATATAGACCAAAATAAATATTTCAAATAAACTATAAAACCTTCAAATCTACATCAAATTTGACCTCCAATTAAGAAAAAATATTCAAAATGCATAAACAAAATAATGAAATTTTACCAAACAAGTTGAATATTTGTTGTGTTCATAATGTTGGAAATGTGGTTGCTCAAACCAGTAGCATGACATTGCAACAATTCAAGATCCTTCCCTTGAAAATGGCTCATGAGAGGGTAGATTTATAGGCTTGATAGGATGGAGATCAACGGTTGAGATTTGATGAGAGATGGATGGATTGGATCAAGTTGGTTGGGTAGTTGAAAAATGGAGGGATGAAATTAATTGAGAATTATTTGATTTAAAATTGATTTTGGGGGATAGCTATGAGATGTATGGTGAGAAATAAAATAAATATTTATTTATTTTTATTAAGGTGTTTGTGAGGGGGATTTAATTAAATCATGAGGAAATGGGACATGAATTAGGAATTAGGACTTAGGAAATTGATTTAGGACTTAGGGAAAATGGATTAGAATTTAGGGAAAAATGGTTAATTAGGACAAATGATGAAACTATGAGCTAGGATATTTTTAGGTGTGTACAAGCACTATTATGATGATTGTGATGATTTTAATTACTATTCCAATTGCATTAATGTTTTGTGGATAATATTTACACTCTAAATCACACATGAATACAAACAAAAAATCAATTATAACATCCTAGTGATAAAATTAAAATTTATAAATAAATTAAAAAAATCTTAAAACATACTAATATTAATAACACCATAGAAATACATTAAAAAAAATAAAAAATAAAAAATAAACAATATCTAACTCTACATTTTAAATATGTTTTCAAAATTAAATATGATGTAACGAAAACCATATATCATACACCCTTTAAATGACTGGTTAAAATTGAGCAGGGTTTTAACTTCTTTTCAAAGGATATTTCACATTTGAATGGAAAGGCCGCCAAACCAGTTCACGCCAACGGGAAATAGTTACAATATAAATGTTCGTGGAGATAAATGTGATGTCATAAATCTCTGAATACGTTTCCCCCACCCACCTGAAACACTGCAAGACGAAAAAGACATCGATGGTCCGGGGATTGTGACCAGGCATGCCAAACGGACCTCATAATTTTGAGTGATTATTCTGCCATCGTACGAGGATGCCCCCTCTCATGGATTACCTTGTATTTATACGGGTATTAGCTTGCCATGGAAGCAAGCGCCACCCTCAAATCAGTAAAACAGATTGTGCGAATTGTAAAGCGAGAAAATGGAGAGTGCTGATTATGATGAGACATTAAATACGCCACTGCTTGAAAACAGTCGCAGCAGCAGCCGCTACAAGAGCGTCGTATTCCTACTGCAATGGATTCTCTATATTTAAATGTGGGTATCGTTCGTTTCATGGATTGGTTTCATAGTTCTCATGCCTTCGAACTCGATGAGCCAATTGCTGGAGAAGGCCAGTATTACAGTCCTTGGAATAACAGGTACTCCGCAATTTCGAATTGTCATGTCACACGATGTTTGTGAGTCAAAAAATTTCATCTTCCTAATTTTAGATTTTTCTGCATTATGGCCGGTTCTGGTTAATTCTTAGTATGTTTGGTCATCCGCTACTTTGTTATTCCTGGTTTGCATTGTTATTTTATTGTGTGCGTATCTGACATTTACTGGAGTCTTTTATGGAGGCTTTTTTAATATCAGGAATTCTGTCGAAGTTCAACTGATGTCTCTAGTTTTCTCTTCTGTTTCTTCCTGTTTACACAGTTTTTAATGTATGTAAATCGATTACGATGGGGGAAGACGGGAACAAGTCGCAATAATTGTAAATGGATTACGATGGGGCCAGGGGGACGACGTGAACGAGTTTCAATTATATTTCGATGCTTTGACCCTGCAAATATCTCTTGTTTTACAATACTGTAGTTTTTCTATAACAGCATTTTAACATGAGTTTTGAAATTCTAAAATGGACATTTTTTCTTCGGCAGGCCCAAACGATAGAGAACATTCGTTTGGTAATTAAATTGTTTATTTTTGAAATTTCACAAGTTTTTTCAGGTGGGCTTTCAGGTTCAACAATTACACAGAAGTATAATTTATATCAGGCAAAACGGGCAGAAGGCTCCATTAAATAAGTAATCTTATTAATGTCCTTTATTTTTAATTTAGCTGGGGATATTGTGTAACCCACAAGAGCAGAGAGGAATGGAGTATGATTTAGAGCAATTAAAATCTCCATTTAAATCAACAGAATGTGTAGTGCTACATAAAACTAATACTCTCATAAACACCCTTATTTTTAATTTAATCGAAGGCTAAAACGTCAAGCATAAGATCAGAGAGGATTAGAGTGTATTTTAGCGTAATTAACATAGTTGAACAACCCCAAAGTAAGATAATCTTTCTCTTGAGTTTAGCGGGCAGTTATACCCTAAATGAAGTTATCTCAAACTATATACATTGTTTTAGAATTCAGCAATATGATCACAAGGGATGATTCTGCATGTAGGCTATGTCTGATGTGATAGTTCTTGCTCTATCACGTTAACATTACATTACATCTTTTACTTTAAATTTTTTTCTATATGTTGTTGCAGGTGCCATATTACTTCTATTTGGTCTTCCTCTGGTCATTATTGCATTACTGGGGACTATTTACATTGAGATTTCCTCCAATGAGTGGAACAAGTTTGTTCTCTATTCTTTCTCTTCAATGTTTGATGTAAAGGCATTTGTTTCCAGGCCTTATGGCATCTTTAAAGTGTTTGGATAAGTTCTAGTAATAGTTTATAACTTTATAGAGATATCTAAACTTGCTACATTCAATTGACATTTTATTTGGCATACTTGTCTGTGGAAAGTAGATCGTAACTAGAGATAGTGTAAGCCTTTCAGCTAAAGTCTAGTAGCAATACATCAGTTACCTTTATCTAAGATTCTAAACTGAAATTTTATTTGGCACGTCAGTCTATGGGATTTTTGTTTTGACCTTTTTTGAATTTGAATTGTTGGTTGTTGTTATATTCTCAGGAAGAAGAAATTTAAGTCTCTTCGGCCTCGTTTATGGACATTTCCAGCCCTCATAAATGGACCTTCTGGTGTGGTCTCTGCTGCTGAACTGGCTGTGATAGTATTGTTTGTGGTATACATATTGGGGACAATGGCTGCATATGTCATTGGCAGACAGCAAAATTATTGGAGAGTTACCTTGGGCTTCAACAGAAAAAAGGTATGTGCTATGGGGTTTTCCCTTATATCAGAATTGGGAAATTCAGGTTAAGCTAATCATATTACTGGTAAAAGAATAGATCCTTTAATGAAATTGCTTCAATTATTTTGCTAGTATGAAATTGCTTCTAGTTATTCAACTTTTCTCAAAGGAGCTTTTTTCCAAGGTTTAGGAACCATGTTGTACCCACATGGAAATTTCGATGAAAACAAATGATTATATTACAGGTTTACTAAGCAGATCTTGTTTAATAGCTAGGATTTTAACACCAATAGCTGAAAGCAGGGTCAAAGTCTGGAGTTTTGAAGAGAGTGCCATCTATACTCTTGGCATGTGCCATTGCAAGTGACTGTCAAAGGTCTATAAGCAGAAATGGGAGTAAGATCACAGGTGTGCTGCAGTGAGGAAGACCAAAATGTTCTGATCACAAAATGATCACCTAAAACTATAGCATGCATTTAGACAGGGATTGGCTGAGTTTGAGCAAAATTAGAAACAAAACTGTACATCTGATGCAAAATGCAGGCTATAACAATCTCTAGCCAGAAGTTGGAAAACCAAAAACTGACCAGTGAAGAGTTCTAGTGCACGCCATAGAGTATTCTGCCCAGAAAGTTAAAGAATACCAAAATAAAAAAAGGTCAAAAGACAAAGAATGCATGCCATTGTTATGTTTGTCCAACACTTTGAATGAAAGAAAGGACCCCTCACCATTAAGGTGTACATCCATGACTGCTCTGGGCAGGTCCAAGGCATAAAATATTGATCATTTAGACCAATGAAGCATGTCTCTGGAATGTGGGGATGAAGTTTGATTTGAAATGTTAAAAATGGATATCTAGGGTACAAGCGCACACTAGGATGTAGGAGCAAGCAGAAAACAGTTAATGCAAATGTGGACACATAACTTGCAGGAGCATGCTTAGATACAGTATGCCAAATTTGTGCAAAGGTTGAGAAGTGGAAGTCAGTTAGATTAGAGGCACTCCTCTGCGAAGGAAGGGGAAAAGTCTGGAAGCATGTTCATTTATACCCAAAGAGTGTGCCATAATAGTATTTGGACAAAAAAATTCAAGACAAAAACAGGTCACCGGACCCTTTAGATGTTTGGATCCTATTTTTGTTTATTTTCTTGTTGAATTATCCCCAAGATTTCAGTTTGCTGTTGGGCTTGTTCTTCTGTTGGAGTTACTTGAATAGGAAAATCCTTCCTGATATCATTTAGGATTGCTTCTATCAAATTGTGTTTTTGTCCAAGACACATCGGTTGCAAGAGCCAAGTAAGGAGGAAGAGATATTGAACAGAGAGGCAGGCGTGTTTTGTTTGCAAGTTCATTGCCTTGTGGAAGAATCAAGAGCTTATGCTTCTTCTTGTTTTTATTTTCTAAAGTTTTAATGAGGCTAAAAGCTTGCAAAAACAAAATGTTTTATGTTTTCTTGATAATGAACTACTCTATTTGCAATTTTCAAAATAAACTAAATGAGCTAATACAATTTTGAGAGTTTTTAATTTTAGTAAGAGTGTTGAGATCTCTTGTTTTCAAATTTTGAATTTGAGAGAAATGATTGTCAAAGTACCTTGTGTTGGGATCAAGAATTTAATTCATGTGCCTCTGTTGTGATTGAGGATTTAAGTTCACCTGCCTTGTGTGGTGATTGGGGATTTAAATTCACGTGCCTTGTGTTATGATCAAAGGCTTTTGCAAGAATTTTAACAAAGCAAATCAACTCTATCTAAAAGATATAATTCTAATCTTCGCTAAATAAAATATTCCTATTCTAACCAAGAAATGGAAATACAAAGTTATTGTTCTTAGGAAAGTTTTAATTTTTAAATACTAAATGAAAGATCTTAAAAATAAATACAGAACTTGTAATATCAAGAAGCTTTACATAAGATTTTGGTGTTACCACTGGTGGCTTGTGTCCTTAGAGAGTTTGATTTTTTTTGGATCCTCTTGATGAGAACGGGGATGGGGAAGCTTTAGATCTATAAATTGGAGATTACTTGGAAGATATAGCGAGCTTTGAAGCTTCAATGCAGAAGGGAAAAGGATCGTGGAGTCTTATGTTGAGCACAAGAATGTTGTAGGAGGGGGATGCAATACAAAAGGCTTAATTCTCTAAGGTGACTCACTATCCTCGTATTGGAATCAAAGGAATAGGGAGTTAAGAGCTTCTAGCAACAATCTTGACAAAATGTAGAAAAATCAACCTCCCAGATGCCAAAGGAAAGGGGAGTATTTATAGGCTTGAAGCTTCTCAATCATGGGGAAGTGGTTGGGAGAAGACTAGAGAGTTATGGATATATGACTAAAGAGGTGATTGAGAGTTAAGGGGAGAGGAGAGTTAGTTAGGGGGAGAAGTGGCTCACTTAGAATTGGAATTAACTCACAATCATTAGAAAAAATGGTGGCAAAATGGCCATAATTGAAGTAATTATGCATCTATAAAACATGACAAGGTTCCTTCCTTTGCATGCCAAGGTTGTTGTGATGAGCCTAACTGGCTCCAATCAAACCTAAATTGTTTTTTACTGTGTTTTTGTGTTTAATGTTGTTTTTAGAGAAATTTGGATAGAAGTAGAAGGGGCGCCAAGCATATAAATGCACATAGAATTGAAATACAGTAATTTTTCGAGCAATAGATGTACTAGATATCATTTGGCAATACGTACAATGAGATTGCAAACAAATAACATACCCGGAAACCTCCAGAATAATTAAATAAAGAAATCTGGCACATGCTAGGCATAAAAGCTGTAAAACTAATGAAATCAACGCCCAAGCTAGGATAGTAACTTCTCCACGCTAGAAACTGGACACAATGCCTGCAAAGGCTAGGAAAACAATCTGCAGAAGAAACCAAGAGCAAAGGTGAGGCGCTTTGCCTCCAGAATTCCCACACCTCTCCCTGTGAAGCACACCTCCCAAGGTGATTTGTACGGCCTCTAAAGAAGACAGGCATATCTCTTGAAAGATGAAGTCAAATGTTGAATGGAGGCATCCAGATGAATAACCCCCTCTCCTAATACTGATCTGATGAATACCTGCTCAGATAAATCTTGATGAAGCTCAATATACTCCTAAATGGAAGCCCTCACAGATGCACAAATTCAGCTAGTCTCTCACAGCCTCAAATATGCTCAACACTGAAGAAGATCTCGCTCTCCAATGGAAGAAAATGTTGAAACCCTTGTCTCAGAGAATATCACAGAGAAGCCAAATAGCAAAGTCAAATAATCATAAGTGAATGAGTTTGATTTGCCTTCATTTTGCTTTATAAGCCAAAATGCATGACTTCCAAGAAGTGATGCCCTTTTTGCCATTTAAATATATTAAAATATATTTAAATCACCTTTTTGAATAGTCTCCACTTAAATACTTTGGGCGCCCAACTTTAAGTGATTTAATTAATCACTTTATGAAATATTTTATAAGTGGCGTCACTTTATAAAGTCAATTTGACTTTATAATAATCCATTAAGTTAAATATTAATATTTAACTTAGCCACTAAAAAATTCACAACTTCCTCCAAACTCAGTATCTTTTCGTGTCGTCAGAAGCTGGCGAACACTGAACTCAAAATGCTCGTACTGAATCCCATATTGAAGCTAAAGGGGTGAGAATGACAATACCCACCAAAAACGGCCACTAACCCTCTAACTAGATCCCATCAGCCTACAAGGGTCCAAGAGATAGGCTAACTCAACATGCTCCTGAACTGAGCTATAATGGGGACATTACAGTTGCCCTCCTCGAATTTTCTTGTCCACAAGCAAACTCAAAGTTGGATGCTGTAAAATACTGTCACCCTCCCAAGTTGCATCCTCTGTCGGTAGATCTCTCCACTTAACCAGATATTCCCTGATGACTCGCCTCTGAAGATGACGCTCACTGGAGTCCAGAATGGCCTCAGGTACTAAAACAAGCTTCCCCTCATCATCCAGGGGTGGTAAGTCTGAGGAAGGAATCACGTGTTGTCCTAACGCCTTCTTGAGGCGAGATACATGAAACACATTGTGAACCCTGCTATCCACTGGTAAATCTAACTCATATGCCACCTCTCCAACACGCATGACAATCCTGAAATGCACCCCTCTTCCTGAGAGTGGACTACCTATATGGTTGCAACATCAAATACACCATATCTTTGATCTCAAAAGACCGCTCAACTCTCCTCTAATCAAAATACTGCTTCTCAGTCCTCTGAATGTTCTCACATAAAGCTCTCATAATATCATGGTTCTCCTGTAATAGATCCCCAGCACTCGGCACTCTGCAATCACCAAGTAACAGATTGAGGAAACTAGGAGCATCATAACCATACAATGCTCTAAATGGCGACATCTATATAGACATGTGATGAGTGGAATTGTAGCAATACTCACAAAGGTATATCCATTTCACCCAAGCCTTTTGTTGCCCTGAGATGTAATTCCGTAGGTATCCTTCCACCCATTTTTTTAGAATCTCTATCTATCCATCTGTTTGTGGGTGGTAACTGGTACTCAGAGTGAGCTCTGTCCCGCAAAGTCAGAATAACTCCTGCCAGAAGTTACCCATAAACCTATTGTCTCTGTCATTGACAATACTCCGAGGCAATCCATGTAACATGAATATGTCATGAAAAATACCTCTGCTACCTGTGTAGCTGAATGTGTAGTGGCGATTGGGAAGAAGTGTGCATAATTCGTCAATCGATCCACTACTACAAAGATTTTATCCCTCCCTTGAGCTTTCAGCAAGCCCGTGATGAAGTCCATAGACAACCATTCCCACTTCCTGTCAAGAATAGGAAGTGGCTGTAACAACCCAACAGGGTATGTATGCTCTTGCTTGTTTTGCTGACAAACAAAGCATTCCTTGACAAACTGAAGAACATCTGACTTGTGACCCTTCCATGTGAATCTCTCCCGTACCTGCCTGTAGGTCTTAAAGTAACCGGGATGACCAGCCATAGGTGTAGTGGGGAAGGTCCTCAATACCACGTCCCTCATCTCAGAACCTGGGACTAAAAATATCCTCCCTTTGTAAATGATAAGATCACTCACAAGAGAGTATTGGCTATCATGTACTGTCCCATTGACAATGCCAAAAGCCCATGGGTTCTTGGCATAGTCTGCAACTATCCTATGTTTCCAGTCCCCTGAAATAGCCACCACGGAGCTCAAATGTGGATGGCGAGATAAAGCATCAACAACTAAGTTTTGTGTCCCTTTGACATAGGAGATGTCAAAGTCATATGACTACAGTTTACTATCCCACTTTCTATTGTCTCTCATTCAAATCTCCCTGCCTAAGGAAATGTTTCAAGCTGTTGTCGTCAATTTTAACACAAAACTTACCACCAACAAGATGCTCTCTGAACTTGGCCATTGCATGCATAATGGCCAACATTTCCTTTTCATAGATGCTATAGCTCTGCTCAGGACCCCTCAGCTTCCTACTCTCCAAATCAATAGGATGTCAATCCTGCATAATGACTGCACCAATGCCCTCTCCGCAAGCATCACAGTGAAGCTCAAACGGCCTGGTGAAATCCGGTATGGCTAAGATTGGACAAGTAGTCATAAGATGTTTGAACTTCTCAAAGCACTCCTGTGCAAGAGGTTTCCAAACAAAAGCTCCCTTCTTGGTCAAATCTATCAGTGGCGCAACATGTTGTGAAAATCCACTAACAAATCGCCAATAGAAGGCATATAAACCTACAAACCCCCTGAGTTGTGTCAATGTCTTAGGTGTAGGCTAGTCAATGATAGCGCAAACTTTATCTAGATACATACGAACTCCATCTCCGCTGACAATGTGACCCAAGTATAATAGTTCTACCATACCCAAAGCACACTTGGACTTCTTGGCTTACAAGGACTCCCTGTCAAGAATGCTCAATACTGCATCAAGGTGCATCATGTGCTCCTCCCAAGACCTGTTGTATACCAATATGTCGTCGAAGAAAACAAGAACAATCTTCCTCAACTGTGCCTAGAAAGCTCGGTTCATCGTGGACTGAAAAGTGGCAGGTGCGTTGGTTAAATCGAAAAGCATAACCAAAAAGTCAAAATGTCCATAATGACACCTAAAGGCAGTTTTCTCAATTTGCTCCTCTCGGACTCTGATCTGATGGTACCCTATCCTCAAATCAATCTTCGAGAAGTAGCAAGCTCCATGAAGCTCATCTATCAACTCATCTATCCGTGGAATGGGATACCTGTTCTTGATGGTTTTCTTGTTCAACATTCTGTAATCGATACACATCCTAAGAGTATCGTTCTTCTTCACCAATACAACTGAAGAAGCAAATGCAGACTTACTTGGCTTGATGTGTCCCATAGCGAGCAATTCCTTGATGGTCTTCTCTATCTCATCCTTCAATCGCTTCGGGTGCTGGTAAAGAGTGATCATAATGGGCTTGGTGCCCTCCTCCAACTCTATAATATGCTCAATGCCTCTCTATCTGGAGGTGTACCATGAGGGATATCACTAAACACCTTTGTATGCTTCAATCGAAGCTCCTGACATCAGGATGGTAAGGTGTTTTATGCTGCTCCTCATATGATTGTTGCATCTGACATTCTGCTGCCCATTCAACCATGTCATTCCTAATCAATCTCTCCATTCTTTTGAGTGTTATTTCTTTCAAATTGCTGTCTTTGATTGCTTTTAGAATGTGGTTAGTTCCATCAACCTTAAATTTCATCTCCATGTCTTGTAGGTTGAGTGTGAACTCTCCAATCACATGAAGCCACTTCATGCCAAGTACCACATCTATGTTGCCCATCTTTACCACATAAAAATCTGCTTTGAACTCAAAATTGTTGAGCTTCATGGGCAGATCCAGAATCATTCTATCACAGGTAAGAGTATACCCATTGGCAACCTTAACTCTAATCCCTTCAAACTCTTGAGTTTGAATCCCTCTTTTCTCAACCAAACTTGAATCAATGAAGTTATGTGTCGCACCAGTATCAAGCAATGATATGATTCTTTGACCCACCAAGGTTCCACGAAGTCTGAAAGAGTCTTCTCTTTGCATGCTTGACATGTAAGCTTCTTGTAGCTCAATCTTCACTTCATTTTTTGCCTCATTTTCTGATTTTTCAAGGTCTGATTCACTTTGTGCAGCTTGCTGATCTGAGAAATCAGTCACCTCTTCTCCCTCAAAATACCACTCCATGTGCGTATTTTGACCTTTAGGTTTGAGGAGACAATCATGGTTAATGTCATATGGGCCCTTGCAGTAAAAACAGAGCTTCTTCCTCCGTAAATCGTTAAGTGTTTCTCGATCCAATGGTGCTGCAAACTTCTTCTTTGGGTCTGAATTTTCTATTCTTCTTGGATCAGGTTTGTTATCTATATGGGAAGTGGATGGTTTGGAGTTGAACTTACTATGAGGTGTAGTGAGTTCCATGCTACGAGCTTTTCTCATAGCCTCCTGCAAGGTAGGTGGATCAAAAGCCTTGATCCATCCTTTCATGGGTTCAAATAAACCCTCAACAAAGAGTATTATCAACCTCCTCTCTGATATGCCGGTAACCATGATTGAGAGTTTTTGAAACTCTCCAATATATGACTCTAAATTACCCAACTGCTTAAGCTGAGCCAAATCCCTGAAGTAAAGTTCTGGATCATGTTTATCAAACCTCTCAACCAATCTATTAGTGAACTCCTGATAGGTAGTGATCTTGTCATGCTCCAGTGTGACCATGCCATGGTGCCACCAGTCATGAGCAATGCCATCCAAGTGAAGAGATGCGAACTATATGGCATCCTCTTCTGCCATAGGACATAATGTCAGGAAAGTATCCAGTTTACTCACCCATGCATGTGTTGTGACTCTGCCATTGCCATCAAAATTGGATAAGGTGAGTTTGTTGGTAGCCTATTTAAGATCATAGTTTCTATTTTTGGGCCTCCTGTCTACCTTGTTCCTACCATGTTCCCTCTTCTAGCTCATGGATTTTTCGAAGTTAAGGTGATCCCTAACTCTCGGAGGCAAAGCATCCCACTCATCATGCATAGCCATGATGTTATCTGCAAAGTTTATCTCTCCACCCTCCTCAGCTGCGTCCTCCTCATCAGCCTCATTCTTGACGAATGTGGGGTGAGTGGGCCTATCATATGTACATGTTGGAGTCACCTTGATGTGTGGTTGACCATCAACACTGGCATTGTCATCTTGGATCAAGTTCTGACACCTAGGAAGGGATAGTTGCTAAACTGCTGCAGTGAGCTCTTGCAACACATTAGCCACCTTTTCCTGTCTTATCACCAGTCCTCTCATGACATTTCGTACTTCCAGTTCATCATTATTAAGCTGATTTTTGAGTGGATCTCCATTTCTATCTCCCATGGTATCAAAAGGAATATCTACGAACTGGTTATCAAACTGAAACTCCTCAAATGGATCATGCTGATTTCCAAGCCTCCTGTGTGAATAATACCTGTTGAATCTCCCTTGGTGAGGCCGCATATGTGTTTAAAACCCTACAGGCTGGCAGGAATAGAGCTCTAATACCATTGTGATGAGACTAACTAGCTCCAATCAAACCCAAACTGTTTCTGACTGTGTTTTTGTGTTTTAATGTTGTTTTTAGAGAAATTTAGACAGAAGTAGAAGGGGTGCCAAGCATATAAATGCACATAGAATTGAAATACAATATTTTTTTGAGCAATAGATGTATTAGATATTATTTGGAAATATGTACAATGAGATTGCAAACAAATAACATACCTGGAAACCTCCAGAATAATTAAATAAAGATATTTGGCACATGCTAGGCAAAAAAGCTGATAAACTGATGAAATCAATGCCCAAGGTAGGATGGTGACTTCTCCATGCTAGAAACTGGACACAATGTCTGCAAAGGCTAGGTGACCAATATGCAGAAGAAACCAAGAGAAAAGGTAAGGCATTTTGCCTCCAGAATTCCCATGCCTCTCCCTGTGAAGCACGCTTCCCAAGGTGATTTGTATGGCCTCTAAAGAAGACAAGCAGATCTCCTGAAAGATGAAGTCAGATGCTAAATGGAGGCGTCCAGATGAATAACCCCCTCTCCTAACACTGATCTGATGAATACCTGCTCAGATAAATCTAGATGAAACTCAATGGACTCCTGAATGGAAGCCCTCATAGACACATAGATTCAGCTGGTCTCTCATAGCCTCAAATATGCTCAACACTGAAGAAGATCTTGCTCTCCAATGGCCGAAAATGTTGAACAGAGAATATCATAGAGAAGCCAAATAACAAAGTCAAATAATCATAAGTGAATGAGTTTGATTTGCCTTCATTTTGCTTTATAAGCCAAAATACACGACTTCCAAGAAGTGATGCCCTTTTTGCCATTTAAATATATTAAAATATATTTAAGTCACATTTTTCAATAGTCTCCACTTAAATACTTTGGGCGCCCAACTTTAAGTGATTTAATTAATCACTTTATGAAATATTTTATAAGTGGCGTCACTTTATAAAGTCAATTTGACTTTATAATAATCCATTAAGTTAAATATATTTAACTTAGCAACTAAAAAATTCATAACTTCCTCCAAACTCAGTATCTCTCCGTGCCGTCAGAAGTTGGCGAACACTGAACTCCAAATGCTCATACTGAATCCCATACTGAAGCTGAAGGGGTGATGTAATGTCCCTTACCCTGACTTTCCCTGGAATTTGCTTGTTAATTAGGTTTAGGGTTTCTTCTTTCCAAATGAATGTTCTTTTAAATGAAGTAAGCTTGGTTTGAAATCTATATTCACCATATTAACAAAATTTCCACATACACATTTATCTGTTAGCATTAATATCTAGATATCCAAAATATAATCATAATCATAAATGCAATTTAACAAGCAAGAGGAGTGTCATGAGTGGATCCGCCTTGAAGCCCTCATGTTAGGCACGAGAGGTTGTCTACCACAATACTCCTTTGCCAACGGCTTAGTACTTGCATTCTCCACTCACGACAACACCTTTGAAGACACTCGCCCTATTAGGAGAAAGGAACCATAAGGTCCATAGTGGCCTCAAGGCCTACCACCCTGCATGGCCATAACGAAATCCTTAAGTGGGACCCCCACCCCTCCATGGCCGTAGCAAAATCCTTAAGTGGGGTTTTTAGGCACCACTCACCCATGGTTCACCCTCCCTAATAGAGTACAAGCACAGAGAAGACAATCTTTTAAAAAATCAAATACATTTGCATTTATTATTGATTCTCTAAAGTCAATATCAACATCATTATCATCATAATACTACCGAAAGTGTAATGTCCCCTTCTCAACAGTGATCTAACAGTTGTCTGTTAGCCTATTCTGGTGACTCGTAGGCTACTTAGAGGTGGAGATTAGGGTTTCCTATCTTCTAGGAGGATGTTTCAACTTTCTCTGAGATTTGCTTCTGGAATCTTGGTATTTGGTTGGCGGTTCCTTTCTGGGTTTTCAGAGAGCTTCGCAACGATATAGCATGCATGTTGATCCGAGTAACTTCTTGAATTTACTATTTTTAGTAAATTCTATTTATGGCAGTGGTCCTGATGGTATCAGTACATTTGGCTTTCCTCATCGAGCAGTTCAGTTGGCAGTGTTGGAATTGGCTCCTGGATGCAATTACTGGAGAGATAAGTTATTTTAATTAAAATAATGTTATATTTTAATTATAAGCCCTTGGCCTAGCTTTATGACTTAAGTTGTTTTAAAAAGGGGGACTTTATGGGTGGATGCCTCTTTAGGAGGCTTAAGTGAAATATTTCCCATTTTATTAAAGTTTGACTTGGAGGGAAAAGGGACACCAATTTGAGGAAATATTAAAATGTTTGAAAATTAAGAAAATGTCTTTGAGGAAATGGGACACCAACTTGAGAGGTATGAGTCAACTTTGAATTAGGTTGACTCCTTGAGTGGGGTGCACCTTCTGGAAGCTTCTAGAGATGCTTGGCTAAATTTATAAAAGGGAGTGTTGGGTCTTCATTTGATCATCTTGAGTTTATTGCAAAGTTATGCTGCTGGAATGGTGATTGAGTGCTTCGGGGAAGGCATACCCCCTAGCTTGGCTTGGCTTCTTGCTTGAAAGATATCAACTAGTTAAGATAGGATTGTCCTTGGTCTTTGAGTTGAGTTTTGAGCATGTTGTAGTTGAGTTATTTTCATTTCATCAGATTTACAAAGTTGTTGTTTCTGCTCAGTTGATTGTAGTTTTTAATCATATCTTGCAAAATAAAAATAGTATCATCCTGGGTATTGTGCCTAGCTGTTTCTTTGCTGGGGGTGACTCTTCATGTCAATTATCAGATTTTATTAGCAAGTGTTGGATTTTTAAAGGCAAAATCGCCCTTCTTAGAGGGTCGTACTTTTTTGGAAGTGTCTTGGTTTCCGTGCAAAATAAATGGAAGTTGTTTGAGTTGGTTTTAGTGTCCAATCTTGGTCGCCATCCATGTTAGAGTGTTACACATTTTATCTCATGTCGATTGATTGAGTTTTGAGCAAGTTATGAATGATTTAGTGAGGTTACAAGTTGGTCTGTACAATTTCAATCACTGTTAACATCATCAAATTTTGAGAATTCGTCTCTTGAGTGGGATTGAGTCTAGGAGGTCAAGTTGAGTACATGAGAGTCCCTTTACACTATTGCAGCATTGAATGACTTCTAATCATGTGCTCTTGACAGGTTCTCTATCACATTGTAAGCTGAATAGTAGTACTGTCAGTATTTCTCCTCTTCTTATCTAGTTCTTGCAATTCCCATGATCGTGGAAGAGATTGGCCTCATTTCAGTCTATAGCTTCAGGTTTCCATTTCTTGCATCACCCGTTGAATAAGTGGAAGAGGTTGGCTTGCCGCCTATTTATTTACTGTATTGCATTACTTCATCATATTGCTGATCGGTTGAGCCGTCAACATACTCCCGCTGAATAAGTGGTTGAGTTGCATGTTTAATTTCAGTAATGTTCTTCATTTTCAGTCCTCCTACTGAATAAGTGGTAGAGTGATTATTATCTTCCTTCTCTACCAGTATTTTAATCCATTATCTTTCCTATGTAGTTTAAATTAACTTCATTTCCGAGATATATCACTATGCATTTCTATTTAAAAATTTTGTACCATATATATACGGTGAAATTTACTCTTACATTGAATTCTAAGGCAAATCTAAAACCCAAATTATTTATTTAAATACCTTCTTTCTTCCTTTTTTCACAATTATTTTTATCCGTATATTTATACCTTTAGGTTTCAAATAACATTAATTCTTGATAATTTACTTTTCTAAGAAAAGTTTTATTTATAGAGTAATATTACTGTAATCAATCTAAATTAACACTATTGTATTTATGTGAATTAAATTTATGTAAAAGATGTTGAGAGGTAACAATGATTTCTTTAAATCTTTATTTATAATTTATTTATTTATTTATTGAATATGTATATATAAGATTTGTTTGCAGAAAGGTTTTATTTTATTAATACAAAAGAATTAAATACTGGAATCCTACACACAAACTGGAATTATTTGAATGTATTCAAAGAAAAAATTTGAATGATTAATATCAGGGAAATGGCTATCAATTTGGGGCAAAGTGAATACCCAATAAAAGATTTTGACAATGCTCTTATCTAAATAACTAGACTAATAAGTAATGTAAATTAAATCATTACAAACATTAAGCAGGTACACTATTAGTTCTGTACTGTTTCTAAATTTGATTGCATTGAAATTTTTGTCATCAATTTTTTGGATCACACTAGATAATATGATATCATTAATAGATACACTACTATATATATAATTGTAATACTCTAAAAAAAAAAATAATGGTTGGAATATTCTAAAGTATTTATTGCAAAATATTTATATGAGACTGTTATTATTTATTGCAAACTATTAACCTATGTCTTGGTGGATAAATATATTGACAACTCTAATAATAATGCCACTAGAAGCAACAACATCAGATGCCATTTGAGCTGCTGCCTATTATTGCATACTGGCATTATGACGAAGTTTAAATCACCTATACAGGCACAAGTTATATATAATTTTTATTTAATAATTAATACCTATGCCTACAAAAGTGCAGCACTGGAATTTTCGACAGGGCGCTGAGTAGAAAGTGGGGGCACCACTGGCAAAGGCTACTGAGTTTGAAATTTACAATTGCCAATTAATTTTTAAGCAGAGTCTTATCAACAAACCACTTAATCAATTTCAACACCCATGATAGGGCTGGACACAAGTTTTTTTACAGCACTTCGGCATGATAATGGTGCCATATAATAACTATGCACAACATTGAATTTCTTTACAAAATTTGTGTGGAATTGATTTACTGAGTTTGTTGGGCACTACAGTTTTATGGTGCCTCAAGTAGACATTTACCAATGATTTGTTTAATAGATAAATTTATATATATAATACTTCGTTGTATGTATAATATGCTGTGAGCAGAAATAGTTTCATTCTAATTTAACATTACTTCCTTTTTGCACAAGAAATGGGTTTACAAAAATATCATTAATTTTAAAGAGTCGTAAACCGATATCATCTATGATTTTCTTTGCAGCCCAAGACATGATATGGACAAGATCCTACCTTGCATTTGTGGTGGATAGAGTTTTGATGAGATTTAAAATCAAATTATTTCCATGTTGAGAACTCCTCCCAGACCCATTCCAACTCCTCGGTTGTAAATTATTTTAATGAACTAGCTTTTCTAAAGGTGATAATACCAGACTCTTGTAACCTCCCCCAACTCTAATTAATATGATTAAATAATTCCCATAACTTCTCTTTATGAGAACAACCACCCAACCAAGGATATTAACCAAACGTTTATAACTAAATTATTTAAAATAGTGTTTCTTTGGGACGGGTTTCTAAGTACAACAAAAAAAATTCCAAATTTTTGGGGATATCAAGGGGACTGTATAATAATATATTTTAATAAAAATATATAAGTTATATAAAAGAGATTTAGATAACTTAAAGTTAAACTAAAAATGTCAAAGCCCAATTCAAATTGTTGAATCATGATTCATACATCAAGATGGAAAAATGTAATAATTAATATTTGAAATTCAAAGATCATTCATGAATCATCATAGTGGTTGAAAATCTGAATCCATCTCAAATTGAAATATTCAAATAAGTTATAAGTTCAAAGTTCAATGTACCACCTAGAGTCTCATTATATATGTGATAAGCATCAAAAGGAAAAAAATAAATTGTCAAAAATGATATGTATAGATTTTTTTGTTTGAGAAAAAAGTTCAAAAGTTAGAATCACCATCATCGACAACTACATATTTAGGAAACTCCTCATCACTGTGGAAGGAAGTGGAACTATTTCCTCCAATCCCATTTGCACATCATGGTCATTGTCAAGTTGTTGTGGCCCCTTGGGCTCTACATCCCACCTTTGTGTTGGGCTCTCCCTATACTTTGGTGTCTTGTGATCAACAAAATAGAAGGAACTATGCACTGTAATGAACTTTTCTACTCTTGTAGAGATAAGTTTGTTCCTCTTTAGAGAGTGGATAAAGCTATATGTGGACTTGTTCCTTTTACCAACAAAGAAATGAGAAACTTGTGAGAGAAGACGAATGGAAAGTGTGCACAATGGTCTTGGAAGCCCATAGATTATCCACCAACTAAGTGGCTTGGCTTGTGCCAAAGTGTGCTTGTCAATCTTTGCCAAAGTTTTGTAGCCATCTAGTTCTATGAAATTAATCTACTCAACTTTGATCTATGAAATGTTCCCCTTAATTTTTTCCCTTTGTTTTCAGTTCACAACAATGCAATCATGCACCCGTTAAGAATTAGCTCCAAAACATAACACAGCTGAAACACTCTAACCAAGAATGCACCCTAAAAACACTTAAGGAGGAGGGGCAGGCATATGGTCAGAGGATCCCTAGGATCTAAAAACTTGGTAACAACTGAAAATGAAGAGCTAAACTCGACACCAAGAATGTGCACGCAAGATCCTTTTGCAAGGCGAGGTGCTAACATATGGTGGAGTGCTAGATATTAAACTGAAATAAAACTTCTTCTACTGAAGTAGGCATCCACAAGTGGTGGGAATACTCCACTTATTTAGTGGGTGTGATTATTACATTTATTTGAAGGCGGCAAACCAACCATTTAACCTCACTTCCACTTAAACTATGGGGGGTATACAGTCCACACAACCACTTATTTTTTGTGGGGGGAATACGATAAACTAAATTGCAACAAAGTAAACAATTGTTGTCAGTACTACTAATCAACTTACAAACAAATAACATACAAATGGAAATGAGAATGATATGCTTCCAAAAACACTCAATGATTAGAGTAACACTTCCTCTAACATTTACAATGCCAAAATGATATAGAAAGAAACTTAGAACAACATTATAACAATTTCTAACTAATCTGATCAAAAACATGAAATACATAAAATCAGATCAGCAAGGTGAGAATTCACCATAATGGACGTATCTGAAATATGCCAGCCAATTTTTTCATTTTATTACATAGCTAAATTCACCCATTAGCATTAGTACAAATATAAACCAGCTGAATGTAACCCTTTCCTCTAATCAACCCAAATCCCAATGCAGACAAGGTTGAGAGCTACACGAAAGGGGGTCATTAGTAAACTGAAGCTTGCTGAAGTAATGGTAAGAAAGTACAATCACTCAACCACTTATTCAGCGGGAGGACTGAAATGAAAGAACAATGCTAAAAGTAAGATGCAACTCGACCACTTCTTCAGTGGGAGTAGGTTGACGGCTCAACCGATCAGCAAGATGAGATAATGCAATTACATAAAGTAACAGGCGGCAAGCCGGCCTCTTCCACTTGTTCAGCAGGTGATACAGGGAATTGAAACTAACTAAGACTGAAACAAGCCAATCTCTTCCACAGTCGTGGGAATTACAAGAATTAGATCAGAATAGAAGAAAGGTTGTCAGTACTACTGTCCAGCTTACAATATGTAGATAGAGCCTGCCAACATCCGTGATTAGGAACCATTCACTGCTGCAATAATTATAAGTGACTCTCCTATACTCTACTTGACTTCTTGGACTCAATCCTACCCTTGAGACAAACTCCTATAAATCTGATATGACTGATTATTGATTGGAAATGACAGACCAACAACACAAAAAATCACTCAAAAGCTCACAACTAACTCAAATCTTACCCGAATTACATGAAACCAAGTTCATTAGGCTCTTAGAAGGAAGGCAACCCTATCCCAATGAAGAAACCCCACTCACAACTCTCTCCCCTTTTCTTGCACACATCCCAATGCACTCCCAGATGGTACGACCCTCAAGAAGGGCAATTTGCTCTTAAAAATCCAAACCTCATCTAAAAAATCTGCAAATAAACACAAAGGGTTGCCCCTAGCATAGACACACAATGATGCAATACCTAGAAGGAAAATGTTTATATTTTTGATTTTATGAATAAAACTCACAATCAGCTACACAGACCTGCAACTATGAAAAATTCGACTAGAATGCAAAGAACTGGAATTACAGATAAAAGAAGTCTACTACAATGCCAAATAACTCAACTACAAACTATCTCCCAACTAATTGCTATCTTTCAAGCAAGAAGATGAGCCAAATGCTAAGAGGTAAGCTTTCCTCCAAGCCTTGTCTAAAAATAATTCAGTAGCATAACAATATGATAGACAAAAGATCCTCAATGAAGAAACAACCCCTCCATTTAAAGCCTTGGATAGAACTTCTAGAAGCCTCTAGAAAGTGCGCTCAAACCAAGAGTCAACACAAATTCAAATTCAAGGTTGACTCGAGCTTCCTCAAACTTGGCGTCCATTTTTAAGTGAGGTTATAATATGAAATGAGATAAATCCACATATCCCCAAAGTTGGCGTACCTTTTTGATAAGTCATGTTTTAACTTTAGAAAGTATTTGTCCCCCTTCTTGATGAGGTGTCCACCCTTGAAGGTCACTTAAAAAACACAACTTTATTTAATATCATTAAGCCAAGGTCAATATTAAAATATATCAAGATAACTCACTTATCCACCCTAAGAGCATCCAAGGACCAAATCGAGCATTGCCAATTGAACTGGCTGGAGAGAGAAGACAACTGAACTGCAACCATCAGGATCACTGCCAGAAATAGAATTTACTAAAAATAGTAAATTTGAGAAATTGCTCGAAACAACAAGCCAACTATACCGCTGCGAAGCTCTCAGAAAACCCAGAAGCAATCCACAATTAGAATTCCGAAATTCTATTGCCAGACTTCATAAAAGCTCAAAACAACCACTGCCAGATAAGGAAATCCTAATTTTCTCATCTGAGTATCCTATGGGTCACCAGGATAGGCTAACGGTCACCTCCAAGATCACTGTTGAGAGGGGGACATTACAGTATCTTCTTCAATTCAACTCGGAAAGCTCTCAAAACACAACCAATCAACAACTAAGAGCTAAGCGTCCAACCTCCATTGAGAAAACGAGCCCAAAACAGATACAAACAGTTGGCATGATTCCCAAGACAATCAAGAAGAAAGGTATGACCTCCAGGAAGGGTCGACCTTCTCCCAAAAATCAAAAACTCAATGATAAAATCTGCTAACTTGCAAAAAGGGGCGCCCTCCACAGTGGAACAACATGGGCCAGTACCCAGAACAATAGAAAATTCCATGGCGAAGCTATGAATAGAAATTTGCTTCAGCCATGAACAAACCAGCAACTCAATAACAGGTTATACAACAGCAACCTGTCAAATAACATCAGAAATAAAGCTCCATCTTCACTCCTGTGTGAAGTATAGTCTCAAAGACCCACCAAGAAAGCCATATTTTCAGGCCTGAAGGATGGATTGCAAAATGCTAAGCTTCCCCTTAGCCAAGCTGTGGATTTCAAACCAACAACATAACTTTACTTTCAAATTTCCAAGATGATATACAAAGAGCAAGGCACCAATATATAAGCTTCAATTGGAAAATGAAGTAACCTGTAACTCCCAACAAGAAACTGTTCAATTCCTCCAAGGGATGCCACCTTTTAGCATTCACTTTATTTTGATTTTAATGAAATATTATTCATCTCACTTTTTGGCGTCCAATTTTAAGTTGCACAATAACATTTAAAACTAAACATTTAAATGCATATGAAAATCGACCCCCTTTATGTCCCCTTCATTAAAAAAACTTGGAGTCATCAAGCCTAGGCATGGGGTACAACTTCAAGATATGAAAATTGACTATCTGGGACTCAATCCAAGGAGGTAACGAAGAGCAATGCTCAAACTGCAACTGATTACTACTAAAAATAGCAAACTGATATTAGCCGAGGTGAACCAAGCTGATAAAGATGCCACTGCCACAAATGGACTTACTAAAAATAGCAAATCCCAAAAATAGTAAGTTCACTACAAACTCAACAGAAAGCCAAATTGAACAACCACACTGAACTGCAAAAGGCTAAACTATTGCTAGAATGATACTGCTATAAATTGACTTACCAAAAAGAGCAACTGCTATAAATAGTAAGTTTGCAAAACATCAATTGAACACCAACTGAGCAGTAAACAAGACTTACTATAAATAGTAAGTGTTTCCAAACGCCTTCTGAGCACAAATCGGGAAGCCAACATGATTTACTATAAATAGTATGTGTCTGGAAAGGTTATCAGATGGAGATGCATGTTACATCATTCTGAAGCTCTCTGAAAACCCAAAAAAATCCCAGAAGCACACTTCCAAACTCCTGCATGCAAGCCTTTAAAATGCATCTGAAACCTCCTGAAAAATAGGAAACCCTAATTTTTGCTTCAGCTTAGCCTACGAGTTTTCGGAAATAGGCTAAAACCTCAAGAAGAGCGTAGGGCTACATTGGGGACATTACAGTCCGCCCTTTCCAAAATTGCTTGACATCAAGCAATGCCACCACACTCCAAGAAAACTGTTTGATCCTTGCTATGCCAAGTAGGATCCCAGGGTCCCAAATCCATCTCTAAGAGGACCCACCATGCTGATGCTGCACCACTCTGATCACACAAGAATAACCAACAATCCAAATCTGCACTAATCTTCCTTGTAACCCCAAAGAGTCACCATATCTGAGACCCAAACTAATAGGCCTGGAAGAACTGAAATCAAAAACTTGCAGCATCTCATATCCAAAAAACTTTGAGGAGTTAAAATCTGCAAAGCCAATGCCAAACACATTCCCGAGCATTAAGAAGAAAGGACTACTCAACTCATAAACATGCTCTTCAACATAACTCCTCATAGTGTCAAATAGAGTCATATCAACATATATATAACTCTACCAACACTTCTTGCAAAAAGAAAAGCAACTCTTTGCAAAAGTTCCACAATCACATCCTCAAAATTCCATAAGGATGTATAATGCCCCCTTTGAATCAAACTGATATGACAGAGAAGACTTCGAGAAAAACTTACAAATTTCACCACATGAGTCTCCAACTGGTGAACTAAATCAGTTAATAACTTGTTGCCCCAAACATTGGTATAGGAAAAAATGTGGAGAAGTCCACTGATTAACATTGGAAAACATCCCATACACGGATTTTGGTTGCACTGAATCATTCTCTTTCTCATTTGAGGCCCAAAATCAGTCCTAACAATGAACTGGAAGGTCAGAAAATGAATACACCAGCTACCTATCGGGTCTGATATAGTCATCTTGAAATTTGATTTATGGAAAATCAGCATCCAAGAAAGTAAGCAGCAGATGTTACATGAAAAATCTTCAACAAAATAAACATATCTACTCATGAACAAGGCTAATGGCACCCTTATCAAAGATCCCAATGCCATAAAGAAATAAATTATGATCACATTACCCATCCAAAACACCATTTTATGATTAGAAATTACTATCCAATTGTTGATAAAGAAGGTAGCAACACCTCTAGCATTGAAAAATTGACGCTTATCTCTCCAACAAACCTTCTTTTCACACATGATAATCTTCTTCAAAACATGTTGAAAATCCCATACTTGGATAATCAACCATGAAAATTTTCCAACACACCGAAACCATTTCTCTTTATGATTCCAAATGTTAGATAGAGCCAAAAATGATCTCCCAAATCCGGTGTTCCCTTTAGTGTTCCATGAAAGCCACATTATGAAAGTTTCAACAAAAAGAATATATGGAACAAGTAATGTCTTCAAATCCCATCCCAAGAAGAGATTGGAGTGAACTGAATTAACACTCAACTCAAAAGATGGACTATGGAACAAATAAACTCCCTAAATTGCAACAATTGCTTTCTTTACAAAATCAAAGGCATAATCCCGTTCGTTAATCCAACATAGTCTGATTTTATAATCTCCAAGTAGTCTTTGATGAATTGCTGATTAAAGAGAATGGCTCCATCTCTAACTCCTCCTTGTCTCTCTTTAATCAAACTGTGTGGGCGGTCAACTTTGAATAAAAATTGCACCTCATCTTCAATGGATATCAAGAATGGACCTTCCCACTCATAAGCATGCAAGGATGGCGAACTGCTGGTAGGCTACATATCAAAATCAGAACTTTGTTTCTTGTCTTTGTTGCCCTCATAGCTGCTCCAAAACTCATGTCTTTCACCATCCGTCAACTGAAAATGAAGAGGATCAGATTTTACCAAATCTTCGAACCTTTGTTTACAATTAGCTTCATAAATTGGAAAATCAGATTTGTGTTTGAGATCCTCTTTAAACTTTTCATCAGCAAGGACCTTTTGGTCTTCTAAAACTACTTCCACTTTACTGATACTTTGATCATATTTTTTAGCAGCCCCCAACTTGATCATTGAGTCATTATGGGGCTTTTCCATGCAATCTTCTTTGTCAAGGACATCTTCTCCTCCCATGACCATCTCACAACTTGTATTGAAATCAGAATTTTGTACTTTGTTGGGATCAAAGGGAAACTTATCCCAAACAAGTTCCTTGTCAACACTAGGCGGCTTCACACCCAGTTCCAAAACACTGAAAGGTTGATTAACATGATCAAAAGGAAGTTCTTTTCATGCTGCTCTTGGAGTGTTGCCTCTTTGAACAAGACACCTCCCAACACACCAAAACTGACATCTTCACAAATATTTTTTCCCAAGAGCTTAGTTTGATGATCTAACTCAAATCCACCTAAACCTCCATTATTAAAGTGAAGCAAGGCATCTTCATTGTTAGCTAGTTTGACGATTATATCCTTCTTACCTTCAATAAGTCCATCATATAAAGGTATATTACTGATCTCTTCATTAGTAGTCACAAGCACACGAAGGAGATTTTCTTGAGAAACTGCCATAGAATCATTGAGAATTAACATTTTATCTTCTGCATTAATGACCACCTCATTTATTTGTTTTATCTTCTTCAAGTGTGGCTTGAAATTTCCCTCACACTGAATGAACAAATCTCTGATTAACACCAGCAGTAGATGCATTCTTTCCTACTTGTTCATGAATGTTAAGCAAGAAAGAAAGGACGGATTTTGGGATTTCATCCATCTTATTGATAATCAAAACTAAAATGTTTCTCATTGCTACAACTACATCCTCCTCTTGTTCACTCCAAGTTGAAATGAAAAGGTGATGGATTTTTTGTGACCTTTTCACACATAACCCCATCCCAGATGGGGACCCCTTATTTTTGCTCCATTCTGGTCTTTTGGCTTTGGTTTTTGGGTTATTTTGTCTCTCTCTCTCTCTCTGATCTTTTGTCCTTTCGGGGATGTCCTATCATTCGATCTGATGGAAATTTTGGCTAAGTATGTGAAATTAGGATTTTTATTCTTTAGGCCAGTTTGAAGTTAAATTGAGTTGGCTAATTGACATCTGAGCTTAACATTGCTATCAGGACGCTTCAAGCAGGGTTCCACTAAATTTTCATCGTGTTCTGACAATTGGCTATTTTTAGCAGTTTCGGCTTCAAGAGCCATTTTCAGGGTCCACACATATGCTTTTCAAAAGTTGTTTGGAGAATGTATCTAGGTTTTTCAAGACCTTCGCAATGATGTAACATGCAAATCGAGATAATGACTTTCAGCGATTCAGCCTTCAAAGGCCATTTTTGGGGTTTGCATGCAGAGTTTTTCGGTGCATGTCAAGATATTCCTTATGGGTTTTGCGAGAGCTTCGCAGTGATGTGACATGCATGAAAAATGGATCATTTTTTTGGGACTTACTATTTTTAGCCAGTGCTCGCATGTTGACCAGTTTTCTGGGTTTTTCTAGGTTTTTTGAGATCCCACGGGCAGTTTGACATGCAAACTCATTTGACATCAGATTAATCACTTTCTGGATGTTTACTATAAATAGCAGTTTCACTCCAGCAGCTCCCCGACACTTCAGTTCAGCAAGCAAAATGACATACAATAGAAATCAAGTCAAACGGAAATAGTTCAAGGTACATGCAAGTCAAATTAGGGTTTCCTACTTTGGTGCCTAAAAAGGTGGGTAAAAGGCCAGAATTTTGAAAAACAAAGATATCCCATCACGATCAACATCCTTCAAGCAATCCACTGGTAAAATTTGGGTGCAATCCAAGCACTTACTATTTATAGTAAGTCATCTCTGGAATAGGGCTATAAATAATAGGTCAGCATGAAAGGCAAGTGTGAACAGGTTCGCCAAGCGATGAGGACCACATGGTAAAAATTTCAAGTCAAACGGAGCTGTAGAAGTCAAGCAATTTTAGGGTTTTCTAAAAATAGCAGGCGGGCTAAAAATAGAAAATAATCTTGGGCAACACTAGGTATAACAGGGTAGCAATGTCATGAGAAACATATCATACCAGCTCCAGGTTCAGAACGAGTGAAAAGACATGAAGAGTCATACTTCTCTCCAAAATTTGCTAAAAATAGAATGGCAAGAGGTAGCTAGGGTGTTGAAGATTTTCAAGTTGAAACTGGCATGAGAAGGTGGTAAATGCGCCCTAAGAGTAGCAGGTCATGGAAAATCTTTCAAGTCATCAAAATTTCCTGAGGATCCCGCATATGCACCCTTGATGGAGGAGGCTAGAGAAAAGTTGCTAAGGCACTGGAAAATCCTCCTCATGCCCCCTAAATGCGCCCTAGGCATCAAGGTGGAATAAAATTATCTCTAAGACAGGAAATGGAAATAGCACCCTTCAAATGTGCCCTGGCAAAAGAGATGCATAAAAAGTTTCTAAGTGTTTAAAATTTCCTCCTCCCTATGTAAAATGCGCCCAAGGCTACAAGGTTGGCATAAAAATTTCTAAGGCATGAGAATTCCTCCTCGTGCCCTCAAATGCACCCAAGGTGTGAGCATGCATGGGGATGAAAATAATTCTAAGTGTGAAATTCCTCCTCCACCTAGGAAATGCGCCCAAGATGAAAGGATGTTAAAAATATTTCTAAGGCATTGAAATTTCTTAAGGACCCCTCAAATGCGCCCATCTAAGAGGAGGCTTGGGAAAATGTTCTTAAGTGTTTGAAATATCCTCCTCACATACCTAAATGTGCCCATCATATAAAGAGGTGTTTGAGAATATTTCTAAGGCATCAAGTGGAAGCTTGCATGTGGAAATGCGCCCAAGTTGTGAGGAGGCCTCAAAAAAAAATTCTAACTATAGGAAATGGAAGCTTGACCCCTCATATGCGCCCAAGATGAGAAGACACGCTAGAGGCGTGAGAAATACTCTAAGGCGTGGGAACATGAAGCTTGACATGTAGGATGTGCCCAAGGTAATAAAAGGTTGAAGAATATTTCATAAGGCAGAGGAAACGCGTTGCATAAGGGTCAAAATACGCCCTAAGTAGCAAGGTGGCTGAATATTTCTAAGGCATTAAAGCAAGAGGATGTTTGATGAAATTTATAAAGTATGAAAGCTCAAGCCTTCATATGCACCCAAGGTGTAAAGCTTAGTGAAGGTGTTCGAAATTTACCTAAGGCATTAAAAGTAATGCTAGAAGGAGTAAAATGCGCCCAACAATCAAATGAAGGTGGAGAAATTTCCAAAGCCTTCCTAAATGCGCCCTTGAATGGAAGTGACACATGTGAAGTGCGCCCAAGGTAAGTTGATTAAATCTAAAAATGTCTAAGGCATTACAAGGTGAAGTTGGAAATTATGCCTAGGGAGAAGATGAAGGATAAATATTTTAAGGTGTGGGAATTTCCCTCACCACACATGAAATGCGCCCAAGATTGAAAGTGGAAGCACATAAGGTGGAATGCGCCCAAGGAAAATTGTTAAGGCATGGAAATGCTTGCGGAGCTAAAGTGGAAGTTGATACATGAAAATGCGCCCCTCATGGGTAAAGTCAAAGAATTTAAATTCCTCTAAGGCATTTTCAAGGCTGAAAGTGTGAAGTACGCCTAGGGGGTGATGTTAAAATTTCCAAAGGCAAGGTGAATTGTGCCCGTAAACAGGAGGGGATTTCTTCAGGAAGTCAAAGGAAAATGCCAAGGCATGAAAAATGAAGACTGTAGGTGTGGAATGCATCCAGAATAAAATAGAACCAACCTTAGCAAAGTTTATTATTTTTCAAAAATAATAAAAATTAAACTTACCCCTTCATCCAGATACACATGAAAATGATGATTTCTGAGGAGAAATTTCTTCTGGGTATTGGACATTTCCCACGGGGAGATGATTTTAAAGTTTTCCTCACATCGCTCGTGTTGTTTTGGCAGAGATTTTAGCCCGACACCTGTTGATGAATTTCCTAGGTGAAGATAAATTTTTCTAAGGCAAATGAAAGAAATGCATTGGCTGGTGATGTCAAAATGAGCGCCTAGATTACAATGGATGAAATTTATAAAGTAGATAAAATTGTCTAAGGAAAGGGAAAGGAAAACAACAAGGGGTAAAATACACTCACAAGGAAGAGATGAAATTTTTCTAAGGCATGAGGAATTTGAAGATGAAATGAAGCTCGAGCATGAAGTTTTCAAATGCGTCCTCAAAATGAAATATTTTCTAAGGCACAAACTCCAGGCACAAGGTGGTGGATGCACCCCTGAAGAAGACTTCATGAAATGAACACCATGCACCTAGATGTTGAAAAGTTATGAAAGTTTGCTGGAAATGATGAACTTGATCACATCCGGAGACCAATCAGTCAGAACGTGGAAATTAGGTAAGTGAAGTGAATTTATATTATAAATGTTTTGATGCCCTTTTTTTTTGTTTTGCAGGAAGAAGGTGTTGGAAGAAACGGCTAAGTGTTGGGATCTCTCCACAAAGACCCTCAAATGCGCCCGACTCAAGAAGGCACGCGACAAAGTAGAGATGAAGAAATTAGGTGAAAAGTTCCCAAGGCAAAGAGAAATGGCATTGAAGATTTGGCTAAGGCATTAAGAACGTAATGTGAAAGAGGCAAATTCGCCCAAGGCAGTGGGCTAGAGAAATATGAAATTTATGAGGAAGAAGTGCATCCAGGAATTAAAGCAACACGAGGACTCAACAGAGAGAATTTTTTTGCAAGAGGGGTTTGAGTTGAGTGTTGTTGTATGCTCGCCTTCTCCTAATGCAACAAAATTGGCAGACAGAACAGAGAAAGTCTTTCTAGATGAGAATCTTCTGATGATAGTGGGCATTAATTACTCGTAGTGGTTCTTACAGAGGAGTGGAGAATCTTCGGTTCATTTATTACCCCACTCCTCGCTGTGGCAGTTTTTAGGGAAAAAACCCTAATTAGGGAATATGTAGCTCAATCTGAGCCCTTCATTGTAATTGAATCCAAGCCATCCATTGGACTGAGCCAACTATAAAAGAGGCATCCCCCCTCATTTGTAAAGTAGTAGAGATTAGATTAAGGAATTGGAGAGATAGCTAGGAGTAGAGCTTAGAAGTTAGCATAGCATAGATTGAAAAGGAAAGAAAGATTTCCCTTTGAAATTTTTGCAAGAAGTTGTGGAAAACTCTCATAATACAAAGGTTTATCATTGCTTGGTGGTTCTATCTTTTATTGTGAGTAGCTAGCAAAGGCTTTTTCATCTTTCCAATTCAAGTAGCTTAAAGTTGAGTAGATTTTATTTCATGCAAGTAGTTGGTAGTCGTGGAATGTGGTGTTTAATTTGAGCAAGCTTTGCTTATCCATACCACTAGTGGGTTCATTGATGGTGGGTTCGCCTTGCATGGTCAACTGGAACATTGTGAACTTAACTTCAATTGTGGTTTATATGTTGATATGCGTCGTTGTGACGGTCTCTGCATGTTGAATCGTGGTTTGAATATCTCTCATTATCCCTTTGAAGATTGCACTGGTTCTGCAGAAGCTGTCCGAAGTGAGGCAAAGCAGAGCTTGGTTTGAAGTTTGCAAGAATTGATCTTCGTGTTCTACATTTAGAGTAGATGGTAGCATCTCTAATCCCTGCATCCTTTTATATTCAGCATTATCCGGTTAGTTTAAGAACTCGAGCATCATCGACAAATCTCTCACAATTAGAGAGTCCTTTCTTCTGAATGAGCAACTCACGTAAGTCCCCTTGAAATAACCAACAAATCACATCGATCCAACTGAGGCTATCCCCTTGCATAAGGAACCTTGGAGTCAAACGTATGATCTTTCTAGCAATCTTAGCATGCGGGACACTTTGATCAAGAGAGGATAGAGTATCCGTTGGAAACTTTATTCTGTGTTGGTGCGGTCATAAAACACCCGTCAACAAGATCAAACAATATATTCGATCTTGCATACCCAATTCAACTAGCAACTTACTTATTTTGAGTTCTGAAAATATTTTCAGTATAGTAACTCTTCTGGAATATTGATTGCTATCAGTTTCATCGAGATCTTGAAAGCTTTCTATGAACATATGAAGAACTATTTCCATAGTTTTATCATCATAGGGCACCAAGGGTGCCCAAATTCTCATCACTTCACTGAGGCATGAAGTAACCAGCATATTGATCTCATCATCTAGATGCCTCAACAAATAAGATCGTTTCAGGAAAGTCACTACAGATGCCAATGCTATTTTAATTATCCCTGAAGGTGACTATTTCACCTGACTCAAACATTGTTCCAACATAAGAAGTAGTCTTACTTCTTCTTCCCTTGTTTGGCGTTCATTAATGAGCCTTGCACTCACAAAGTGTAAAGATCTTGCCAAATCTTTCTCTTCATCTGAAGCCATAGCTTAAACTGGCAAGACAAGGTTTCATAAACCTCTAAAAAGGTGCCAAATTCAAAAACTTTTGAAGCTGAAACTAACTTTGTTTTGCTTTCTGATGTAGTATCAGTCTTCTCTAACTCTTATCTGATAACATGAAGCGCTAAACTCATAGGCTGGCAGGAAAACAAGCTCTAATATCACTGAAATGTTCCCCTTAGTTTTTTTCCTTTGTTTTTAGTTCACAACAATGCAATCATGCACCCATTAAGAATTAGCTCCAAAACATAACATAGCCGAAACAACTCTAACCAAGAATGCACCCTAAAACCACTTAAGGAGGAGGGGCAGGCATATGGTCAGAGGATCCCTAGGATCTAAAAACTTGATAACAATTGAAAATGAAGAGCTAAACTCGACACCAAGAATGTACACGCAAGATCCTTTTGCAAGGCGAGGTGCTAACATATGGTGGAGTGCTAGATATTAAACTGAAATAAAACTTCTTCTGCTGAAGCAGTCATCCACAAGCAGTGGGAATACTCCACTTATTTAGTGGGTGTGATTATTACATTTATTTGAAGGCGGCAAGCCAGTCATTTAACCTCACTTCTACTTAAACTGTGGGGGGTATACAATCCACACAACCACTTATTTTTTGTGGGGAGAATACGATAAACTAAATTACAGTAAAGTAAACAATTATTGTTAGTACTACTAATCAGCTTACAAACAAATAACATACAACTGCAAATGAGAATGATATACTTAAAAAAAAACTCAATGATTAGAGTAACATTTCCTCTAACACTTACAATGCCAAAATGATATAGAAAGAAACTCATAATAACATTATAACAATTTCTAACTAATCGGATCAGAAACATGAAATACATAAAATCAGATCAGCAAGGTGATAATTCACCATAATGGATGTATCTTCTTCAATTCAACTCGAAAAGCTCTCAAACCACAGCCAATCAACAACTAAGAGCTAGGCATCCAACCTTCATTGAGAAAATGAGCCCGAAACAGCTACAAACAGCTGACATGATTCCCAAGACAGTCAAGAAGAAAGGTACGGCCTGCAGGAAGGGTCAACCTTCTCCCAAAAATCAGAAACTCAATGATAAAATCTGCAAACTTGCAGAAAGGGGCACCCTCCACATTGGAACAACATGGGCCAATACCTAGAACGATAGAAAATTCGATGGCAAAGCTACAAACAAAAATTTGCTTCAATTGTGAACAAACTAGCAACTCAATAATAGGTTATACAACAACAACCTGTCAAATAACATCAAAAATAAAGCTCCATCTACACTCTTGTATGAAGTACAATCTCAAAGACCCACCTACGAAGCCATTGTTTTAGGCCCAAAGGATGGATTGCAAAATGCTAGCTTCCCCTTAGCCAGGTTTTGGATTTCAAACCAGCAACATAACTTTACTTTCAAATTTCCAAGATGATATACAAAGAGCAAGGCACCAATATATAAGCTTCAATTGGAAAATGAAGCAACCTGTAACTCCCAACAAGAAACTATTCAATTCCTCCAAGGGATGCCACCTTTTAGCATTCACTTTATTTTGATTTTAATGAAATATTATTCATCTCCCTTTTTGGCATCCAATTTTAAGTTGCACAATAACATTTAAATGCATATAAAAATTGACCCCCTTTATGTCCCCTTCATTAAAACAACTTGGACTCATCAAGCCTAGGCATGGGGTAAAACTTCAAGATATGAAAATTGACTAAGTCTGGGACTTATTCCAAGGAGGTAATGAAGAGCAACGCTCAAACTACAACTGATTACTGCTAAAAATAGCAAACTGACATTAGCCGAGCTGAACCAAGCTGATAAAGATGCCATTGCCACAAATGGACTTACTAGAAATAGCAAATGCCAAAAATAGTAAGTTCACTACAAACTCAACAGAAAGCCAAACTAAACAGCCACACTAAACTGCAAAAGGCTGAACTGTTGCTAGAATGATACTGCTATAAATTGACTTACCAAAAATAACAACTACTATAAGTAGTATGTTTTCAAAACATCAATTGAACACCAACTAAGCAGTAAAAAAGACTTACTATAAATAGTAAGTATTTCCAAACGCCTTCTGAGCACAAACTGGGAAGCCAACATGACTTACTATAAATAGTAAGTGTCTAAAAAGGCTATCAAATGGAGATGCATGTTACATCATTCTGAAGCTCTCTAAAAACCCAGAAAACTCCGAGAAGCACACTTCCAAACTCCTGCATGTAAGCCTTTAAAATGCATATGAAACCTCTTGAAAAATAGGAAACCCTAATTTTCGCTTCAGCTTAGCCTACGAGTTTCCGGAAATAGGCTAAAACCTCAAGAAGAGTGTAGGGCTAAATTGGGGACATTACAATCTATGAAGCTTCCTTGAACTGTACATGTTTTGAAGTCTTTCATGAGGCCATTCCTCATCTCATGATCATTAATATGATGAATTCTACCAACTCTTTCCACATACCACTTTGGATTCAAAGCATATGCAACCATGTGTAGAGGGGTGCTCAAGTTCTTCCACCTCTTTTGGATGATGGGATGAATATGCTCATTGTACAACTCTAGGCTGCAGTTTCTTGCAAAAATGGTGGCCTTCATTTGGAAAAGCATGCTATCAATGCACTCATAGATCTCCCCAAGACTAGGAATATTAGAATCTCTAAATTTGATGACATTGAAAATTGGCTATACAAAAGATATGATGTATCTTACATTCAACCAAAAACTATAATTGATTATAGTCTCCTTCACTCTCTTCCCCTTCTCAATCTTTTACTCTTAACACTTGTTCCAATCTCAAGTCATAACCATAAGTTGAAATTGTTCTTGCAACTCAAGCATCCTCTCTAATAGAATGAAATAGGAAGAAAATCAAGTCGCAACTAGTTTGAGAAATTCTTTCTTTACACAAGTCCGAAACAATGCCAATGAAGTGTGGTGGTTACAAATGAACATTTCAACCTCCCTTGCATCCTCCACCATATGTTTCACCCATCCTATCTTTCTAATGTCTTTGAGTGTGTTGTTCATAGTATGTACTCAACAAAGGGTCCAATATATTTCCTTATGTTTCGTTTGAATCAACATACCACTTCCCTACAAACATTTGCTACTTTAGTATTCGCTTGCACTACATATTGAGGAACAACCTCCTCAATGGCCTTTCTCAAGATCTGAAAATGAAACTTGACATCTTTGCATTTTCCTAAGCAATCAATTGCTTGCAAGAATTAAGGTCCATCAATGCATGAAATTATAATGTTGAGTGGAAAATGTCTAATATTTGTCCACTGATCCATATATATGTTGCAGCCAATTATCACCCATTTGGCTTTTCTTTCCTCCATCAACAATTAACCTTTGAATAATTTTTTTCCAAGCGAGTGGTTCTCAATCTAGTCTCACTAGAACCCATATAGCCAGGACATCTTTGCTTACCTCGTCAAGCATTTCCTTGTAAAAAGGAGATCAAGCAACATGGAAAGGAATGCCATTACCAAAATAGAAATCAGCAATGACCTCATCTACAACCTCCCTTGCATGCTGAACATATTCGTGATTGGGTTTAGTGAGAATGAATTTGTAACTTTCCGTCTCCCCCTTGGCTCCACTACACTCACTCCAAATAACAAAAATGAAGGCGGTCAACGTGAACCCTCTTGGTGTACTAGAAGTTGATGGTGCAATGATTTCTCCTTGAGCTTATTTGATCATCTCATCCCTCATTTCAAGTGTGAGTTTCTCACAAGATCCAACTCCTTTACTAAGGATATGCAAAAAGTGTCCATTAGTCCTTGTCATATTGCCATTCCAACCATCTAGGCAAATATTGCATTTCCATTTCCAGCTTCATCTGAATTAGATGCTCTATTGTGTCAACTGCTGCAAATTGTTGTAAAGGATTTTTCATGCTGAATGGCCCTTTGGAAAATTGTGCCAACAACTCTAAAGGGAAATTATATTTCAATACATTTGTACTTGAATGATTTGTGGTTCTGCTTGGGGTTTGCATTTAGCTGCTGCAACCAATTCCTCATCAATTACATTCTCCAAATCAAAATTAGCATTAACAAAATGTATCCATCTTGACTCAAGAAATCTAAAATGGATGCAACATAAAAGAACTCGAAGTTATAACATTTAAAATATATAAAATTAAAATGAATGTTGTGACCAAATTTATGTATCAAGGATAGCAAGTTTATGTCTCTGTTTTTTTTATCATATGAAAAAGAGAAATGAGACTTCAAACTAATAATATAATGCTTTAGACAATATATTTGAGTTTGTCATGAGAGGGACAAACTTGGAAAGAAGCTTTCTTTTTGATATTTTGTTTATATTAAGATATATGTTGATAATTTTGAGTTTGGCTTTAGCAACCTTAGTGAGATAGGACAGTGCTAACTACACTTTGATTTGGGTTGATAACTGCATTTTGTAAAAGAAATTTTTACTTTTAATTTTGCTGGCAGTATAGAAACCTGAAACATAGTGTGCAAAAGATGATGGCAATAAATAGGCAGCCAAAAATAAGGATTAGTATAAATTGTTAAATTGTGTAGAGGTTTGTGTTACTTGTTTGAGATATGTACTTTCCTAATGTGGCATAGACTTAGTAGAGTAGTAAATGTGGGGTAGTATTGTATTACATAGACTAAGGACACATATTAACCCTTGTTGGTGACATGAAATGTGATAATCTCAGGATATTGGCATCAATATGTTAGCTATGTATTATAATAATATTTAAATGTTTTTACAGAACAAGGAAATACTAAAATATATTAATACTTTAGTTTGAAGTCATGTTGGGTCCATTCACATTGTGAATATTTCTAGTCACATAAGCTCACTATTGTGCTGCACTTGTTGTTATAGTCGTGTACCTTGAAATTGAGCGATTTGTTACATCAATCATTTTCCTCTTCTACAATTTGATAACCATGTCAAATGAAATGAAAAAAAGTGGACTTGCAGGGTTGAGAAGTCAGTTAGGGTTCTCATTTTTTGGTTTTTTCAAAAAGTTGTGTTTTTCCTTTGAACAAAAATTTGTATTAGTGTTGCAAGGGAGATTAGGCATCCTTGGGATGCTTTTGTGTTTCCTGTTGTACCCAAACCAATTTTTTTGCTTCATTAAGGCATTTTGCTAAAAATGGTCTAAACCTTGTAAAAATGGGGTCAAAACTCAGTTTTTGGGTAAATCAAGTATGGGTTTTTAGTTAGTGTGATGCCAGGAAGATACTGGCAAAATTTGAAAATTTTGAAAATTAGGGTTTTCGGACTCCGTTTTTAGGTCAAAACCCTAGAAAATAGGAACTAGTCAGAATTGGCTGAAATTAATTCTGATTGACTTATTTCGCATCACGATCACAGAGGTGAAGTCGGTTTCAGTTAAAAGTCAGTTTAAGCCTAGTGGGTAGTTTTCACTTTTTCAAGAGAAAAGTTAAGACCTCCAAGGTCGTCAACGGCAGTTGGCCAGTACCAGGTGTCAAAATCTAAGCCTGAAACTCAAAGAAGAACACTCTACAATGAAAAATGTTGAAAAAGATGCTTCTTGATGGAGGGGATTTTCAGATTGGCAAAAAGTGCTAAAATATTCCAAGTCTGGAAACTTTTCACTATGTAACATGGGAGACACTTGCACAATCAATGTGCAAATCAACTTTACACGTCTGTACATGTGAAGATAGTGAGATGCAGTCATATACACAAGTCAGCAGTAGTAACATCTTGACATGGTCAACCTCAGCAACTGATGTGGTGTTCGCAGAGCACGAAATGATGGAAAACATGAAATTCAGAGCAAATCTGCACCTCTACAAGCCAGGGGCGCCCTTCCATTTGGAGGTTAAGATTCAGCTTCTTTGGGTTGCAAATACATTCATTCTCTTTGGTTTTCAGTCAGCTTTTTGACTAGCTATGGAGCCAGTCTGTTTGAATTGCAGAACTCTAACAAACGAAGGCAGAAGCAGAAGTTACGAGGAGTATACACATCATGGAGGCAGTCAAAGAAAGCAGATTTGCGCCCCTATAGCCCAGGGGCGCCCTTCTTTTTGAAGGCCTGGATCTGGATGCATGTGCTTGCTGTTGGTTTCAGTCTCTTTAGGATAAATTTGGCTTTCCGATGAACTATCAAGCAGACGCGTACATAGTGCATAACTTTGGTTATCAGTGTCAGAAGTAGAGGCTACAAGCAGGTTGCATATCATATAAATTGCCAAGTTGATAGATTGAGCGCCCCTGTAGCTCAGGGGCACCCTTGAATATGACCCTCTAGATGGATGAAATTGTAGTTGAGGTCTTCCTGAGATCTTTTCTAGTTCAGTCCAGCTTCACAATGCACCAGTTTGTAAGATGATCCAACATTCTGAGTGATCGTGACAAAGGTTCTACCAAGCACGTAAAACAGAGGATGGAGAAACATAGCTACACACAGTTGCACATCTGTAGGCTAGGGGCACCCAACCTTTAGGCCTTCCAGATGGGGTTATTTGGATTTGCAGTCTTCAAGAGACCTGTGTGCAATTACTCCAGCTATTTAACGAGTCTAGCCATCAACCTCCAGGATTTGGTGAACGCTCATACGTGCGAGGTCAGGGTGGTGATGCTGAAAAGTAGAAGTAACTGGAGACAGCCGGAAAATGGCTAAGTATGGAAAATACACATTGCCTTGAAAAATCCCCCCTTCTTTGGGAGGCACTAAATGTAGTTTGTTTGCTTTGTCTCTCCCAGGAACATCTCTTCCAAGTTATTCCATCTACGCGACAAGCCTGTCAACACGCAAATCAGAGCAACTCAGCTCCCGGTAGCGAGGGTCAAAGTAGGGTACTTGGTTGAAATTGACAAAATGCAAAATCATGTTAATTTCAGTTTCTGCTCCTCTGCAAGCCAGAGGTGCCCTTGCATCTGGAGGTCTTAATTCAACATTCAGACCTTGCAGATGTAGTCATCGGATGCATAATTCTTCCAGTCATGTAATGAATCTACCATCCAGTCAATAGGGTTCATCGGTCACTATCAGCGACAGTTTGAAATGCTAGATGGCAAATTAGGAAAATGGCTAAGTATGAAATTTCTTATGAAATTTCATAAGAAATTTCATATCTCCTTAGAAAAGGTGCCCTTCTTTTTGAGGCACCAGATTCAGTTTTCTGAGGTCACAACATCCAATAGACATTTCATCAATTTTGATCTGGCTATGTAATGAATCATTCAACTCAGTCTCAGCATCGCCCGAGCACTCAGAAATCAGGGTTCAACAGAGGTTATTGTGATGTTTTCACCAAGCTACAAAGTAGGAAGTTAGCAAAAAATCTCAACTTTTGGAGATGGATGCCTAGAAAGTCAAAGTTTGACATTTTGGATTCAGAAAAATATTCTAAGGCAACCCAAAAGGAGAGTTTTTCAGTTAACTGGTTAAAATAATATTAATTTTTCAGTTCTTGCATGTTAGTTGTGCAAAGGGCGAATTTCTTCAATATTTTAATATTGGCGCCTATTTTGAGACTCATTGAGTTTCGCATGCTGAGTTGAACTAAATATTTTAATATTTTAATATTTTTTGAACTCAAACACAATTTTTGTTCGAACGAAAGGAGGTCCAATCAAATTACTTCTTTCTAGTTCAAGGTTTATTCTTGCAGTTGGCGCCATAAACCTAAAATTTCTTTATTTATCTCAAGATTCGCGCCATTTCTCTCATAGCAGGTTGAAGTGCAAGTGAATTTTCTCTTGTGCAAGCATTCGAAGATGCTACAACAAAAAAATTTCGGATTTCTTTGCAGATACAAGTCAAGATTCATCAACAGACTTCATACAAACATAGGTGAATTTCTATAGAAGCAGAGAAAACAAACAAACAAAAACTTCTATCTTTTGTCTAAATTTCTTCTATTTCTCATCTTAGGTATTCTTCGCATGTCAAGGAAACAACAAGATTTTTCAGAAACAAAGTATCTGGGTTCGTGAATTTCAGCATCAATGACAATACCCATGTCTTAGATTATTTCGTGAAAATTGCCCCGCAGCCTCTATTCTAGAGCTCTATGGTTTTTTTTTGAGATTTTATTTTGCACGCGGGCCTAAAACACATTTTTTCCAAAATCTATCGATCTGGGTTGTGTTAGGATTCAATTCGGCACAAAACCCATGTTCCAGATTTTCTCAAGAAAAAATGCCCTCACAACCCCTTAGATCTCAACTGAAAACCTTTTGCATGCGGGCCTAAATCACATTTTTTCAAATTTCTGATGTTGTGGGTTATCTTAGAATTTGATTCTGCACAAAACCCATGTCTTAGAATATTTTGTGAAAATTGCCGTCCGACAAGCTATTTTTAGCCTCATCAGGAGTGATTTTTGGTTTTCTAGAGAATTTGTTAGAACATAGCCGTGCTCACAGTCAACAGGTGAGTTTTTCAGGATGCAGTTCATGCAAACCGAATTCAAGACCAAGTCAGTCTTAATTCATGATTTCATCAGAAAAGCTGACACCAATTTGTATCAAGCGCATCCGAAAGGTTGATAGGCGTAGTCACTCAAGTCCACATGGTTTCATGCCTCATATAGTTGATTGTCTTCCAAGGCCAGTTAGAGGGTTGATACCGTTGGGTTTCTGCGTATGCAACAAGTTCATTTGCATTTCTCACAACCAAAGAGTTCGCAGTCAAACTTCGCAGTTTCATCATGCAACACTCTTCCATAGAGAAAAGCGTGAAAAATGTGAGAAGAGTCAAGCTACAAAAGAAATAGTGGCCAACACTTCAGTTACAGAGCCGCCAGAGTTATCAGTCAGTGAAGTGCTACTTTAAGTGTGTAGAGATTTCCAGGTTTTTCTTGAGTTGCTGACAAGTAGTGAGTTTACAATTAAAACATGTGATAACCTTCAGATGGTGATGTAGTCAACAACCTCATGGAGAGGTTAGTTGCATGAGATCAAGGCCAGTGAACTTCAGTTCAGGGTGTCCCACCTTTTCCAAGATAGACATTAGACACAAGAGTTAAATTTGATGTCTTTTTTCGAGCTAACTCGTTGTTCCTTTTCTGCAAGCCATGTCTTTCTTGGAATCATCTTTGTATAGTTGGAGTTATTAGTTAGTTTCATTTCAATAAGGACGTGCATGTTGCACATGTCCATTTTGTTGAGTCTTGTTTCAGTTAACTAATGGTATCTTTCTAGTTAATGGTGTAGTTTCATTCAATTAGGTTTAGAGAATAAAGATCTCGCATGCTGCGAGACTCTAGTTGACTCAAGGTGATTTTAGGGTTGCCTACACCTTTGATGTCTATAAATAAGAGCTTTCAACTCATTTGTAATTAACTTTTCCTTGTGATAGAGAATTGTTGCGTTGTCAGCAACATGCCTATTCTCAAGATTGGTTCACCCTTGTAAATTAGAACTTTTGCACGAGAGATTAATATATGTTGTGCCCACCTTGCCTGTAATATTGTCTTTTTGTATCTGTTCATGAGCATTTGTTTGTATAATGAATTGTTATGCCACTCGGGTTCCATGCAATTATTATGGTGAATGCTTGCCTTAGTTAGATATAGTGGCTAGTTTGATCATAGATTGTACGCATGTCTCGCCTATGCAATTTTCTGTCCTAGTTGGCTATCTTTCATGTTTGTTATCAATAAGCCTATTCAAATTGAGCAAATAGTTGTGCCCACCTTTCCTTCATGTTGAGAATTTGTACTTAAAGCTTATAGTATGATGTGTGTGATAATAAGCTTATTCAATTGAGAAAATAGTTGTGCCCACCTTGCCTTCATGTTGCGAATTTGTACCCAGCTTATCATATAAAACCATTCCTGCTTCATTTCCTCGTGCTCTATTTTCTTGAGGAAACTGGATAGATTTAAAGAAGTTAGCTTAGTTGTAGTTAAACGATCTACGAAACCAAAAAATCCTTAGCTGCAATGTTCTAGGTTTTCTTAACCTTGTGCCTCTACCAGCTGAGAACAAAAAGATAGGATTTAGTTTACTGTTCTTTTCCATGCATTCCAGCACAACGAGGGAGCTTCCCCTCCTAATTTGAAGAGCACTCATTATGCAGTGTACATAGCTGTCCATACAAACTTACACTCCGAAGGTGTTAGTTTTTACGCCAACATTTCCCTATCAAAGGGATGTTCCCCTTGCAGATGGGGCATCCCTAGGACATTGTTGTTTGAAGCAAAAAATGGATTGTGGGGTGTGTTTTGTCCCCATCTCCGATACGTTCTACATTGCAAGAGTGGTGAAAAACCAAGGGGGACATGTCCTTGAGGACCACAATTTAAAAACCGACTAAATAATAATTTAGAAATTAAATATGTAAATTATTATGTTTAATTGAACATAGTAATTTACTCAACTAATTTAATAGTCATTTAATTTAATTTCTCTATGATATTATTTTTCTTGCCAACTAAACAATCTGACATCACTATGATACCCACAAACACATTAGAATTGAAGAGACCAAAACTAGTACGAGTGTGATGGTTCTCGGTTGGTTCAATACATCCATATACTGTTGTGATCTTCCTACCTCTCTTTTATGATTCCCTCCCTCTAGGATTTATGTTTCCTTGCGAAGGTTAGGTTAAATGTCCTACATCCACCTCAAGCCAAAGGACCATTAGTCTGAGATGTAGGATCATAAATAAAAATATCACTACAAATAAAAATCTAACTTTTCCTTACCAAAGTGAATCATACCTAAGTCACTTAAATTAGCTTGTAGGGACATAATGCTCAATTCAAAAATAAAATTGTCATGACCAATTATCAACGTTGCAAATATTCATCTCAATAATAGAAACCTCATTAGAACATAAAATTTATTCAATAATCATTAGGTTGAAAAATGAGATGTGGTATAAATTTGACTATAATTTTTTGCTTTGGTGCCAATTTTTGTAGTTAGATTTAACTAATTTAGTGCTAGCACCAAATATTGGATGGCTACGAGAAAAGTTGTAAGTGTCCCACTCCCTACATTTATAGTGGCGGGTGGGGCCAAAGTGACTTAATGAATTGAAACATCTTAGTAGTGTTGGCGTTTCACTTCGCACCTCTGGTATATGAATTAGAAATGGACAACTATGCACAGATTAACTGCTCTTCAAATTAGGAGGGGAAGCTCCCTCTTTGCTGATGTTGCTTAAAGAAAGTAAACTAAACTAATTTTCCAATCTTTTTGTTCAGCTAAGAGCACAAGGTTATAAGACTCAAGTGTCATAGCTGAGATTTTCTCTTTTGAATTTCAACAACGACTAAGCCTACTTTAATGACGTTTCTAACTAATCAAGTAAACGCAGAGCTTGAGAGTTGGAAATGAACAAGGAATGATTCTTTGACACAAATACTTAAACAAACCTTTTTACAACGCACATCTACTATACTTTCAATGCAAGCTGAAATAGAGATCATATAAGCATAACACATAAAACAGAAATCTGAGACAGTAGATCAGAGCAACAAAGCAGGAATAAGATTTATTTTCTCTAATTTCAAGTAACAAAGATTACACTTTTGGGACAGCAAAATTGTAGCAATAACAGGCTTACAATTTAGCCATCAAACCATAATACACTTGACACAAATAACACAGGAACTGAACAATAACTTGCAGGTAAAAGAGGATTGCAAATTTTCTCTTACACTAAGTGAGCAATACTGAATAACAATTAGAAGGCATTAATAGGCTCAATGTTTTGTTATCACAAGCATGGTTAAAGAAAAATGGGCAAGGCTGCCCTTATTTATATACAAGTAGAGGAGTAGGGAACCCTAAAATCTCCTTGCTTTTACAACCAAAACTTGCCAACATGCAAGCTTTATTTCTAAAACTAGAACAAGATAAGCATCTAACAACCTATGAAACCGAAAAACAGGGAAAGTGCCAACTATTACATCTTGATTCTTTTTCTTTCAGAAAGAATGGATAAGGATGAGACAAGAATAGAAAGAAAGCTCGAAGAATTATTCAAGTTCACCACTGCTTTAAATCTCAACCACATCCGCCAAAAAGCTTGAAACTGCCTCTCTCAAGAGCATCAGTACTATCTATAGCAAAATTTTGCTTTTCTAGAATTTCCTCGCCTTTTGTAATCGAACTTAGAAAATATTTGACATTTTCAGCTAGTTTATCAAATCTTGCTCGTTTCGGCGGCTTTGCAACTAGAGTGTGACCTTTTATAAATATATCATCTTGCTTCAACACATCCTTTTTACCCTGTGTTGGCATTTCAATTAGCACCTCTGGATTGCTTATTGGAAACAAACAAGTATTGTAGGTGTTATAGTACTACTCTTCGGATTATAGAGAGGAAGATCTCTCTTTGCTGATGTTATACATAAAAAAGGGTATAGTAGACTAAGGTTCCTATCTTTTTTACTCAATGGTAGGACACAAGGGTGCATAAACACAATGCACCATAGCTAGGGTTGTCTCTAGTTTCTGCAAATCTTAACTACGACTAAACTAGCTTCTAAACTATCCTATCTCCTCAAGATAAATAGAGCATGAGGGCATAGGAGCGAAATGGATGGGTTGAATCACTTGAATTCGTCATCTCCTTAGAATATGGTCGAGGCTCTAAACTCTTGGATATATGTTGGGATAAGGTTTTATAGAAGCAAACACTCTTTATGGTAAGTTGGATCTAAGACTTACCAAGGAGGAGGAACCCTTGTTTGAGGTATAGGTTGGGAGACAACTTACTGGAAACAACAAAGTACGATGATATGGATATTAGGATTGCTAAAGAGGAGGAACCCCTGTCCGAAGTATAGGTTGAAATCTGGATCATTAAACAACATCATAGGATAACTATTGATAACAAAATATCCAAGGAGGAGGAACCCCTGTCCGAGGAGGAGATTGAAACAATAAGCTATTAAAAATAAGATGTTGAACAAACTCAAATTGTAGATCAAACATGCATGTGCCATCTGATTTTCTTCTTCAAGCTTTTCCAACGAATTATAAAAATTGGGACAAAAAGGCACAAAATCATGCACAATTGTGATCAACCAATTAACTCTCATCCAAGAGTGAACAAATACAAACTTGCAAGCTTGTGGCAACAATGGCACAACAATTTTGCGTAGTAAATAAAGGTTAAACAAATAATGAGCCCAAGGCTCTTATTTATAGAAACTCAAAGGAGTAGGTAACCCTAAAATTTCCTTGAGTTAACAATCAGTTCTTGCTAATCAACAAGAATTATTCCTATGTCTAAAAGTAGGTGAGCAAGCAGTTAACAAGAAATCTACTTTAGTTAGTTGAAACTATACAAAGAGTCAACTGGAAATCTACCTTAGTTGACTGAAAGCTAACTATAAGTGAACTTAAATTACAAAATGTGTCTCCAAAATAGACATCCATATTTAGTGGAGATCTGTGATCCACAAATCGTGGAAGTCAAATTTGACATCCATAATTAGTGGGATCTGACATGCATGATCTGTGGGACCTGGAGTTAACTTGGAAAGGGGCATCAAGTTTACTCAAGTCACAATTAATGTCTTTATAGAGGGTAGGACGTCCTTCTTCGGGTGCTTTACACCTCATCACCACTGGTCAACAGTGCTTCTATCTAGTCATTGACCTCTTCAGCCTCTGGGCAATTAATGCTCCACAAGATGATGGCATGGCATCTTAGCATTTATTCACCTGTCACAAGCTATTGTTGATGGTCTATGCACTTGGCAGCCACGTCATCTAACTTGGTAGACATGGCTACAACTTTGGTCAACTTGCAACCATCGGGATCATCGAGGAATGTGCTATGGATGACATCTTGGAATTGATTCTGCACTGTTCCTAGCTCAATGTACTCTCCTCCCTCGTGCTGATAGTGGGTTTTCCATTAAACGGTGGAGGAAAACTACTTAAAACTTCCCACAAACAAGTTATGAATTTTAAATGAACTTGTTTATGCAATACCAATTAATTTAGCTTCATGATTTGTACCTGCCAGTGGTATTAACATCTAGATTGGAGGCTGTCTTTTAAGAAATAATGGTGTATTAAGGAGGCTATCTTTTAAGGAATAATGGTACTAAAAAGAATAATAGTACTCAAGCTCTAAGGTTAATTCAATAAAATGCAATGACAAAAACACTATCAGTTTATGAGTTCCTGCCTTAAGGAGGAATATTAACCTGAGTTCTTGTATAAGGCACAAGTTAATTGAATAAAATGCGATAACAAAAAATATGAGTCAAGGAAAAATAATAATAGAGTTCTTGTTTGAGGTAGGATTTTTTTTATAAAATAAAATAAAAGAAAAATATATTAAAAAATATGTTAAAAAAATTACATAATGATTTTCAAATAATGATATTTTTATTAAAATCAAAAGAAGATAAAAAATGAAGGACATTTATAATTAAACTCCCACCACCAATAATTAAGGGAAAATAAAAAACTTAGAAACCAAATAATATTAAAAATAATAATAAGGATCAATCAATATTGTTTTGAAGAAGTTGAAGGATTTGTGAAGATTGATCAAGTAATAGGGACTCCAAAACTAAAACATTTCATCCATAATTAGTCTCAAACCCTATTTGGCAAGACAATTTGCATAGCATTCCATTCATAAGAAGTTGGATCAAAGTTATGAGAAAGATAAAGAATTTCCATCACAAAAGATACCAAGTGCCAAGAACAATTCATCAAAACTCTTTTTATTCAAAAGAGAAACTAAAATTATAGAATTTGTTTCACAAATAATTTGTTTTGAATCCAACTTAGAGGCTTTCTCCAAAGTTACAAGGATAACATGAGCTTCCATTTGATTATTAGTATCAAATCTCTTAGCAAAAGAGAAAAATAAATGAATCAAACCATTACTATCATCTAAGACCACCAATTCCAGTCTTTCACTAGAATTCACCTCAAAAGAATCGTAATTTTTTATTTTGAAAACATCAAAGGGGGAGGAAATCATTTATGGAACTCTATCAACCTTAGTAGAAATCTGACCTAAGAACTAGTTGGAACTCATGGCAACCAAATTACCCAAATCTAATTTCTTCAAAATCAAAATATTAGAGGGAATAATTACTTGATCAAAAGAGCACTTTGTTAATTTTTTTTAATGAATCTAAGATCTTTTGTGAAACATATCCACTGAGTCTTTGATATCCCTAGTGTAGCATCGAAAAATTGTCACCCTTGACATTTTCACACTAGGTTTAGCTCCCCCCATGTGCTTGGACTTAATTATGCATTTAATTACCCATTTTATAAACATCATCGGAAAATCAAACAAGAGAAACAAAAATAATCATTAAATATTTTCCCCTGACACTTTGGGCCCCGAAAAGAATGGGTCCGGTCTAGGGTGCCCTATGCCCTAGACCACCTCTTTTTGGCTCCAATTTGAATATGTCGGTGTCAGTATTTTATTATTTGAATTTCCAATTTCAATTATCGGCTATTGGTATTTGATTTTCGAGAAATTAGAAGAATTGCATATAAATACTAGACATTTTATCATTTGAAATCCTAGAAGCACACTTGGAGAATCTATTGAGCAAATTGAAGATTCTAAAATCAATCAAGAGCATTCAAGGGGAAAATTAGCAGCGTTATTACAACAATTTCATCAATTAAGTTCAATCTTGCAAGACATCAAGATAAAAGAATCAATTATGTGCAAAGAGCTATTATTATGAAACATGCCAAATCATGAAGATGTATTGAGTTATCCTCTACATGCTAGCTTCAACAATCTATTATGTATGTGAGCTAACCTTTTGAAGGTCTATCAAGCAATCAAGAATCAACTTTTGTGGAAACTTGTGCGGCATCTCTTCTTCAAGGGTTTTCACATCAAGGTAATATTATCATTTGTCATTTATCAATTTCAGTCAAACATTATTGTTTTGGCCTCTATCCAACCTAAGGCTTTCCTTCTTGATCATCATCTATCATTGTACGCGGAGGTAACAATACCAAAACAAGGTTTTACTTAGACAATCCCCTATACAACACAACATTTTCCCCTATTGTCATGTGTGCAGGTTAGATTTGGAGGTTTCGACAGGTGATAGTCTTAGAAAACAGAGTGTGAACCTTAATCCACATCTTGAAACTTTCAAATCTGAAAAAGGAGCCCAGTCTAGGGCACATCACAACCTAGACCAACCAATTTAGGCTCAAATTCATTGTGTGGGCTCCTCATTGTTGTCATATCTTAGATGCAGGTCAGTTATGTAACTTTTCATTTTCTTTTGTCTGTTAAATTGTATTTTCAGATCTAGGGTTGTATGTCAAATAGGCTTGTCAAATCACACATCAAATTTATCATCCTCACAACTCAATACCACATAAACCCTATGAGGTTGGCTCTCCCTTGTGGCAATAAGTTAATCGTCAAATTGTAGTTAATTTATGTTTAATGTTGAGTCAAGTAAAAAGGAGACAATCCTACTTATCCTAACTAGATCTAGGATCACTTTTCCTACTCAACACATAGAATATCCAACGATTCCTCTCCAACCAAATTTTCCAAAGGATAAAGACAAGACCAATATCCTAGGTGATCAATAGGAAAGAGGAAAGAGTAGGATGCCTCAAACTAGCCTAAAAGACAACCAAAGAAGTAGCATGAATAAGGGGTTAGTTCCAAATATGCTACCATTGCTTCCAAAGACCCTAAAAAAAGAGGCACTAAGAAAAAAAAGATGAGAAACACTTTCCTCTTTGACTACATAGAGAAAAAATTTATAAGGGTGTTGAAATATACCCTTTCTTATATTCTCCTAAGATATTTATTTTAACAAAGTAGTCAAATAAAGAAATTAGACTTGAGCCAACAAAATTTGTTCCATATTTTTTTCTAGCATAGGAAATCCTCAGTCATATTTTTTTCTCTTCTATTAATTCATAAATCCACACAAAATAAAATAAACCCCTCTAGGATCATAGCTCAAAGCCAAAACATCTCCTTCTCTAAGGAACAACAAGGTCAATCAACTAGGATAAAAAGCAAGGGTAGAACAAGACTCTAAAGCTCCCCTATAGGCCAACAACTCATATGTTTCCAATGAAAATTTTAAGAATTCCCCACCAAATGATAAGCCTTAAAACTAGAAACTTTAGACCAACGTGTATCCCAAAAGATCTTACTCAAAGGGTGGAGAAGAGGGAAGGAAGAGAGAATTGGGGAATGAAGATCTAGTCAGCACATAAATAAAATTATTATTTAAATTTCATTACATTTTTAATGCATTAAATTTCGTGTGACAATAATTCAACTATGTAAATATTGTAAGTCTTATTCAATGTAAATTTTATTTAAAAAATAATTTGAGGCCCAAATTTCAATTGTATTAACATTTTATTGTGTTTTTTTGCTTGGTAATAATATAATATTTTATCAATCAAAAATTAAGATACACCATCATCTATCAGTTTTTCATTCATCCTCTGACTACAAAAAAGCCCATACAACAACCTCCATTGTCTCAAAAATATATCAAAAAAAGCTACCATCCCTACACCCAACGCCCTGCAAACTACTTCGAATTCAGAGAGGACCTCTGCAAAATTAATGCTGCAAATTTCTTGTACCTACCCCTACCCTATTGTCTTAAATCACTACCCCATTGCAACCATCACATGGCTAAACCCCCAAATTTAACAAACATTTTAACATAACAAAATTTCATTCACAAAAATAAAATTAAGGTTGTAATGTTCATGCTGAGCTACCCGTGGTTGTGCTGCTTCCTAAAGATCTCTTCCCCTTCCTCTTCCGAGGACACAATTCCTTTCTCTTGCTTTCGTCGAGTTCTTCTTATGCTTCGACAATCACTGCTTCCACCTCCATCAGCTCCACAAACAACTTCAAGGCCTCCCACCCACGTCTGGCTTCCTCCCTCCATTTGGCTTTAAGGCTACCTTCCGACCAACGAACGAAGGGAATTAAACCTTCAAACTCATAACCTTTTGCATTCTCAATGCCTTCACGCACATCTAGCCCTTCACCTAGAACAACCCATTCCAAAATTGTTTCCATTCCTTCCAGGAAATCTCTGTGCACTGTCATTTCCATCACCTTCCTCATTGTTTTCACCGACTCTCCCACATCCAATCCCCACGCCATGATCAAGGAGTATACATCCATGTTTTTGCAAAATCTATGTCTAAGGAGTCCAAAGCTTGTGCCTAAAATTATCTATATGCATTGTACCAACCTGTTATCACTAGACAAGAACATCCCTTTCAACCTCTTCTTTGAAGCTTCTCCATAAAATGGACAAAGCTGACACTTTTTCAAGAAGGTAAAGTTCACCTCCATTGAATTCTGCAACTCCAGAGCTAGTTTCTAGTGACCACACTGTTTAAATAAAATCACTCCACCAAAAAAATCAAGAGAATCATTAACACCTATGAACTTAAAGCCTTTCATTTGCATTAATTCACCACACTTAACCATTAATGCTATGCGTACCTTCACCGCCGCCACCCAACGCATCAACATGTCTTCAATTGTTTCAAAATTCACCACCTTACCTCTAACTCATTAAATTCTAAGTGCTTCGCTCCTCTCATTAAGTCATCTCCTCCAACTCTAAAAGCCTTAAGTCTTTGAACCTTAACTCACCAACTTTCTCAAAAGTTAAAGCCCACTTTGATAAAATGTCCACTTCCACATTTCTAGATCTTCGTACATGGCTTACAACAACATCCTCAAAAGAGTCTTTACTCCTCCTTAATTTTAACAATTAAATTATGCAAGTGCCACACCTCAATGCTTCCCTTAATTATTGCCTGAATGATGATTAAAGAATCACCTTCTAGGTGTATTTTTGAAGCCCCCAATTTTTTGCCAAGTTTAATTGTTGTTAATGCTTCAATTGCATTGTTCGTCCCCTCCTCCAACTTCTTCGCCCCAAAGGCCAAAAAATTTCCTTTCCAATCCTACACGATTAGACCTGCCCCTGATGGTCTAGGGTTCCCTTTTGATGCACCAGCAAACTTAAGTTTCCCCCATCCCTCTTGCGGTTTTTCCCAGACTACCTCCACTAGTCCCTTAGAGATTGGATTAACCTAGCTAAGCCCCTTAATGAGCCTAATAACATTTTATTGTTGCTTAAATGGAATTGAATACTATTATAGCTATCATAATAATTCTTTTGTGTTGTGACATAGAAGTGTAAATTAATATGAAACTTAGTTACACCTTCAATGAAATCTTCTTCTATAAAATTACGTCGTTGATTTTTAAATTACTATTTTTTTAGAAAAGAAACTTAAACTAAATATATACACTAAATATACTTTAATTATATGTTTTCAAAATTGATTCACACTTATTTTGCAATAGTGTGCTATTATCTAATATCATTTTATTACTTCAGTGCAAAAAATAATGATTAATGACTTACAATTACTATAATTGTGCATTATTCATGCAATCTAATTACCACTAACCTTCATTCCAATTACAATTTCAATTTTCAAGTCACCAGTATGAATCAAATACGTGGTCAAGCACATTATTGATCAAAAGATTATGCTTGTATGAACTTAGTTTGGAGTTATTTAAGTTTACAACTAGATATATTCTAACAAATCTATTGTCCTATATGAAAAACACAATTACAATATCACAATCTTTATCTCCACTAAATACATAATTTAATCAACTGTAAGAACTAGACACAACATGTCTCTTGTTGATAGATGGATTGACAAAAAAAAAAAATATTATAAAAGAAAATAAGTTTGATAAATTTGTATAGTAGTGGTGTATATACAATCTAAAACAATAGCATTTTTCTTACCGAATTCAAATTTGGCATTTAAAACTTGGGTAACTACACCTCTTTATCATTTTTCTTACTTTTCTTACTTTGTTCCCAACTCTCTTTTCATAGATTTGTTTACTCATTCAAACGAAGTGAGAAACTTGTGGCATCAATGGTTTGGTACTTACACTACTGCTACTTGCATGAACTCAGTCAACATGACATGGTTTCAAGCTTTCCCACAATTCAGTTTTCCAATTATGTTTGTTAGGAATGCATTGGCAAACATTTAGAAGAGATATTTGGCAAGGGAAAATCTTGGAAAACCTCACAACTTATGGAGTCAGTACATAGTAATTGTTGGGAATAGGGTGTCTCAACCTTAGAGTCCTAACATTTTTTTAATTAATGTATTTCTTTGTATTATTTAATTGCCTATGGTGTCATGTCATCAATTGGGACCCACCGGCTGGGTGGCATCCCCGTTGGAAGTGACTAGATGACACATCATCATCCCAAGTGGGCATAGGCGTCCCACTTTGGAATCTATGAATTATGATAGATTCTATTATGGTCATAAGGAATCTTTGAATACATGGAGGAAGATGGCACCCAAGGTGGGTTATGACAGGATGTAAGAGAATTGGTTATTTTTAGCTGGTTATGACAGATTCTCTTACAGATCTTATGACAAATGCTATGACATTTTTATGACAGATGCTATGACATATTCTATATAGTTGTAAGGCATTTGCCATAGCCTATTTTTAGCATATTCTAGGCACCCAATCTTGGAAGAATAATATTTGCATGTTTGACATTTGTCGGGGGTGTAAGGGAATGTTATACATGTGTCCAAATGCATGTCTAAGGTGTTGAAACTTATTCCTTTTGAATATGGAAAACCCACACCTTCTAGATGCTTCATGAAGCTTGTAACACTCTATTTATTGAGTGCCTTGAGTTGTAGAATGCATAGTTTGTTTGCAGGTAACAAAGTGTTGTTAGTATCACTCCAGAATAAGTGTTTGTTTGAAGCACTTGTAGAAGAAGGCTTTGTAGTTGGAGAAAAATTTTAATCCCTATTTGATATAATAGAGAAGTACGCTGCTTTTGGAGGGTGGGGTTTTTTACCCAAAAGGATTTTCCCCATGGTATATTTGATGTCACTGTTTATGCATTGTTGTTGATTTGTTTTCATTATTCTCTATGTGCTTTTCTTATTGTAATTGTTAAAGGTGTTAAAAGATTTTTTTTGTAACTCTCCTTTGATTAGACTAGTGTTGGAAGTTGTTTCCGCTCACCTGGATTCCTTTCAGTTGGTATCAGAGCTTGGCCAACCTTGGTTCCTTTGTTGGGTTAAAAGGGTTTTTTGAGCTACTCTTTGTTTCAGTGGATGTTTTGTAGAAGTGTATATTTTGTGACCTTGTTGTAGGAAAAAGAGATGGCAAGAAAATCAAGAAGGATTGAGATGGAAAAATTTAACAACAACAATTTTGAGTTGTGGAAGCTCAAAATGGAAGATATGTTAGTAGACTGAGACTTGTGGCTTGCAATTTCTAGAACCAAACCATCAAGAATGAAACAAGAGGATTGGGATCTCATGGATAGGAAATCCAAGGATCTTATTAGACTCTGTTTGGATAATTTTGTCCTCCTGAATGTCCATGAAGAGAAAACTTCTACTTCTTTGTGGAAGAAGCTTGGTGATGTCTACCAAGCTAAGTCCTTGGTAAACAAGCTTTTCCTGAGAATTAAGATGTATTCTCTAAAAATGGAAGATGGAGGATCCATGGAAGATCACCTAAACTCTTTTAACATGTTGGCTGCACAGTTGGGTTTCGTTGGAGAAAAATAGATGTAAGACCAATGCATGCTCCTTTTGTGTGCGTTGTTGGACTCTTGGGATCACTTGGTAATGGCTATTGGAAGAACTAATTCCACCTTTAAGATGGATGAGGTTTTTGCCTCATGATTATTTGAGGAGATGCTAAGGAAGTCTTCTAAGATGGCCAAGGAGGCCCTTGCAGACCAAAAGAGAGAAGCAAAAAGAAAGAAAGAAATTTAAGTCAAAGTCTCTGGGGAGATCAAAGTCTCTTGGTAAGAAGTTCAAGAGAAAATGTTGGAATTTTGGTGAAGTTGGTCACATTAGGAAATATTGTAAGAAGGAGAAGAAGAAGAAAAATAAGTCTTTCTCTGATTCTAAATCTGAGAAATCATCCCAAGATGATGGAGAAGATTTTATTGCAGCCTTGGTAGCCCATGCATCAGATGATGTGTGACTGATAGATTCGGGTGCATCCTTTCACATGACTTGTCATAGAGATTGGTTCTCAAAGTATGAGGAGTACAATGGCGAAGAGGTATACTTGGGTGATGACTCTTACCTAAAGATTGTTGGTCGTGGAAGAGTTAAAATTAATTTTCCTGATGTAAGAGTGAAGGGGATTAATGGTGTCTTGTATATCCTAGATTTGACGAGAAACATACTTTTTGTAAGTAAATTGAATGATTCAGGAGTGCAAGTTGTTTTCTCTAATAAAGGATGCAAGATGAAAAGAGGAGCTATGGTGATGGCTAAGGGGGTTCGTATTGGGACTCTGTTTCAACTGGATGCATGCACTATACAATGCAATAGTTCTTCTAATGTACCAAAGAAGAGATCTTTGGATTCTTCATCCTCACCATCAGATCGTGCAGAGAAAAAGCATGTTGTAGCTACATCCGATGGTCATGCATTTTGGGTACCTAAGGGTGCTCATTCCATGGAAATGATACCTCTTGTAGAGAAGACAATGTTATGGCACCAACGACTTGGTCACATTGGTGAGAAGGGTCTTAGAACCCTGTAAATAAGAGCCTTGTTGAAGGCCTTGATGATTTTAATCTTGAGTTTGACTTTTGCGAACATTGTGTATATGGAAAACAACACTATGTTTCTTTCTACTCTAGTTCTCATAAGTCTTCTAGGGTCTTGGATTATGTACATTCAGATGTTTTTGGTCTGGTAAATGTTCCTTCGTTATCAAAATCTATATATTTTGTATCTTTCATAGATGATTATAGTAGAAGGACATTTGTTTATATCCTCAGAAGTAAAGTTGAAGTCTTTAGTTAGTTTAAGGAGTTTAAAGCCTTGGTAGAAAATCAGACTAGTAGAAAGATTAAGTGTTTGGGGATGGATAATGGTGGTGAGTTTTGTTCCATAGAGTTTGACAAGTTATGTAAAGAGCATGGGATTGAAATACATAAGACAACTCCCTAAAATCCATAACAAAATGGAGTTTTAGAGAGGATGACCAGAACATTGAAGGAGAGGGCTAGGAGTATGTTGAGTGGTGCTAGCCTTGAACATAAATTTTGGGCTAAAGTAGTAGCCACTGCATGTTATTTGATCAATAGATCTCCTAGATCAACACTTGTTGGAAAGACACCCATGGAGGCATGGTCTTGTAAAAATCCTTTGATGAGACATCTCAAAGCGTTTGATTGTGAATCTTATGCTCATGTTCTGATTGAGAAGAGGTATAAGTTGGAGAACAAGGTTGTTAAGTGTATCTTTATCAGTTATGGTGTCGGTGTAAAAGGGTACAAGCTTTGGGATCCAGTACCATAGAAGGTTCTCTATAGCAGAAGTGTGATCTTTAGAGAGATGAAACCTTCCTCTGTTGAGCTACAACCAGAGAAAGAGGAGAAACAAAAGGAGGAGGTAGTTCAAATTCCACCTACTTCGAAGAAAGAAGAACCACGTACTCTTGTTGGACCTGCTAATGAGGAGAGCTCTGAAAGCTCAGAAGAAGAAGAAGAACCTCAACCTCAACCTTTGAGGAGATCTACACGAGTTAGGTGGAAACCAAAAAGGTTTGGATATTCATTGTTGGATTCCAGTTGCATATTTTCCTTGATTACTAATACTAATGAGCCTAGGACAGTTACAGAGGCAATTGGTATGAATTATTCAGATTCCTGGATGCAATCCATGGATGAGGAGATGACTTCATTAAAGAAAAACAAGACTTGGGATTTGGTACCTTTTCCTAGTGGACATAAACCTATTGGTTGCAAATGGGTGTTTAAGAAAAAGTGTGGTCCTGATGGCAGTGTTGAGAAGTATAATGCACGGTTGGTCGCTAAGGGATTTTCCTCGGTGGAGAGAATTGATTATGGAGAGATATTCTCTCCTATAGTGAAGTTGACATCTATCTGGCTTATGTTGTCACTTGTAGCAGCATATGAATTAGAAGTGGAGTAGATGGATGTGAAGACAAAAATCCTTCATGGTGATTTGGAGGAAGAGATTTACATGTCATAGCTAGAGCATTTCATTGAAAAAGGGAAAGAAAATTTGGTTTGCAAATTGAAGAAGTCTCTTTATGGTTTGAAACTGTCTCCTAGAATGTGGTATCAAAAATTTGATACCTATGTGTTGTCATTGGGATTTCAGAGATCTAAATCTAACCATTGTGTATATTTTAAAATTGATAATGGTTGTATTCTCATTATTGTTCTATACGTAGATGATATGTTGTTTATTGGGAATGGTAAAAGTATGATTTCATATTTGAAGTTTCAGTTGTCAGCACAGTTTGAGATGAAAGACCTAGGGGCAACTAGGTACATTCTGGGAATGGAAATCATGAGAGACAGATCTAACATAAAGCTTTAGTTAAGCCAGAGCAAGTATGTGAATTTTGTGTTGGAAATATTCAACATGGTATATTGCAGACAATTAGTTGTTCTTGTGATGTAAGGGACAAAGCTTTATGTGAATGACTATCCAAAATCTCTTACTGAGATGGAGGACATGACTAGAATACCATATGCAAGTGCAATTGGAAATTTTATGTATGTGATGGTGCGTACGAGACCAAACATTTCCCAAGAAATGGGGGTTCTTAGCCATTTTACAGCTAATCTTGGATAGGTGCATTGAGATGTTGTTTAAAGAGTGTTCAGATATTTACAGAGTACTTTCAGGTATTCCTTGTGTTTTCATGGTTATCCTACTAGATCTCAACATTCTATGAGAATTTGAGGATATATGGATTTAGATTGGGCAAGTGACATTGGCAGTAGAAGATCCACCAATGGTTATGTGTTTATGATGTTTGGTGGTGCTATCAATTGGATGAGTAAGGAGCAAGTTGTACTCGCTTTTCCCATGACAGAGATAGAGTATATGGAAGCCACTCATGCTTGTAAGGAATCCATTTGGCTTAAGACATTGTGTTTTTCTATTGGTTTAGATGCATGATAGATTATTTTTTGTTGTGATAGTCAAAGTGCGATTTTCCTAGCAAAGAATCCCACCTTACATCCTAGAACAAACCGCATTGATGTTCAGTATCATTGTGTTCATGATATGGTAGAAGATGGAAAGGTGAACCTTGAAAAGGTTGAAACTTTGGTAAATGTTGCAGATGCACTGAAAAAACTAGTAGGCACAGAGAAGTTCAGATGGTGTTCCAACTCCATGGGCCTTGGGGCCCTGAGTAGATGATTTAGTATGACTCTTGGCAGGTCTTCGACAAGTGGGATAATGTTGAGATTAAGGTGTCTTAACCTTAGAGTCCTAACATTGATTTAATTAATGTAATTAGTTTATTTATTTGTATTATTTAATTGCCTATGGTGTCATGTCATCAATTGAGACCCACAAGCTGGGTGGCATCCCTGTTGGAAGTGACTGGATAACAGATCATCATCCCAAGTGGACATAGGCATCCCACTTTGGAATCTATGACTTATGATAGATTCTATGATGGTCATAAGACATATTTGAATGTATGGAGGAAGGTGACGTCCAACATGGGTTATAACAGGATGTAAGAGAATCAACTATTTTTAGCCGGTTATGATAGATTCTCTTACAAATCTTATGATAGATGTTATGATAGTTTTATGGAAGATGCTATGATAGATTCTATGATAGTTGTAAGGTATCTGTCATAGCCTATTTTTAGCATATTCTAGGTGCCCAATCTTGGAAGAAGAATATTTGCATGTTTGATACTTGTCGGGGGTGTAAGGGAATGTTGTACATGTGTCCAAATGCATGTCTAAGGAATTGAAACTTGTGCCTTTTGAATTTGGACTACCCACACCTTCCAGATGCTTCATGAAGCTTGTAACACTCTATTTATTGTGTGCCTTGAGTTATAGAATGCATAGTTTGTTTGCAGGTAATGAAGTGCTGCCAATATCACTCCAGAATAGGTGTTTGTTTGCAGCACTTGTAGAAGAAGGCTTTGTACTTGGAGAAAAATTGTAATCCATATTTGATATAATAAAGAAGTACTAAGCTTTTGGAGGGTGGGGTTTTTTACCAAAAATGGTTTTCCCCATGGTATATTTGATGTCACTGTTTATGCATTGTTGCTGATTTGTTTCCATTATTCTCTATGTGCTTCTCTTATTGTAATTGTTAAATGTGTTGAAATATTTTTTTTGTAACTCTCCTCTGATTAGATTAGTGTTGGAAGTTATTTCCTCTCACCTAGGTTCCTTTCAATAATTTGGTTGGTCCATTTACACATCCATATTTTAGTAGAACTTGATATGTTTTGAATTTCATTGATGATATTTTCATTTACACCTTTGTGTATTTTCTCAAACAAAATTCTAAAGTATTTGATTATTTTTTGGACTTCAAAGCATTTGTATAGAAATAAACCAGGAAATATATCAAGATTTTGTCAATAGATAATGAGGGAATATATCAACCATAGGTTTGAGATAATTTATGCTTTTGAATGCATTGAATTAAAACATATAGTCCCCTATAGTCCTTAGCAGAATGAAGCTTTGGAACAAAAGAATCAATCTTTGAAAGAGACAACTAATTGTATGATACACTCTAGATCTCTAGCACCACCATATTGGATGAAAGCCATCAACTATGCATGTTATATTTGGAACAAGGTTCATCACCAAGTTGTGAAGGGGGTTAACTCATTTCTAATATTGGACCAGTTGTAAACCCTTAGTGAAACACTTTCATGTGTTTGGCTCCCACACATGGGCCCCAATAGAAAAATGCATGGCTATGGATCCGTAAAGCCAGTCTTGTATATTTTTGGGGTATGTAGATGGAATCAAGGGCTACAAGCTTCTTCATCTTATTATTAATGAGTCATTCATTGAGAGAAGTTTTCATTTTGAAGAAAGTATTACCAACTCTTCTTCTACCACTTATCCATCAATCATCACTTTTGAGACACTAAAATAAGATGGCAATTCTTTAGAGGATCTTAATCCTCATGATTGTGATGAGGATTTTTCCTTCTCCACCTCAAATATTGATGATGATAAGGATTCACATCCTTCTGCTCCTAGTCACCACTCAAATGATACTCATCTAGAGTCTTTGTACTCTCCAACCTCGTGGCCTCTTTGATCTCATCAAACATTACAGTCAATAGGTGATTGGGTTGGTGATCCTAAAGACATTAGAAGAACAAGGTCACAATTTTAACAAGATCCACATCTCTTCATTTTTACATTTTCTATTCCACAGTCTTTTCAAAAAGCTCTTGGTATCCTTGAGTGGGATGTTGCTATGTAGGAAGAGTTTAGCTCCTTGGAGAGGAACCATACATGGGATCTAGCCCCCCTTCCTAAGGGAAGTAATTTTATTTTATTGTAGATGGGTCAATTGACAAGCATAAGGCTTGCTTCGTTTCCAAAGGATTCTCCCAAATTCCCGAGATTGACTAATTTACGACTTTTGCACCGATCACCACAATGAATTCCATCTAATTTTTCCTTGTTATTGCTGCAACCCACAAATGAGAACTTTATCGTATGGATTTAAGAGTTATTTTGTTCATGGTGAACTCTAAGAGGAGATATATGAAGTATCCACATACATTCATATAGGATCCTTCACTTGTTTTTCATCTTCAAAATTTTCTCTATGGCCTTAAATAGCCCCCTCGGGCTTGGTATGCCTATATAAACTCCTTCCTACTAACAATTGAGTTCACTCAATGCCATTATAATATGAATTCCTATATTTTACAACAAGATGATACTCTCACATTTTTGGTTCTCAATGTTGATGACTTTTTGATCACAAGGAGCCACTCATCCACCATTCGGGTAGTGAAAATTTCCCTCCATGATCAATTTGATGTCAGAATTGGGCCTATTTCACTACTTCTTAGGTACTGAGATCACTTAGGCTTCTTTGGGTATCTTCATTACATAACCTAAGTATGCACTTGATATGCTCTCCAAGTTTTACATGGTGATTGTAAGCTTACACCAAATCCATTTCTATCAAGGGTCAAACTTGAGGCTAAATGTTTTTTATCTTTGGTTGATGACACTTTGTACCAACATCTTGTTGGGAGTGTCATCTAGTTGACTCACATAAGACCCAAGATATTTCATATGGTGTAGGCATGGTCTCTCAATTCATGAAGGAGCCACATGAGCTAAATTAGAAAAATGCTAGAGGATTATCCACTACATTCAAGGTAATCACTGTTATGGGATTTAGTATGCAATGGGCAAGGATTTTGACTTGATGGGACAAAAATATTCAAATTGGGCTGGTGATTCTTAAGATCGTAATTCTACTTCAAGGTATTTATTTTCACTTGGTTCTGGTTCAATTTGTTGGTCAAGAAAGAAGTATTTTTTAATTTCTCTTTCATCTATAGAGACTAAGTATCAAGGAGGAATTAATGCTAATACTAAGGCCATTTTTCTTAAAATATTCTCACAAAGTTTGGTATTTCATTCTTATTTAGCCGAAAATTATCTTTTATGATAACTAGAGTAATTCAAACCTTAAGGAATCCATTCCATCATTAGAGGACCAAAAACATTGAAATACATATGCACTACATTAGAGATTTGGTTTGTGGTCACATCATTAATCTTCAGTACTAACCACATTAGAGAAAATCATAGTTATTTTCGCCAAACCCTTCACTGAAAGAAAGTTCCTTCATTTGAGAAGTTTATTCTAGGTGTGGTAGTTGTCATCTTTAGGTGGCTTATTATTCCTTCTCTCTCTCTCTCTCTCTCTATGGGGGCATACTTCCTTTCTGGGGGGATATCTTTTGTACATGGGTACCTTACCAAGCTTTATTTATCAAACCCCATCTTTTTACCCACCTAAGTCACACTTAAGGGAGGGTGTTAGTTTAAGTTTTTATATTTCTAGTGGGTTAATTATTTTTCCTTAAGTCCTATATTTTTCCTACATTTTATTAAGTTTTATTAGGTTAATAAAGTTAGTTTAATCAGTGGGTAGATTGTTGAGGTTTCATCATCCTAAAAAGGAGTTGTATTTACTATTTTTACACCACTTTGTGGTTAGTCTTTATTGGTTGGACTTGCTAGCTCCACCATCTCCTTAAGTCTATAAATATTCACTACTTGAATTGTATTTTTCACTCTTTTTATTTAACTTCTCTTTGTGAGCTCCTAATGCAACATCTCAACATTTTCACATCTCTTAGATTCTCTAGTTTATGTTTGTGTTAGTCTTTAATAGTTTTATAGCTAATATCTCTCTCTCTCTCTCTCATTTTTTGGTTATGCATCTATTTCAAATTTTTAACAAAAAACACTATTGAAATCCATTAGAAGAGGTGAAACAATTGAAGATTTTAATAATACTACACTATGGACATTCTTAGGTAGATTACCATGGAAATAAAACATTGTTATTGATGCCTTAAAATATTAATTAAATAATTTTGAAAAATAACAAGGTTTTTACCTAATCAAAGAGATGTTAGAAGAATGAGAATTAGATCTCAAAATAGTGAACCACATCCTAAAAATTTCTTGGATAATGACTCAAATACAATTTTATCAAAATTTTATTACAAGTTATTATCAAATAAGAATCAATCAAAGCTATTTTGAGATGGTCAAATATTTTTATGTTAAAATAAGTCATGCACACACTACTTGTTGTAAGGTGCATATTGAATTTTTCATGAATTATCATATTTATCACCATATATGAGTTACATTGCACACTAATTATGTTTTGTAGGAATATATGATACAAGTATCAACTAAATCATTGAGACATTTATTTCAAGAGTGTTTATATGAAAGAGTGGATGTAAATGTTTTTTAAAAGAATTCTTGTTTAAAAGGATCATGTGTTGTGGTGATTTCAAATATTTGCATACAATGAGCACACATAAAATTGAAAAAGAAAAGTTTTGGAAAATATAAGTTAGTAACATATGGATTAAAAGATGGAAAAGAGTTAAAAAATGTGAGTTAGGGAGTAAAGATATATTTCTAACTGAATTAATGATAATATTTCAAGTGAAAATAGTGTATGAGTATATTATACATACACACAAAGTTTGTTGGTTGGATGAACAATGCAAGTTATGTAAGGACACATTTCCTTTTGGTACTCTGGATCAATAAAATTAAAGGTGATAATCAACAACAAAAGAAATTAACCAATCATAACCAATTCAAAGACCTCAATCAAGCATAAGGAAATCACAAAATCAAACAATGAAAACCTGCATAATAACCTTGCTTAGGTTCATTGCTCTTCAATAAAACCTTGAATAATGGTGTTTATAGTTGTTCTCAAAATTTAGCACAAAGCATAATAATAATGATAGTATGTGAATTTTTGGAGGAAATGAGATGCATGAGGGCCACATTTATAGATTTCATGTGATATTTAATTAACGGTTGAGATTGAAAGGTGTAGGAGTTAATGTTGACTCCTCAACACCCCCAGGAACAGTTTCTAGACCAAAATATCTTCCACAAGAGAGAAAATGACAAGAATACTTTCTTCAACAATGCAAGTTGAATATTTATTGAATATGGTTGAATATGTAAATGTACATAAGATTCCTTTCTTATAAAGACAAGGTGATAGATAGGATTAGAAAAAATCATGCGAAGTTTCTTAATCCTATAACATGTGACAACTAACAACATAACTACCTAGGAATCAAACATTACAAGTTAGATAAGATAAGTTCTAGAAAAACCAACTAAGACTTCTAGAAATAATCTTATATCCTAAGTAAACTTAACATGTGAATATGTCCCCTAATTACCTAGTGAGGAAATTAACTAGGCATGAGACATTTATTCACACCAATAAAAGAAAGACTGAAAAGATCAATGGATGAGAATACATGAGAGGAACTGATGAGGAGTTAACTGATTGCATGATTTGAGCCAAGTGACTGTATGGATTAGTTAACAGAATTGATTGATGAGATAAGTATAAGTGACTATTAGTGAGACTTAATAGAATAGGTAGAAGACTGAATTGATTGAAGAGTGGACTCATAGTGAGTGGGAGTTAACTGATGAGGTGGAAAGGCATGGATAATCAATAAAAAGAATTATAAAAATTAATTATTTAATACATGTGCAAGGTGAGAGAAATAAATAAAATAATAATTTTATTTATTTTTAGAAGAGGATAATATTTGGAAGAATAATTAGCTTAATTAAATAATTACAAATTATTTAATCAAATTGCAAAAGAGGAATAATTATTAAATTAATTAAGTGGATATTGGCATGGTGTGATGGTTTATAGGTGGCATTGTTGTTCTTGCCACCAAGGTTCAAACCCCATTGGGGTGGTATTGTTGAATGGTTGTATTCTTGTTCATAACGCCGGTCAAAAGCATTTACCCCTTGAATAAAATTATTAAATTAATTAAATAACTAAAATTATTTAATTAATAGAGGAAAATTGTAATGCCCCACCAAGTAACCCTAAAGGAAGTTGTAATTATCGACTTAAGCAAACCAATTTTTTTTTATAAAGTGTAATTAACATACACATTCACTTACTAATTAACAACAACCTCTAAGGCTACAAGGTTGGGATTACTTAAACCCACACACATAGCTTACATATAACCATAGCAATGAATTACTTTAAGCAATAAGTATTAAATCAACACAAAAGTATAACATAACATAATGAGATAACCATCCAAGATATAATTTTCATAATGATTTTAATAAAATAGTTACATCACTCATTCCTAGAATCAGACAATAATACATACGTGTTACAATTACAAAGTTTCACCTTAAAACTTAAGAGGGGTAAAATAACTTATACAAATTGAAATATTACAAAAGCCTGAATATACAACAAGAATCGCGAGTTGTCCAACTGGATGTCTCACCACCAATAACTGAAGATAAATGGGGACCCAACGGTGTATGGTGCATGTTCCACCCAACCAAGTGGTACCCGAAGGCCCACCCCCCATGCTAGGAGATAGTAACAAAGTAACATGGAAAAATATCTACAACCACTAACCAAAGGCAGACTCATACTGACATAACCAAACAAATGAACTAAACAAGTACAACTCAAGTACAACACTAATATCACTGACATAGGTCACATTGCTTCCAGACATAAAATAGATCAAGTATGTTCAGAGAACCATACACATAACATAAATACTAACAACTGTTGTCCTAGAAAAAGTGTCATCGTACAACTCATAATAAGTTACCCTCAACGGATCTTCATAGGCTTTGGTGATCCTAGTGGCCTCTACCGACCCTCAGCCCTCATACTTACTAATGAGGAATCAACTACCTCTCGTATTGACAAGATAGATGACTTTTCCATTTTAGGCCTTCCCACTCACACCAAGCCTTAACTAGCACTTGACTATGAGTGAAGCTAGAACTTATCTTTTTAGTGTGTAGTACTCCCCAAATTTATAATTTTAGTTATCACTTGATTAAACCACTTCCATAGGTTACCCAAATTTTACCTCTTCCGGGCTCTGGCCCCTAATGGAAGCCACTCTTCTATTTGACAACAAACAAACAAACTAATCACCAAGGGAATCACAAGTGCATATAGCCTAGGTATCAAAACCACTCCATCACAAGGAGGAAACAAAATAATAAAACTCTCTCCAACAAATGGAGGCAACCAAAACACATAGTCCACTCCTTTCACAGGAGGTACAAAACATCCTCATTTGTGGAAACCGGGTAAATACTGAAAAGACACCATGCACTACCCAAGGGAAAACAACTGGTTGACATAAATAAATCGACAACCCTCATCCTCTAAGATCTTCTGGAAGACTTATAATATTGGACTAACACATAATCCCATATCCCAAAATACAACTTGACGACATAGCTACAAAAGCATTCAAGTCATTAATCAAATCTAATATTTGGATTTCCTAAATCCATACTCATCCAATAGGTAACGTTGATAAGTCAAAGGCACGATAACTAGATCATCTGAAATAATCATATAATCCTATTTCCTCTTTCATTATTGGAAATCTAAAACAATTTAAACTCACATCCCTTTGCGAAATACGGAAATAATAAACATGTAAGACAATCACGAGGAAATTGCTATTTTTGGATATTCTAAATCCATATCCCTTTCATATTCCATTCACAATAATTAAATTGCTCTAATAGACAATAAATAAATTAAAATAATTTATTGCCTCATCTATATAACAACTCCTTAATTCACTTTTAAAACAACATAAATCTATGCAAGTAAATCTTTCCAATTTTCTAACCAAAACCCATACCTCATTCAATTTTCCTTTCAAACCATGCAATTTCTTCAATGTATAATAAAATATCTTCTTCCTTATCTAATTTACCATGCATTCAAATCTTATCCTTTAAAACTTCTACAACAATATTTAATATATTAATATATATTTTCATAAAATATATATGATAATTAATATAAACTTAATAAACTACAAACAAAATAAATATATATTAATATATGTATACATAAATCATACACATAATTACATATCACATATATAATTATATATATAAATATATATAAATATTAAATATATACAATATTTTATATCAAATCGAATTAAATCCAAACATCGCAGTTACCAAGGGTCCTTTTAGAAACCTGTGAAATCCATTAATGGCTGATGGACTGTATTCATATCGGCGGTCTTTATTGGTACCGACAAACTGTACTTAATACAACGGTCGACGGTAATCTTGGGGAGGCCACACTCCCCATGGACAATGCATCCCCCCAAGTGGTGGGCGCACTGCCCATGGCCAGCGCGTCCTTCCCATGGGGAAGAGTGGGAGGTGGGAGTTGATCTCCCCACCAACCACAGTCACAACAAAAAAACATTTTTTTTTAAATAAAATAAAACAAACCCCATATGGATAAAAGAAATCCGAATTTTAGTGAATTAACTTCCAAAGAATTTTCAACGGTTTCATCGAAATTCTTTCCTCAGTAATGTCGTACGGACGGTGAATTAGAAACAACAATATGTATTAAATCCTTAACTTCATATTAAATACATATATATATAAGTATATTATGTGTATTAATATTCAAGAATATAATACATATAATATATATATATATATATATATATATATATATATACACACAAAATTAAATTACTGGTAAAATTGAGAAAATAACAAAAAAAATCAGTAACGGGAAATCAATAAAAGAAATCCAGAATATCTTCCTAAATTCAAGAGGTTTAAAATTAATTTCTTTTAAACCATTCCTTCAATTTTCATATAATATAAAAGTAGGAAAATTAAATGGGTCTTGATTTTTTCCATTGAAAGTTTTCTAAGAGGGTTTGTTTTCAAAACTAGATCTGATTGTTTTCTAAAGGGGTAAAAATCTTCTTACAACAATCTAAATGTTTGATGCACCATCTAAGGTTTAAATTTAACAATGATTCTACAATTTTCCCCATTTATTGAATCAAATCCTACAGTAAATCTATACAATCTTTCCCAAATTTTAGAATAATTTAAATCTAGTTTCTATTAACAAATCCTAATTCCCAATGAATTCAACCAAAAGATTTCTTAAATAATATATATTTGTTTTGAACAAACAAGAACAAGAAAAACATAGAACAAAACTTGGATTTTGAAGCTACAGGAAAAGATGATTTTCTCATGCAAGCCTCCTCCAAAGATCTCTTGAATTTTCTTCATTCGTGCAATGAATCCAATCCAAAACTCAACCAATGCAAACAAACTTTCCTCAAATCAATTCTACAATCAAAAATTTCTTCAAACCCTTCTTTGTGCAATTTTCCCCAAAAATTATTCTCTGGCTTCAAGAAACTTTTTTCTTCCCAAGCTCTTCTTCTTAATTAAACATGCACTTCAGTCCTCAATCAAAAATATCTTAAACAACCTAAATCTAATTGCATGCAAAATTGAATATTAAATATTAATTTAATTTTTCATTTTCGAAAACCCACTTTCAATTTAAAATGCAATTTGAAATATCTTTCCATTTTTGCTTTTATTTAATTTAATTCAATAAAACTTAATTAATTAATTTTAATTATTTAATAACTAAATTCAACCCTTTTGAGATTAAATTTAATTTAATTAAATTAAACTTTATTATTAACTTTAAATATAACATCTAAGCATAATTTTAATTTAATATAAAATAATCACCACATTTAATCAATGCAATCATTCTAAAAATTAATTTAATAAACGCACACCTTTCTGAATCAAATAACATTAAAATAAGATAAACTATGACTCAACAACCAGGACTGACGATACACTAAGGCTAGGGCGTAGACTTGACACATGTTACCTAGCTACTATCTCCCATTCAACTTAACTATTGGATCGACACGCTCAGACCTGTGAAACCAGGTGGAGTCGATGTCATGTACCTGCAAACTTGAAAACATAGTATCCAACATCATATAATATAACAACATATAATACACATCGTGAGGAGGAAATCACAGAATCGTAGGGCACTCGCAAGTGAGTGATGCGAACCTGTCCCCTTCACCAATACACTCATCAAAACTGACACTTCTACAATACATCAAATATTCTCATATGCACTAACATGTTATATCAACTAACATCATTACGCCATTAAAGCATGTAAAAAAAATATCAGATAAACCAAATCACATCACATAAAATAGGTCGTCGCTCTATAAATAGGGATCAAATACACACACAAGGTAAAGTATTTGAATATCCAGAAACATCAATCAAAGCAAACCAAGGACACACTGTCCAGTCCAGAAAGCAAAATGGAGGGGTGTTACAAAAATGATGAAATAGATGATTTAATTAAATAATTCAAAATTATTTGATCGAAGTAGAAATGGAGGGAAAATTTAAATTTTAAATAATTATTTAATTATCCATGATGAAGGGGAAATACCATTAATTTAATTAAATAATAAAATTAATTAATTAAAATAAGAAGATAGGTTGATAAGAAATGATGACAAAAATTGATGACGCTTTGGAAGAAACGAGTTAGTCAAATTTAGGTGTTTACATTTTGCCCCTCTTTGAGACAATATATTTTTACACTGTTATTTCAAAGAAAGTATGAAGGATTTCATGACAACGTGTCCCAATTTTCCCAACAAATGAATAAATGGAGATAGGATGCCTCCTTGAGAGGTTGGAAAAAAAAAAGGTCAAACTCACAAAAAGGTGTGATCAACTTGGTAGATGGAAAAAAAATAGTAAATGAGGTGAAGAAATGTCAAGGGGATGTAATGGAATTAGGATGAATGAGGGGAGGGAAGGTGAGGGGTTGGGTAGGAAGAATTAGGGCTAAGTGGCTATGGATGACTTATTTTACTTTTGTGTGTCATGATACATATATGATTGTAGGTTAGTATGGTAGAAGAAAATGCAAGATGATGATGGTTATTGATCAATATCATGTAAACATGTAATGAATGAGATGAAATAGATAGATATGAGACAAATAGATTATGTGCTTTTTGTTTTGTATTTTTTTATCATCATATAGGATTTTATTGTGGCAAATGGATATATGTACATCGAGGTATGACAAACCAAGGTGACTTTTCTATCATTTGAACGGACTACAACTTTGCAAAAAAGGAAGATTGTTCTCATTCATACTAGACATAATAGAACCTTGTCAAAACATGTTAGGGAAATGGTCTTAAAGAATGATAGTCCTAGTGAAAAAAGGTGTTAATGACCTTATATACAAAGGATGATTGTTAATGGTAGAAGTCATTCCAACACACACAAGTAACATATTTTCTACGATAAGGTTATAAAAAAATTCCACAAACACAATATATGAAAATAATGAGACTGCCTCATTCTTGCTCCTCTAATCATTTGAAGAAATACTTGAGTAGCATAGGAATGTGGAAATATGATAAATCAATCAAATAAAAAGACTCGTGGACCAAACAAATAATATCCATCAAAATTTATTTCCAGGAGATAAGATTAGATAACATGCATATTGTAGGAAGGATGCATCCGTTAAGGCGTGATAGTTTGGATAAAGGTGGCTAAAGTTGGTTTGGAAACTAGTCAGTAGGTAGTAGGCTAGCTTAGAAGTAGTATTTTGAAAGCTTGAAATTTGTAGGTAATGCATAGTTTGTTCTTGCTTGAGTGTCATGTCTAGGCAATGAAAATTTATTATAGATATGGTGGATGATGTTGTGTATGTTTGTGGATATCAAAGTGCATGTTTTTTGGTTTATTGATAGAATATGATGATGCCAATGATAATGGAAAAATGATTAGGGTGATGATTTTGATGGTGATGAATGATGAAGGGATATGAATGTGTAGGAATATCAAAGACCCCTTGAGATCTTGTTGCTATCCAAGCTAAAGTTGAATGATTTGATTGATTGATTGATCAAAGTGATAATTTTTTTGACAATAAAAATAACACAAGTATTGTGTTAATAATAATAACATGATTATTGGGAAGGATACATCTTGATGATGATCAGTTGGATAAAATGGATCAAGATTTGTAGCAAGGCTAGGAACAAAATATGTTAGATGGTTTGGTATCATGTTGGAGTGTAGGCAAGATGAGATTGATGGAGTTTGTTTGGATTGTAGGTGATGGAGGAGATTTTGATTAAAAAAGGTATTCATTGAATGGTGAGAAATGCTAAAAAAATTGTTTGTTTTTTTAGGGATTTTTTTTTGCAATATGTGATTTTTTTTTTGGAAGGTGTCTAGATCACTAAGTGAGCTAGAAGGCATAAATCAAGATTTATCCCAAAGAAGGATGTAGTCATGCACCCCTAGTGTTTAGTAATGTATGAAACTATGATTGGATGAATGGACTTGTGCCATGTAAATGGATATGTGAAGAATGGGGAGGATAGGCATTATGCAAATAGATCTAGGATACATGATTTTATTTCCAAGGATTATCTCGTAATAGGATAACATGTTTTACCCAAGCTAATTGTTTGGATAGTGCTATGTAGGTGATGGTATGGCATGGGATAGTGTATGGTCAAAGGAAATGACCATGCCAAGAGTATTCTAAAAGATTTTTTTGAAGTATATGCCCCTAGTCTTTTTCAAGATCAAGGTGGATAGCGAAGATGGATGAAAATGGAATTGATTGGCATGGATAGTGTTGTTATGATAAACTAACATGATGCATGAGATGATATACTCTGAACTAGAATGGTACATATAGATAATTTCTTTTTTTACACATGATTCCCACGAATGGGTTTTCATCATTGTACTTGTCCAAAGCGCCATAAGACTGATTTTCACTATTGGACGATTTTTTTTAATTTATTTTTTCAACATTTTTTTGTTTATTATTATTTTTGGTTTTTGAATGATCATGGAATATGTGGGACCACTTGGTGGTGTTGATATAGATGGTTTTTTTCATAATGTGCTGATAATATCCTGCCTTGAGGAGTTGCTTTTCCAAGATAAGGGCACTTGTATATAGCCCATGAAAGTTATTGTGATCCTTATTGATACTAGATTTGCCTTTATATAAATGTGCACATTGTGATAGAGTACCATTAGAGTCCCTATAATAAAGTGTTACTACCAAGACATGATGAATATGAGATTTTATATTTTTGTATTTTAGGTGGGATGTTGGATTCGATTGGGGATGTGAGATGTGGATGAATTATTTCATAGTTTGGATGTATAATTTTTTATTTTCCAAACTTGGAATGGTGGACAATGGAGTGTGGATGTGATATTTTGAGTATATCTAGGACCAACAATTTTATACACTTTGTGTGTTGGTATTGAAGATTGCTTTGAAACTGGTTGACACTTATGATAGATGGAAGACCCTTTTTATGTCGCTCCATAGTTTCATTGACTATTAGATGTGGATTTGGATTGGATGCTTTACATGATCTAATTTTATTTGGGATCCATTTTGAATTTATGTGTCCACTTTGACTTTTGGATTTATTAGCTTCAAAAACTTGAATTTTATCTTTATATTTATAAGGATTTTTCTTTTGTTGGTTCCAATTAGTGGGTCAAAGGATTTGGGAATGATTGTTTATGATGTGGATGGGTGGAGTGTTGGAAACAACCTCATTGTAAGGACTATTCATGGCCCCTATTTTGATGTTTGCATTAGATAAAGTTGCCCTCGGTATCATGGAGGTACCACTAACATCATTATATTTATTGATTGATGAATAACTAAGACCTTGATATTTAGTATTGTCAAAACATTGTACTGGCTCTAAAATACCTTGTTCATATAGGCCTAATATTTTTCCTTGATACTACATATGTAAACAATTTTTGTTTGTAATAGGATATGTGTTGTGTTAGAAACAAGATGCTAAAACTTCTTTGTGTTGTTGGTAATCATAAATGATGGTTATCTTATCTTCAGTAAGAAAGATTTCTTTGATAAAAGTGAGCGATCCAATTTGATAGGACACTTATGCTTTCTTTTTCTTCATGCTTGTTGCTTCGAATTCTATGGGATGTTCATCATATACATAGTAGCTTGTTGATCAATATAATTAACATGATTTTGAGGACTAAGGAACTTAGCTTGTTTATCAAAATATGTTGTTGTCTCAAAGTCAATATAAAAACCCTCTTCATGGTCATTTATTGGAATATCCACATGGAGTCCTATGAACTCAGTTATAGCTTCATCATTTTCAAATATGTCTAGAAAGAAAGAGTCTTATTATGGATGATCAAGGGAGAGATCATCCATGTTTCCAAGGGAGGAAAGTGTCTCATATACAAAAATGGAGGTTACTAGATATGGATGGGGTCAACTTTAGTTTTGGGATCATGGATGGAATGGAAATGTATGATGGGATCATCATGAAATTATAGAGAGAGAGAGAGAGGATGTTGATAAATGATAGGATGAGATTGGATGATTTCGGTAACTTGATCTTGATTCATTTCAAGGCTTGCTTCTTTATTCTCTGGATTGTGTTCTTGACATAAATCTGATTTTAATAATGGAGTATGAAAATGGGATGATTAGATGGCCTCAATATGTTAGTGTGACGGTAATGGATTATGAATAGGAATATTTGGAGTAGGCATGATATGTGATGGAGGGAATGATATTATTTGGTCTAGGATCTCTTGATCATAGACTGGACTTGTATAAAATTGTGGATTATCTTGGATTTCATGATTATCTATCATTTATAGCCCTTGGGGAAAATCCTAAAAGATTTCATATTGGATGATTTGTTTGATGAGGATAGTATGGATTGATGCTGCAAAGGTTTCAGGGATGAAGGATTCAAAGGAGAGATGGGGGATTCTTATGGGAAAGCTTCTTCAATATGACCTATTATGGAGTTAAATGAGGCAGATATGTTATGACCATGACTAATGTAGTTATTTTGGGATGAGTCATTGCTAGACATAGATCGATGATTTTGATCATTCTTGGAAAAAGTATCTTGATATATGCCTAATTTCTCATTATACTATGAATATTATTCATGTGATTATTTTTAGATGAATTGTTGGGATGATCTTCAATAGTGATGTCACCTTGGTCAATAAAATCTTGAATTATAAGGAAGAAAAGGTAGCAAAACAACTTCCTACACTAATCTTGCGAGGAGGGTTATGCAAAAAAATTGCAAATTTATATAGTTACAAAAACTTAAACAAAAATAAATAGAAATAATATTCAAATCACAACATAGTGATTTACATGGGGAAAACCCTTTCGAGAGAAAAACCCCACTCCAAAATACGGCCAATATATTATTCAAAAATCAACAAGATTACAATATACTTGCAGAGTGATATTTCTCACAAAAGTATCACTAACCAGAGGTTCAGAGGCAACTCAACAACTATAAGACTCTTCTGTGCAATATCCATCTCATGCACCTAATATATAGGAGATACAATACATGAAACCGTCAAATGGTATTACAAAACCATGAGCTAAAACCACCTAAAAGTGGTGCCCATTCTTATCTCCAATAATTGATGCCTATGATGTTTCTAAACACACAACCACATATAACTCCCCAGTTTTAGATCAATTATGTTTCAAACACATTTTTACATCTCCTGTTTCAAGAGACCCAACTTTCAAAGGCCATAACTTTTGATCATGGTGTTTGATTGACGAACCATTTGAATCGTTGGAAAGATTGTGAAGTTTTATATCAAGTTATAACTAGCTACATCAATTACGACCACTTTTAGGCCTAAAAAATGCTTCTAAGGCATTCAAAATCCACATTGAAACTTTGAAAAATGACAACTTTAATATCTTCAAATCCATACATGATCTTATGATGAAACTTTACAAGCATGCATATTTAGCCAATCAAAAGCTCTGGGGAAAATTTTGCATCAATACGAGCTCAAACATAAACTTACTATGAATAGTAACCTTGTGTAATTGCAAGGTTGAGACACTATTTTCCTAACATTCTCCCACTTGTTGAACACCTTGCAAGAGCAAAGGGAGTATCAACACTATAATTTAATCACTAGGAGCCATAAGGCCCATAGACTCTCAACACCATTTGAACTTATTTGTGCTCATAGGCTTAGTTAAAGAATCTATAAAATTCATCAAATTCTCTACCTTAACCAACTTTACTCTACCATCCTCGACCATATCTCCAACAAAATGATACAATACAACAATGTGCTTGGTTTTGACATAAATTGTTGGGTTCTTAGCTAGGCATATCACACTCTGATTGACAATAAATGACCACTATACTTTGTTTAACTCTGACATTTTAACACAACCTCTTAAGCCAAATGACTTATTTACAAGCATGAGTTGTTGTTATGTGGAGCCCAATCAAACTTGATGTTTAAATTTTGACCCCTTTACTCGACGTGTTTCCCCCCAAATCGATCAACGGTGGAATGCAACACCCCTAAAGCAAAAATTGAATAATTTTTATAAAGGAAATTTGCTGCCAAATTATATTTGTATTTATATTATGAATAGTTAGAAAACTACTCGATAATGAATAGTTTTGTTGGTGCAAAGTGAATTCTAATAGTCACGTGTTGAATGTTAGCAACCAACATGTGAGAGGGAAATGAACAGTCACATGGTATTCAATTTTGATGTTGTAGGAAAAGTGAAATGCATGAGGTGAAGTTGCATGTCATGGATTCTGTGACTGTGGTTAACATAGGGTTGAGCATTGGGCACATGTAGCACTATGTACATAAATAAAGAGTAGTGAAAATGATTAAATTTGCTGCTGCAAGTTGCAACTATTATTGCATGTTATTTGTAAATGTTAGTTGCTAGAAGTAATAAATAAATTGGACTTCAATTTGTGGGCATAGCCCAAGCATTGGGTGAACCACGTTAAAACCTGTGTTATCTTGCTATTTTTTTGTTATTTGTTCGTTTCTCTATTATTTTATTCTTTTGTGTAATTATAATCTACATTTAATTGGTATTTTGACCCTCTAATCTTGCCTACAATTCCTAACATGAGTAGTTGCTATATACTCAACTTCAGTAGTGGACAAAGAAACCACAACCTGTCACTTACTCATCTAACTAATTTCTCTACCAAAAAAAGTATACATATAAACACTAGTGGATTTTTTCTATCAACATCACCTGCCCAATCTAAATCCACAAAACCACAAATATCAAGGGAATGCCCAACTCCCACGATATTACCATGATAACACAAGGAATACTTTAAGGTACCCCATAAATAGTTGAAGACTTTTAATTGCATCCTAATGACTTCTACCAGGATTAGACATATATCTGGAAAGAACTCCCATTGCTTGGGAAATGTTTGGTCTAGTGTATACCATAGTATACATCAAAATTCTAACTGCACTCTGGTAAGCCACCTTGGTTATGTCTTCCATTCCCAATGGGTATGTTGGACAATATGAAGTAGATAAATTTGTTCTAACTGTAAAAGGAACACACAATGGTATATAATCCTACATGTTTAACCTTTGTAAAACTGAATTCACATACTTACTTTGGCCAATCATAGATTTATATTCTCTCTATCTCTTTTGATTTTCATCCTAAGAATGTGTTTAGCTGCACCAAGATCTTTCATTTCAAATTTATTTGAAAGCTGAGACTTTATTTTTGAAATCATTTCTTCCCCTTTACCAATAATAGCATATCATCAACACATAATGCAATAAATAGGAAACGATCACCATCTTATTTATAATAAACACAACGATCTAATTTAGAATTCTCAAATCCCAAACTCAACACATATGTATTAATTTTTTGGTACCACATCCTAGGACTCTGTTTGATTCCATACAAATATTTCTTCAATTTACAAACCAATTTACTATTACCTTTCACCATATAGTTCTCTAGTTGTGTCATGTAAATATCCTCCTCCAAATCATCATGAAGAAAAGTTGTTTTCACATCCATATGCTCAACCTTTAGACCATAAGGAGAAGCAATATAAAGAAATAATATAATGAATTCCATTTTTGTAATAGTATAAAATATCTCACCGTAATCAACACCCTCAACCTTAGAGTAACCCTTCACAACCAATAGTGCTTTGTACTTTTCAATACCTCCATATGGACCCATATTTCTTAAACACCCATTTGCATCTGATAGGTTTTAGTTCTTCAAGAAATGGTACAAGATCCCATGTATTATTCTTTTTCAAAGCTTCCATTTCTTCATCCATATAAATCTTCTAGGATTTTGCATCATTCATACCTAATGCCTCTTCTACCTAGATCTAGTTTCATCAATGTTAGAAAAAATACACCTCTAATCATCAGGTGAATACCTTTCAAGTGGTTTTCTACGCCTTGTAGATTTTCAAATTGGTTGGGTTGGAGCTTTTTCCTCTTTTGAAGATTTAGAGCTAGATGAGATCTCCTCAACTTCTTATCTATTTGGGGGCCTCGATTCAACTTTATCAGGTGTAGAATGAAGTTGAATCATATCTTCCTATTTGTTTTGTTCTCACTGCAATGTAATAGAAGAAGACTTAGTTTCTCTAAAAAATAACAATTCTACCATATATTACCTTTTTGGGTACAAGATTCCAAAGCTTGTATCCTTTCACACCATAGCTATATCTGATGAAGATGCATTTCATAGCCTTGTTCTCCCAAAAATTTATCTTCTCCTTTGGCACATGTACATATGCCTTGCAACCAAAAACTCTAAGATCTCCTAGTGAAGGCTTGTGATCCAACCATACCTCTAAAGACATCTTATCGACAAGAGGTAATATAGGAAACATATTAATCAGGTAACAAGTACTGGAAACAACTTCAACCCAAAACCATTGTTCTAGACCAACACCACTCAACATACTCCTAGCCTTCTCCATCAATGTCTTGTTCATTCTTTCTACAAATCCATTTTATTGTGGAAAATATAGAGTTGTCTTTTGTCTCAGAATGCCACAATATTTACAAAATCTATCAAAATTATTAGAGAAAATTTCACCACCATTATCAATACCCAAACATTCTATTTTCTTTCCAGTCTACAACTCAACCATTGCTTTAAATTCTTTAAATCAACTAAAAACTTCAAATTTACTCTTTAGAAAATATACCCATGTCCTTCTACTATAATAATCAATAAATGAAACATAATATGTGGATTTTCCAATCAAAGAAACATCTACAAGACCAAAAACATTAGAATGAATAAGATCTAATACACCATAATATTTATGAGAACTCAAGTAAAAGTAAACATAATTTTTTCCCATAAATGCAATGCTCAAAAAAATCAAAATCAAGATTAAAATCAGATAACCCTTCAACAAGGTTTTTATTTTTCAAGTTCCTTAGACCCTTTTCTCCAATATGGACAAGTATATGGTTCCATAAAATAGTATTTTCTACATGTAACTTTGATTCAAAAGAAAGAGCACCCTTGGGTACCCAAAATCCATGACCACACACTAAAGATGAAACTCTCACATCTTCCAACAAAGTAGCCACATACTTTCTTTTCACAGAATTACTATTGCACTCCATTGTGCATGCATCAAGTTTATACAATGTGCCATATTTGATACCTCTATCAATTGCCATAGCACCTCTAACCATCTTACATCCTGTATCAAAAAAGATTACCTACACACCCACATCTATTAGTTTTTCCATAGATAACAAATTTTGTGATAATCCAAGGATATGAAACACACCATTAATAATTTTATTCTACTATCAGGAAACCTAATTCTAACTTTACCATGACCAAAAATATTTAAACTATACTCATCACCCAAGTACACCTTACCTCCATCAAATTATTCATATTCAAAAAACCAATCTCTATTAGAGGTCATATGAAAAGATGTGTCTGAGTCAATTAACCATGCATCATTACTTACACAAGTGGCCAAAGTTGTGATGAATGCATCACCACTTTCCTTCTCAGATTCAAAATCAAAATCAAATATCTTCTTCTTATTGTTTCTTTTCACTCCTTACAAAAGTATCCAAGAATACCATAGTTCCAACAAATAACTTTGGACTTTCTAAGAGATTTGGATTTCCCCTTGGATTTGGATTTATCACACTTCTCATTATTCTTTCCTTTTTCCTTAAGTCTTCCATGAATATTTAGGGCTTCCTTGGAATTGATGGATACCTTCCTCCTCATCTCTTTAGAGATCAAAGAATCTACCACATCTTCAATCTTCAAGATAACAAAAGTAATCCCAATAGCCATAACAAGAGAATCCCATGAATCAGACAAAAAACAAAGAAAGATCTAACATTTCTACTCCTCCTCCATTTTGACACCAATTGATGCACATTGATCCACCAACATATTGAATTCTTCTAGGTGGTCTATAATTCATCCACCCTCTTCCATCCTCAAGGAATATAATTCTTCCTCAAGAAAATATTACTAACTAAAGATTTGGTGTAATACATCTCATCAAGTTTCTTCCATAGTTTATGTGTAGAGGTTTCTTCATGGACATTGATCAAAACATAGTCTTCCAAGCACAATTTGACTAGACCCTTGGCTTTATAGTCTAAAACATCAAATTGATTAGCCAAAGTAGGATCTACAAGCCTCATAAAATTATCATCAATAACATCCCACAGATCTTGATCTATTAACAGATCATCTATCAATGCTAAGAGGTTTCCAAAATTCATTTAGAATGTAATTTTATTACTTCTGGCTTTGATTGTGTGTGAGTTTTTTCATCAAAATTTTAGATCACACTCCATGATCCATCATTAGGATAAAGATCTGAAGAGAGAAAAATGGATAAGTATATATATATATATATATATATATATTCTTTTTTGTTTTTGTTTGGTTTTTTGTGTGTTTAGGTTTCTCATTTTCCTTTTGGCATCTCTCTCTCTCTCTTCACACACACACACACACATATATATTTGACTTCATTAAAAAAAAATTGTTCTCTTTTGTGCCTCTTTGTTTTGTTTATTTTTGTTATTGTTGAGAGTTTTTATTAATTTTTTTTGTTGTTGTTATTGTTACATTTTATTTGTCTTTTATAGGCTTGTTTGTTTTTTATTTGTAATTTGTTTTTTCTTCCCATTCTTTTGTATTTTTGGTTATATATATATATATATATATATTATGTTCTCTTATGTGCCTCTTGGTTTGTTTATTTTTGTTTATTTTTGATCGTTTTTATTATTTTTTTTCGATGTTATTGTTTTATTTAGTTGTCTTTTTTATAGACTTCTTTGATTTTTTCTTTTTTGATTGTTTCTCTTTTTGTGTTTTATTGTTTGTTGTAATTTGTTTTTGTTGTTTGTTTATTTATTTTTCCCATTCTTTGGTATCTTTGGTTAATCTTTTATTCACTATTTTTTGGTGTTTTGTGTCTTTTCTTGTTTTTTACTTTGTTGTGTGGTCTTTTTCTTTTTGTTGTTTTTTGTTTTGTTTGCATTTTTTCCCCCCTTTAATTTTTTCTATATAGTTTTACTTTCATTTATAGTTGCAAGTAAGTTTGCATTTTTTGTCTTATTTTGTTTATATTTTGTTGCTTGTTTATTTTTTCTTATATCTAGTTTTTCCCTTCTTCATTTTTACCCCTCCTCTTATTTTATTTTATTTCTTTGCTTGGTGCATTTTCTTATTGTGGTTTCCTTTGCTATTCTTTTTGTTTATATTTTGTTGCTTGTTTATTTTTTCTTATATCTAGTTTTTTCCCTTCTTCATTTTTACCCCTCCTCTTATTTTATTTTATTTCTTTGCTTGGTGCATTTTCTTATTGTGGTTTCCTTTGCTATTCCTTTTGTTTATATTTTGTTGCTTGTTTATTTTTTCTTATATCTAGTTTTTTCCCTTCTTCATTTTTACCCCTCCTCTTATTTTATTTTATTTCTTTGCTTGGTGCATTTTCTTATTGTGGTTTCCTTTGCTATTCCTTTTGTTTAATTATTTTTAATTTTTGTTATCTTCTTGGGCTTTGTGCTTCTCCCTATCTCCAACATCTCCGCCCCTTTTTAAACCTAGCTAGGCCTGCAACTTATCCATTTTTCTCTCTTCATCTCTCTATCCAGATGATGGATCACAGAGTGTAATCTGAAACACTGATGAAAAAACTCACACACAATCAAAACCAAAAGAAATAAAATTAGATCCTCTATCTTCAATTTCCACATCACAAAATTGTTTCTAGAAAACTTCTCTACATTTATTAATAACATTCTATTTCCATAGTCCATAATGATATTAGTGCAAGACTTTTGGATAAACTATGTGTAGTTTTTTTCATCATTTCAGATCATGCTCCATGATCCATCATCAAGATGATAAAATTCTCTACCTTTATTCTCTATAATGCACTTTCCATATTAAATTACTACAATAAGATCACAAAGTATCTTCTGCACAAGCTCCCACTCAAATCTGGATTAGTTAAAAAAAACCCAATAACCCACAATTCAAACCAAAGGTGATCAAGCTCTAATACCACTTGTAAGGAAGCTAAGGTAGCAAAACAACTTCCTACACTAATATTGAGAGGAGGATTATGCAAAAAAAATTAGATCTAAATAGTCACAGACACTTAAACATAAATAATATTCATACCACAACATAATGATTTACATTGGGAAAACCCTTTTTAGGAGAAAAATCCCACACTCTAGAATATGCCCAATATATTATTCAGAAATCAACAAGATTATAATATACTTGTAGAGCGAGCTTTCTTGCAAGAGAATCACCAACCAAAGGTTCAAAGACCACTCAACAACTATAAGAATCTTATGTTGGAATGAGTTGAAGATGTAATGCTAATTGTTTGTTGTCATTAATAGTTGTCATTGATGTCAACATATCTTGATCGATTGACTGAGGATCAAATCTATTTCTTTGGTGATCCAGATTGGCGTGGTTCTGGATGTCATGCTATAATAATACATCTTTGGTTGTATCTATCTTGTTCCTATTCTTCTTGCAACATAATGAGGTAGACCTTTTGGGTCCGGACCAATCTGGTAGTTGGGTAACGTGCTCCAGCACACTATTTGCATTGTAATGTGTATATCTTATTCTTTGGTTCTGGATATCATGTAGCATGTTGATTTGAGCGAGGAGGCTATGTTTGGTCCACATTTCATTCCTCTCCACCGCGAGAATATTTTTGTGATGACCTATTTCAATTTTGTGCTTGGCCGACTTAGGAATTTATGGAGGCATTTGTGTTTGGCTGACTTAGGAGTTTATGGAAGCATGTAATGGTATAAGTAAGAGTTTATTCTATTTAATGAAAGAAAGTGTGATGAATGTGAATCTGTATATCTAAACATTGTGAAGTATGTGAGATTTTATGAGCGAAGGTAGAAAATAGTGAAACTTTATCCGGTGTCATTGTTAGTGATAGTTATTTCAGCGGTGGATTCATTTTCATCATTCTTCTAGAAGTGAGCCATTTTCTGTAGGCAGTGAGCCTTTCTCTTTTCGAAGTGAACCTTTTTGTATCTTTGGCTATAATAGCAGGCAATGATCCCAATTGACAGTGAGCAACCCTACAGTGAGAAACTTGGCAGTGATCCCTTGTAAAAATCACCTTAACCAGTGTTTTATAATTGAGAATTATCATTCTTCATGGTTTTTCCTTTCTTGGGTTTCCATGTAATTTTTGGTGTTCTTTGTGCAAGGTGTTGTTGTGTTCTTTCATGTTCATTAATATCTAATTGATTAAAGGTTGCTCCAGATTAATTGAAGTGAAGTAAATTATTTTATAATAATTGATCCACCTCCCTTTCAGTTATTTGGACTATTCTACAATTGGTATAAAATATTTGGTTCCTCAAAGAAGACCTTATCTGCTTGGGGTAGAACCAATGGCACACAAACTGACAATTCTTGTGTTTGATGGATCTGACTATAGTTTTTGGAAAGTTTAGATGAGAGGTTACCTAATCTCTCTAGGCTACAAGACTTGGAAAGTTGTTGAGACAAAATATGTTGAACCGGAAAGTAGTCCTACTTCTATTGATGATATTTTTGCCTATGAAGAGTATGAAAAGGAAAGGTATGCAATCTATAGTTCTCTATCTAAAACTAAGCTAACAAAAGTTATTTCATTGGGCATTGCTTATGAAGTATGGGAAAAATTGAAAGAAATCTATGAAGGAAATGATATGGTCAAATTATCAAAGAAGTTGACAGCTAAGCGTAGATATGAAAATTCGAGGATGGAAGAAGGTGAGGATATAGAAAGCTACTTTCAGAGAGTTGACAGTGTAGTAAATAAAGTCAAAAATCAAGGAGGCACTCTGTCAGATGAAGATGTAATGGAAAATATTCTTATGACCCTACCAGAGAGTTACAACAACAAGATCTCAACTATTGAGGACGTTTATGATCCAAAGAAATTCACTAGAGAGCAACTATTTGGCACCTTGACTGCATTTGAGATTGAGAAAATTTGGAAAAGATAAGGAGAAATCTAAAACAACCTTCAAAACCACAAAGACAGAAGAAGATCCAGATGATGAAAGTTCAGAAGAGTTAGAAGAAAACTTCACAATGAAACTGAAGAAAGGTATCAAAAAGTACAAAGGTATGTTACCTCTTAAATGCTTTAGATGTGGAAAGATTGGTCATTTAGCATTTAAGTGTCTAGAAAAAGGAACAAGGAAATTTTTTAAGAAGATCAACAAGAAGGCCTATTATGTCAATGAGTATGCCAATATTTTAGATGATGAATCAGATCATGAGGAATGTTTGTTCTTGGTTGAAAAGGATGAACCTAGATTTCATATTTCTAATATTTGCCTGAAATCTAATGATAACACTGAAGCTACATTCTTTGTTAAAAGAAATAAAGATGAATGATTAATTGATAGTGGATGTTCGAATCATATGACAAAAGTAAGTTTGAGAAGCTTGAGAAATATGATGGAGGTTCTGTTAGATTTGAAGATGACAAAACACCATGGATTTTTGGAATTGGTTCTATTACTTTTTATGGAAAACACAACACTGACAATGTTTATTATGTGAAGGGATTATATCATAATCTTTTGAGTGTTGGAAAAATGTGTGAAAATGGCTATAATGTGGTGTTTCAGGATGATGGTTGTGAGATCCGAAAGAGATTCAAAACTGTTATTGTAGCTAGAAAAAGAACAAGTGGGAACATGTATCAACTAGAAGGAGCTACAAAAGATGCTTGGTGTCTCAGTCCAATGAAATTTGGCTCTGGCATCGGAGGATGTGTCACATCAACTTCAAAAATTTGATAAGGATAAGTTCATCAAGAGCAATTAGAGATTGGCCAAGATTAACTAAACCAAACAGTACTATCTGCAAAGGATGTCAAGAAGGAAAGAAGACCAAAGAAATGTTTCAAAGAAAAGAAGAATCATCTATCAAATTTTTTGACCTTGTACAAATTGATCTTTGTGTTCCAACTAGAATAAGAAGCTTACAAGGTGAGAGGTATTTCATGCTTTTAATAGATGACTATTTGAGATTCACCTGGGTTGCTTTTTTGAGAGAAAAATCAGAGGCATTAGAAAAATTCAATATTTTCACTTGAAAGAGTTGAGAATGAAGTTGACAGGAGAATCAAGTGTTTAAGATACGATAAAGGAGGAGAGTTTACTTATGATGAATTCAACAAATACTATGAAAAACATGGCATTAGAAGATAACTATCTGTCCTTAGAACACCTCAGAAGAATGGTGTAGTGGAATGAATGAACCAAATAGTTCAAGAAGCAACTCAAGAGAAAGTATTACTGTGCCTACTCTCAAAAACTGAGCCAAAGACTATAGAAGAAGCATGCAATGATCAGAATTGGATGAAAGAAATGAAAGAAGAGATGGATCAAATAGAGAAAAATTAGACTTGGGAACTTGTGCCCAGACCAACACACAAAATTTGTATTGGAACAAATTGGGTATTTCGGAACAAGCTAGATGAAAATGGAAAGGTAATGAGAAACAAGGAAAGATTGGTTTGCAAAGGTTACACTTAGATTGAAGGTATCAATTTTGAAGAAACATATGCCCTTGTTGCCTGTATGGAAGCAATCCGGATATTCTTAGCTTTTGCATCTTTTAAGGATTTCAAAGTTTATCAAATGGATGTAAAATATGCATTCTTGAATGGAGAATTGAAGGAAGAGGTCTACATTGAGCAACCAGAGGGATTCAAGTTTGGAAATAACCCAAATATTATTTGCAGGTTGAAGAAAGCTTTATATGGATTGAAGTAGGCACCTAGAGCTTGGTATGGTAGATTAGATAAGTACTTGATTGGACAAGGATTTCAAAAGGGATCTGCTGACAGTAATTTATACTATAGAACTCACTTAGATCAAATGTTGATTGTTGTGGTTTATGTTGATGGCATAATATTTGGAGGAAATGATGATATGTACAAAAAAATTGTAGATGAAATACAGAAGGAATTTGAAATGTCTATGATAGGTGAGATAAATTTCTTCCTTGGATTGCAAGTAAATCAAAACAAAGGAATTTTCATTTCCCAGTCCATGTATACAAAAGAACTATTGAAGAAGTTTGGATTGGAGAATTCCAAACCGGTTTGTACACCTATTGTTATTGGATGTAAGCTAGCAAAAGAAGATGATTCACCTAAGGTTGATGCAAGCATGTATAGATCAATGATTGGAGGATTGTTATATTTGACTGCCACTAGACCAGACATTATGTATGTTGTTTGTTTGGCAACTAGATTTCAGCAAGAACCAAAGGAATCACATGTTGTAGTAAAAAGGATCTTTAGATATTTGAAAGGTACAAAAGATATGGGGTTATGGTATCCAAAGGACTCATATTTCACTTTGACAACCTATATTGATGTTGATTGGACCGGATGTGTTGATAATAGGCAGAGTACAAGTGGTGGAGCTTATTTCCTTGGCTCCCGATTGGTTGCTTGGTCAAGTAAGAAACAATATTTTGTATCTTTATCTACTGCTGAAGCTGAATACATTGCAACATCCTCTTGTTGCACTCAGATATTGTGGATGAAACAAACACTGAAGGATTTCGGTATATCATTTGATGAATCAATCTCAATCATGTGTGATAATACTAGTGCAATAAAAATTTACAAGAATCCAGTACAACACTCTAGAACGAAGCATATATCTATAAGATATAATTTCTTGAGAGAGAAGGTGTTGGACAATGAAGTAAGACTTGAGTATGTACCTACAAAAGAGTAGATTTGTAGATATTTTCACAAAACTGTTGAGCAAAGATACTTTTGAGTATCTCTGACAAAAGTTAGGGGTTCTGCCCCCTCCTAGTCTACAATAACATGCACTGAAGTGTGTTTTGGTCCATGGTATTACATGATTACTTCTATCTGGATCAATGCTTGGTGGCTTCCTCATAGGGGGAGTGGAGTAATTTTTTTAGGGGGAGCTTTTCCCTTTGTCTTTGATGTCAAATGGGAGAAGAAAAGAAGATAAGATGGTCCATGATGCTGACATTGAGTTGATTGGTTTGTTATTGATGGATGTTGCCATCAATGACAAAGGGGGAGATTGTCATTGATGTCAACATATCTTGATGGATTGACTGAGAATCAAATCTATTGCTTTGGTGATCCAAATTGGCTTGGTTCTGGATGTCGTATTGTAATAATCCATCTTTGGTTGTATCTGTATTGGTCCCATTCTTCTTGCAACATAATGAGGTACACCTTTTGGGTTTGGACCGATCTAGTAGTTGGGTAACATGCTCTAACACACTATTTGCATTGTAACATGTATCTTATTCTTTGGTTCCAGATATCATGTAGCGTGTTGATTTGAGTGAGGAGGCTATGTTTGGTCCACATTTCATTCCTCTCCATCACTAGAATTTTTTTGTGATGACCTATTTCAATTTTGTGCTTGGCCGACTTAGGAATTTATGGAGGCATTTGTGTTTGGCCGACTTAGGAGTTTATGGAAGCATGGAATGGTATAAGTAATATTTGATTATGTTCAATGAAAGAAAGTGTGATGAATGTGAATCTGTATATCTAGACATTACGAACTATGCGAGAGTTTATGACCAGAGGCAACAAACAGTGAAATTATATCCAGTGTCATTGTTAGTGACAATTATTTCAGTGGTGGATTCCTTTTCATCATTCTTCTGGAAGTGAGCCATTTTATGTAGGCAATGAGCCTTTTTGTATATTTGACTATAATAGTCAGCCAGTGAGCCCAACCAATAGTGAGCCACCCTACAATGAGCAACTTGGCAGTGAGCATTCTCTGTGGTTTTCCCTTCTTGGGTTTCCACGTAATTTTTAGTGTTCTTTGTGCGTGTTGTTGTTGTTGTGTGCTTTCATGTTCATTAATATCTGATTGATTAAAGGTTGCTCCAGATTAATTGAAGTGAAGTAAATTGTTTTATAATAACTGATTCACCCCCCTCTCAATTATCTGGACTATTCTTCATCTTACACACAACCTCCTCATGCACCAAATATATAGGAGATGCAATACATGAAACCATCAAACAATATTACAAAACATGAGCTGAAACCACCTAAAAGTGGTGCCAATTATCATCTCCAATAGCATATTCCTATGATATTTCTAAACACACACCACCACATATAACTCCCCCTTTACAACTCATTTATGTTTCCAACATGTTTCTCCACTCACATGTTTAATCACTTATGTATAATTTGTGCAAAACCAATTAGATGGGACATATATATAATATATTGAACTAATATTTTATATGTGCATATGATTATTGTAGCCCTCTAGGAATTTTATACCACATTCACCATGGTTAGATTGATTATTTATTCATATGACATCGTTAACATTATTCATGCAACATGTAATATTATCTCCTCCTTTACTAGTTATTATATTGATCTATAATATTGTAGGTACACACTTATCTTTATTACTTTGAATCTCTTTTTAGGTTAAATAATCTAGAAACTGAATATTTACCTATAAGTTTACTTCTATGTATATATTATAATTTGACAAATTATGAAGTAGTTGTTAATGAGCTTATTTAAGATTTTGATTACATATCATATTCTTGGAATTTTTTGATTGTAACATAAATAGGACATGAAACTAAATTTAGATTAAACTTGTCCACATGACCATCCATATCCATATCATTCTAGATTTTATTTCCATTTACATGTTCATTTTCTCTTCTTGTAAATACTTTGACATGCATGCGCTATCTATAGTTTAATTCTAATTCAAAGTTGGATAAAATTGTAAGGATGGATACTACATCCTTAAAACTTTCCCATTCTTCTCATAATCACCTTGATACCTTATCATAGTTTAATAATATTTTTATATATTCTAAAATATTCGCTTTTATATGGTATGTGTAGGGGCTCAACATACAAAAAGTAGAGTAGAGGTGTAGCCTAATTTATTATTGGAGTAGAGGATTTTGAAGCACACATAGTTGATGTCAGGGAGGAGACCCAAGCACAAACAATTGATCTTAGAGAGGAGGACCATACACACTTTGATGTTGGACAAGGGTCAGAATCACTTTCTTCTACCAATATTCATACTACGAATCCAATTAAAGAGGTGAAGAGAAAAAATTCCCACAAAATATAAATCATTTACTTGAAATAGATATAGAGAAATTAGATTTTTTTGTTGAATAACCTACTCAAATTACTAAGAGGGCATTGAGAAGAAATTCAAATAAAATAATTGAGGCTTATTTCAAAAATCTTGATACACTTGGTCAACCCTAATTGTTATCAACATTGCTTCTTTGTGATGGGATAAAAGAGCCATTACAATTGATGGTTGTATATTTCACAAAACAAAGGAAAAGATTCCTATAAAAAGATATTGTTGAAAATGTTAAAAAAGGTTTGGGTTCCATTGGGAAACAATCTTGATCAATGGATAAGATAATTTCAAGAAGAGTGATGTTGACATCTATTGTAAGTCCACAAATGTCAAGAAAGTGTCAAATCTCTTCACTTTCAATTGAAATTGGATTAAGTAGAAAGAAACTAATAAGATATGTGAAAAGGAGAAAGGTTTTGGATGATACTACTGCAGAAGGCAATTAAGAATTGATGTGTAGGGCTTCTCATTCCGACAAGATTGAATATGATGTTAGGAACTTGATCTAAAGTTTTTAGCATGATCATACACATCCCTCATCAAATAAAAGAGATGTTCTGAAACGCAAGATTGGGCCAAACAATTTTGAACTGCATAGTTAACATTGGTTAGACATAACATGACATGACATGTATGTGATGTTTTGTGATGCAAATACTCATATAAATATTGGACAAACAATGTTTGAAATGTTAAGGCTATATTATGTGAAGACAAACAAGGTTTCTAAAACTTTTTGTTGTTGTTATCATATTAAATTTGAACTTTACTATCAGGTGTTTCAAAAGGTCGGAGAATAAAGTGTTGGTTCTCAAAATGCACCTCCTAAATGATTAATTCAATTCATAACATCCATCTTATGTGATAAATTTGATGATGTATATGGTCCAATAAAATACATAAAAGAACTTTGTGAAACATGTGGAAATCTGATAAAATTCCTTTGAGAAATGAAGCTACTGACATGTTGAAGATGGTAAATTGCAAGAGTTACATACATAAAGTTTGAAACAAAAATTAGGAAAGAATCCACAAGGTTAGATTATGTAAAAGAGGGGGTACCTATTTGAACATTTATGGATTTTTTTTGTAAATTGATACAACCGTATATACATCATGTATTTTTTGCTAAGTGGAAAGAAAAAAAAGTCTCTAAGTTGTTAAGAGATACTTTCCCACTTGGAGTAATATTATAAGTAGTTGAATTTTCAGAAAATTACTCTTTTACCCATCAAAAGGAGATACAAACATAATGTTACTATTCAAAGTAGGTCACTATTATGGTGCATGTGTGTTATGACATGCACAATTGGATTTGGATGGTGTTGATAGTACACATGAAGAACGAGTCATTAAGAAAGAATATCACTTTTATATTAGTGATGATAAAGAGAATGCCACACATTTTGTCCAACATTACTTTAAGAAGTTTTTTGAAGATTTGGCAAGAAGAGGTGTGAAGATTGAAAATAATTTATTATGGTCTAATGGGTGTGTGTTACAATTCAAATCATCAAGGCTATTTTATGCACTATGTAGACATCACTAACACAAAAATATATCATATGTTTGGAGTTTCTTTGAGAGTGGGCATGGAAAGGGTGAACATGATGGTGTAGGAGTTTGCATCAAACACGCTCTAAGAAAACATCAAATAAATTATGCAGATGATGTTGAATGTTGTAGGAAATACTTTGCATGCGATATCAACACATCTTCAAAGAGGAACCCATGTCCAAATAGAGTGTTTCTGGAGATATCAAGTATGTAATTTATTGTTTGAAAAAAGTTTCACTTGTTTTTTAAAATTGAAGTTTAAGAACTCTATATTTATTTTATTTTGAATTATATATAATTTGTAGGTGTGGATAGAAGAATAATAATGGATGAGAGAAGGTAGAGAGAAAAAGATCTTTGCATTGTGTGAGGCTACAGATAGTCACACGTGGACAATGTGCACTAAGTGTTGATAAAAAAATACAGCAGTAAATGAAAGAAGAAAATAGATAAAATTGAAGAACACACATACACATAAACACAACCAGATTTTTAACGTGGTTCATCAAATGAATACATCCACTTTGAGCAGGGGATAGCTCTCTGTATTTATCATCGGTTTTACACACAGTTATCTTCAAGCCAACAATGGCTGCAATTATAAAAAACCAAATACTTCACTACATCTCCAAACCTACTCGGAGGAGAAGACATGCAGGCATCGGTTACCAAGATGTTGCAGTTACAAAGAAGAGCAGCAACAAGAATGGTTACATGTCAGAAGCCATTACCAAACGAGGATTGGACTGCAAAAAGAGGCGTTACACCAACAATCTCCCACTTGTAGTCCAATCCGAGATGCAAGAGAGTTGCATTGAGATATCCCCCACTTTTCCATGTTCATATCCTGACGAGGCCAAGTGAAACTCTACACAACTTGAGCTCCTCCAAATTTTGTTCAAGAACACTACGGATACGCCTCCTCCATGATAGATCAAAATTAACAATTCTTTGACCACCTGCCCATCTGAATACAGGCCAAGACACACCAGCAATAACATCCAATCTAGGATAAGCATTCTTGACATAACCCAACAATTTGAAAAATTCCACAAACTGTTCATACAAGCGAGTTGCTTCTTCATCCGCTCTCTTTTTCATAACCAGCTGGATGACTGCCACCATGACAACACTTTCACCATCATCAATGCTCTTCTCAGAGCAAACCTCGACACCATCATCGAATAATGGATTATCATAAACCATTTTTGCCTTGGGCTTGAATAATGGATTATGATAAACCATATCTACCTCTGGATTTTTGGCCTCTTCCTCAGGTTCATCTTCATCTTCACTCTCCTGGTTCAAGACTGCATCCTCCTCTCCTTAAGAGACATCCTCCTCATCTCGGAAGGAAAAATCCACAGTCACTTTAGTCGAATCCTTCTCATCTGTCCAGCCATCCCACCAATGAACATGACACCTTGTTTCAGGTTGCACTTGCACATCACTTTCTACTGAATCTAAACTGTCAAGAAATTCTTCAATGATAGAATCAACTTCATTAGCTTGATCATCTGAAACTCCCACTTCAGCTTGTCTTTTCACTATATAAAAGAACCCAACGTCGGGATCAAACACCCAATCGTCTTCCATCTCTTCTCAAAACTTCTCCATGGCTCTGATACCAATTGTTGATAAAAAAATACAACAGTAAATGAAAGAAGAAAATAGATAAAACTGAAGAACACACATACACATAAATACAACCAGATTTTTAACATGGTTTGTCAAATGACTACATCCACTTTGAGCAGGGGATAGCTCTCTGCATTTATCATCGGTTTTACACATAGCTACCTTTAAGCCAACAATGGCTGCAATTATAAAAAACCAAATACTTAACTACATCTCCAAACCTACTCGGAGGAGAAGACATGCAGGCATCGGTTACCAAGATGCTGCAGTTACAAAGAAGAGCAGCAACAAGAATGGTTACATGTCAGAAGCCGTTACCAAATGAGGATTGGACTGCAAAAAGAGGCATTACACCAACACTAAGGATTACTCTTGTTTTTGTTATGACTACATTTTGGGAGATTCTGATAATTGCAACAACCAACAACGTGGATATGTCGATGAATGGAATTTGGTGCCACTAGGTATTATTGACAAATACAATGAAGATGAAAGCTTTGAAGATATTCCTTTGATTTTAATTGATTATGACCACATTTTAGGATTGATTAAAAAATGTACATATTGTGCAAAGTTTGTAACTTTTCTCGATTTTTAAATTTTAATATTTGTTAATTTAGACAAAATTTAATTGTAATTTGTTTATTAAATGTATTCTAGAATTAATTATTGGTTCTAATTTTTTTAAATTGAATTTATTGTGTATATGTACAGGAGATGTTTTTATAGTCATAGCAGAGGCTAGAAACATAGAAGGTGTTAGTTATTATTTATTATGTTGCACAAAGGAGAGGATGAAGTTAACAAAACTAGAAACAATCGATAAAATGTTGTTTCCCATAGGTTCAGTTGTAGTGCAAGGGACGTATCTCAAACAAGTCAAAATTATTCAAAATGACATTCATTTTATTGATTACCATCTTGAGAACATGGTGTATCAATATAACCACCTAGTAATTGCTATTGGCATATATCTTTATCAAGTTCCAAAGAATGTGGATGTCATAAATGGAGACTAGATATAGATAATCATCAGAGAATATTACAAGTTATTGAAGAGAAAGTTGAACCAATCGATGCAACATGAATGAGCGAGTTGAAGAATGAATATTTTTCTTAGTTCACCAACAATTCTATTTTCTTGGTCATAATAAAGTACATTTTTGTTAATACATTTAAGCAATTAATAATGTAATAAGTGTGCACCTCTATAACACTTGTGTGTGATATGTGAGTTTTCTTGTTTCATGAAAATGGATGTTATTAAAGTTATGTCTTTTATTTTGGATACTTGGAGTATCGTGGATTTTTGTGTAGAGGCTCTTCTTGACACATTTCGGTGTTCAATTTTCTACTTGGACCTAATGGACCTTGAGATAATATATATATATATATATATATATATATATATATATATATATATATATATATATATATATATATATATATATTCATGGATATGTGTAGTTCTTGATGTTACAATTACTTTGTTGGAACCCACGATCATAGAGAAACATAAATGAATGTATGATAAATTATTGGCATGTTTTATTTTTGCAATGAGCTTCTTTATGTTTTTCCATTTATATTTTTATGATCCCCTTATGAAAATATTAGTGGGATAATACTAAGAAGGTTTTGTTTACACTTTCTTCCTTTATTATTTTTTCTTGGAGAATTATTTATTGGTGGTTCAAAGTAGTTTAGGAAACTTCTAGGAATTTTTCTCTCATTTTTTCTCTTACTTATATTAATAGGAGGCTCAAGTGATTGGATTCATTCATCTCTTAATAATCTTGTACTTTCTCAAATTGTGCAAGTGAGCTTGGATTGAATCTAAAATATTTATTAGATTTATAAATCATTTTATTTTATAAAATACATTAAGCCTAAAATAATAATATTAATAATATGAAAGTGTTGACATTACATGGATATAGTATAGTAGCTTACTGCATAGAATTGTTCTGGGGGAAAAACAAAATACCCCATAAACTAGTTTATCTTTGTATGGAGGCTAAAACAAAATGCCTCATGGAACATAAAATACAAAGGAATCGAAGCATGAGCAACTGGAAATAAGATTAAAAAATATGCCAAAGAGGCAACATAAGACTTTCAAAACCCCCTTCAATGGGAATGGAGGGGAATTTGGTGAAGAGCAAGCTCAAATTCGAAAGGGAATCTCTTACGCTTCTGCACAAAGGTCCAAATTCCACCATCTGAATCCACCTCTGAGAGTGGTGGATGGGAAGAAGTAATGGAGTTATAGACTATTTTCTCTTGATCCTCTTTTTTTCCTTGTTCCACATTTTTTTGTTGATCCGCATTCTTCTTTAGTGAAGCTACCAATGTGGTTGTAGATGTCTTCTCTAGCTGATCTTGAGGAGAATTCTATTTCTTCTTATTTGGTTCTATGGTAGAGGAAGAAGACAATGATGGTGTCGAAGGAGCAAATTCTTTTTGAACTGGAGGTGAATTATTTGTGAGGTAATCTGAAACATTATCGTTCCACCATGAAGCTTGTTTAAAACTGTTTTCCTTTTGGAATGACAAGCTGTAGCAACATGTCTTGTTTTGTAACATCTCCTACAATAGAAAGGGAGACCTTCATAATCTAGTAATTGGGTCCAAAACCAACTAGTAACCTTAAGAATAATGTTTGCAGAAAAATCCTTAGAGATGTTCATTTCCACTAGGATTCGAGCAAAAGTAGTATGAGAAAAATCGAAAGAACCTTCACTTACAACCAAAAAAACACCTAAATAATTTCTAATGGCTTTAAGACGTGAATTTATTTAAAATTGGAATGGAATATTTTGGAGGCGAACCTAAATCCACATGATATTGAAAGATTCAGAAGAAGGGTTGAAGGCTGGATGTCAAGGTTTAAGTAGGAGGGAGTGATGGCCCTAAGTCCAAGGATGCTTGAAGAGGATTGAGTCCCGGTCTTCAATGGAGTAAAATATAGTAATGATGAATCCTTGTGCACATGGATAGATTTCCATATTATTTTTCAAGATTGGTTGCCAAGTTTCCTTTAACCAATTTTTCAAATCTATGATACTTGGCCAAAACCAATTGAAGCGACAGAACAATGCATGTGCAGTCAAAAAATTCCTCTTCCTTTAACACTTCATCCCCAAATTCTAGAACAAGGGATTCCTTGCAACATTTGGGAGGTCTAATTTATTTGGAGGCTTGGGATCCCTTAGGGCCACTGGACTTGACAATTTAAGACAAGCCATTTTGAGCGATCTAGTATAAAAAAAATAGGAATCATAGGGGATTTAAATTTTACCTTTGAATCAAAGGAGATCAGATCTTTTACTTCACCCACCAAATAATTTTCATTGCATAAGTGGCTAAAAGAGTCAACCTTAGATCCACTATCTTTCCAAGAACCGTTGCCGATTACCCCCTTTTGAGCTGATATATTGTTGGGTGTTGAATCCTTGCAAGTTCCAACATCAACACCATTTACAATCAACAACCCTATACTAACAGGGGTTTCAAACCTAAAATATGTTAGTGTTGACTCCATGAGAGTGCCAATTTTCATAGAAGCTTTGTTGAAACCCTTGGGAAAATTAATAGATCCATCTGTAGTTGTAAGTAAACCATTCATGGGTACGCTGAAGAATTTGGGGAGGAAGAGAAGATGGTAAGAGTTGTTGAAGAGGAGCTCTTATATGTTGAAGACACTGAAGGGAACCGCCATGAAGGAACTAGAGGGCACAATAGGGAGTTGGAGGGAGACATTGGAAGAGTCATTAGAAGCCCTTGTCTAGAAGCCATCATCTTATTCTGAAATCCCTGTGCTCATTGAAAAGGGATTATAGTGTTTTTTATGTCATATATTAAAACTTACATTTATTTAGCTGATAGGTTATATTTAGAGTGAGATTCCATCCAGGAAGTTGTCTCACACCAGATTTTGTGTTTCCAGAAAAGTTGGTCGGCTGAATTTTCTGTCATTGGAAAAGTTTGCTAGCTTTGTGACTGCCCGCAGGTAAAGAAAATAAGGTTTTATAACGCAAGTTTTTGCAGATGCTGGCGCCTTATACCCACCTCATGCTCCATGCTCCTGCTATGGAGCTACTTTCGACCGCCTAGGATCTGCTCCGTCACAATCGAGTATTGAATGGTTTTGAAGCTACTTGAAACTATATTAGATTTGCTTCATCATCGCCCATATTTGCTATAAATATGGTGCAGACGGCTAAGCCCATATTCCTTGCCTCACGCCTGAAAAATGAAACACGGTATGCAAGAAAATCCCCTATTTAGGATTTTACTGTCATGGGTTCTTTTGGTTCTCTTAGCGTTTAATGTAAGCTTGGAATCTATGACCCCTGTTTATTTGTTCATAAAGGTTTTGGATAGACTGGTGGGTTTACATCTTCAGATCCATTGGATCCTTGCACCTATTATACCTGTGGCGGGGGGATCATGGGTATTGGAACCATTAAGGAGAAGCAGTTACCTTGTTCAAGGAATGAGGTGGGTGTCATTATCTCTCAATCTATTTTTCACCATTACTGGATTGGCTTTGGCTCTTTGGGAAAGTTATTTGCAATCTAGCTCTTCAGATTCTTTGGATTTATTGTCCAAAATTGTCCAGAGTATTATAGTTTTGGTATCAATGACTATGTATCTATACAACATAACAACAAATACCGTGTTATATATGTTTTACAAGTCTAATCAAAACAAGATTTTGGGTGCAATTATTGAGGAGTTTTCTAGGGATTATATGGGTTTTCCATTTGAATACTAGAAAGTTCCTCGCCTTGTATTCATGTCTAAAGTTTTTTGAATCATTTTTCTTTGTTCTTTAATTTTTATTGGTCTATGTAGGTGGTGGTCAGGGGTTTGGTTAACAAAAAATTGCAAAAACTAGGTGGTGTCGGACTTTTGAATGATCAAGTGTAGTTATATTCAAAGATATATTATGCACATTTACAGTTGGCAGGTTATGATCAGCCTATTATCTTTGAACAATTATAAAGATATGTGTTTATAGTCATGAAGAGGAACTTATCACACACATATAAAACATTAATATTAACAATGCATGTAGGATTAAAAGAGAAAGCACAAATTATATTGGTGTTGGTTACTATTTCATATATTTTCCAAGTCTATCTGGGTAAGAACTATAATGGCCCTTTTTTAAATATAGATTCTTACATGTATAGTTTTACTATATATAGTTTTCTCTACAAATTCTGAGTAGTTGCTTGCAAGCACCTAAAAATTAGTACAAAATTTTGTTGATATTATTTAAGACTATGTATTTCTTGGCATTATTCTTTATGCATTTCTTGATGAACGTTCTCTTGTGTTAATTGTTATGGAGATCTTTTGACTATTTATTATTAGTTTAAAAATCCTTCTAATTTTTTTTGATGTATCAAATTCTGCTAGGCCAGTCTAAAGGCATAATACTATTATGCCAAAAAGACTCATAGTTTGCATTAACCTATACATACTATTTTTATAAATTGAGATCCTATCAAGCACTTTTAGTTTGTTGATGTTGTTGTGCTCATGGTTGTAATGAGTAAATGTGTCCAACAAATATATACCACCTAGTGACCCAGTTCAAGTTGAAAAGTTAAACAATATATGTGGGACAATTTTCAATAGATGGCTCCCTGCTTGTGGGTGGATTTGAGGTAATCTTAAGCTCTTACCATAGTTGCCTTCTTCTAAAAATTCACCATTTTGAACACTCATTTTTCCCTTTATCTCATTTCAAACAGAGATAAAATAAAACTCAAAAGAGCAGTAGAGTAATTATAACCAAATAGACACTAGCCCTGAATATAACCCAAACATAATTGGAGTTGAAAAATAAAGCTGACAACACCGAGAAAATGAACAGGGGATAATTTATCAAGTTAATTAATCAAAAAATTGTGCCTACAATTGAAAGGATGGGAGAATTTTCTCTGAAACTAAGAATTGAAGCATGGAATAACGACAATGGTAGGAAACTGTAGATTAACAATGGATTGAACACAGTTGTTTCCAAACATATTAACATAATCTCAAAATATAATAGCTTCTTTTTATATACTATAATGCAAAGCATAAACATCACTAGGGTTTACCAGAAGAAAAAGTATCATTTGTATAGATAAACCCTGTAGAGGACCTAAACCAACAAGCAATAGAAACAATACAAAAATCAAGAAAAAAAATAGAGGTTGTGACAATTTTAGGAATTGATTGCAATTGTAGCTTGAGTGAATAAGGGCTTATTATTGCAGGTATGCCTACTAAAATAAAGTGTCTATAAGGGCAAAGACACTAAGTTTTCTAGCACCATGACGTTACATCATCTTCATCATCTATTACATCACAAAAGTGATGTATCTTTAAGTTTTGTGTGTCCAGTTTTGGGTGTTGCAAGTCTTGAGCATGGTAATAGACCTAGATTGCCCCTATGAGAGGGGTTTATTACTAAACTAGCCTTGTCAGTCCCAAATATGGAGTTTGAGATGTGTATCTTAGTGATGTTTCTACCAATATAATTTGAGGATGTGATGTTGGCCTTAAGGATGAAAAAATTAGGGGAGTGTGAAGGGTGTTTTAGGGTTGAGATTAGAGGAGTCTAAATTTGGGGACAACCAGGTGATGTATGTAAGAATATCTACAAGCCCATTGAAGAGAAGTTGGTGTGTTGTAGTAGGCTTTTTATTATGATAAAATAAAGGTTCTTTGGTATTGTGGAAGTGAATAATGATTTCTTTCTATATTTTATTTTATTTTTTTTAAGTTCTTTTTTACACAAGGTTAGGCATCATAAGGATATGTTTCTATGTTTGAGATTACTATTTCTTATAGGTGGTGTTTTTAATATTTTATGTATTGTGAGTATTTTTGTATAATGGTGTGGACGAAGGATTGCATAATTAATCATGGGGATGCTACTATGTGTTGCATTAAATTTGAGACTTCATGGCAGGAAATCTTAAGTAGGTGGGTACCAGACTAGTGCACTACATTGTTGTGAAAGAACATCTACTCACATCCAAGGCAAGCAATTTTTCATGTTTGTTGCTTGCTTTCTTAATGGCACAACAGTTCTTCAAAACTATCAATTTTGACAAGGGAAAGATAGAATTATATGTCTATGCCAAGAGTGCCATGTTTGTAAGGCTTTGGTGAAAGAGGTAAGTCACTTGCCATGGTCTCATCGAGTTTAATTTTTGTAATTTTTATGCTACCCAAATTGTTTATTTCTTTTTTTTTTATTTCACTCTACACAGGCATGGTTCCCTAGAAAGCTCTCTCATGTTAGTCTTTTCAAACACACTACACAAAAGAGTTCCACAACCTCATGATAGAGTATGCCCAAAAGATTATTGCACAACCTCATGAAAAATGTTGCTTATGATATATGTTGGCTAAGCCTAAATTTGGGTGAGGCATTTTGTAAAACGCTATGCTTCCATAATTAAATACAATATTTTATATGCCTCTATTTTTAAATATGTCATACATGAGAATCATAACTATTTCCATTTTCTATTATTTCATGTGAACATCATATCATGTTCCAAATCCTCCATTTTAGGAATACTGGAAGGATATTGGTATAAGCATTTGAGTTTGGATTTTTCTTTTATTGTATGTTTCCTATACATGTCAACCTTTCCCCAAGAACAATTATGTTATTTTGTTATTTAATTACTATATTCTTGCAATTTTAGAACATCTTTGAAGCAAACTCACATAAACTTTTGAAACAGAGGATTCCTAGTTTCTTTCATAGCTCAATAGGATTCATCATGAGATTGAGTGTTGAGCACCCAAAAAATTAATAGGCATATTGTTGGAATCAAGGAACACTGAGAGGGGGGGGGGGTGAATCAGTGTTCTACAAAATATAACTTTATTAACTTGATCTTTAAACCACTTGTAGCATTGAACCAAAAGAAAGATGCAAGAACATAAGACAAGCAACCAAAACACCATAAAACAAGGATTTTTACTTGGAAACCCTGTTAGGGGAAAAACCACGGTGGAGCTCTATCCATAATCTGAGTATACTCAATATAAGTGTTTACAAAAGGAATGCACATGCATTCAGGCACATTGCCTAGAGCTCACTGCTCAAATACAAAAGTCTTTCTGCCCAAAAGAAGACTCACTGTCTTATAGTCACTTCTAGAAAACTACTAGAGTAAATGAACTATGAGATAACATTTGCTACTACCTGAGTATCGTTCCAGTTAAGCATATTATTTGCATTCTTCACATTTTGTCTGCTTCTACTCATGAGACTCTGTCTGCTCTAATTCGGATCACCAATCTTTGTTATGCTCAAATGAAACTACACACAATCGATCTATATTCCTTCTAACGATCACATCACATCAAAACAAATATCAAAATGATATGAATAATCAGTTATATATATCCACCACTAGAGATTAGAACAACTGCATGTCATCTTAAAGAAAATATAAAATGTATACAAACTGTCAACTCAAATCCATGGAAAATTGTTAATGTGAATCAGCCAATATTGTCCAAAACATAGTGAGGACCCAAAACAACATGTCTCAAACATAAAACACCATAAAAAATTATGTCTCGAAGATCCACAACATGCTTCACTCATTTAGTCGGTCTTTCTGCACTGTTAGACTGAAAATCAATACATCGGATCTTCTAACTTGCACACCAATCAATGTGAACCCTGATGATTCATAGATAAGATAGCTCACACATCAAAATACCTTCCCTGAGATCCACAACATAAAATGGTAACAAAAAATTACGTATGAGCTAATATACACGACTCTGCCAGATACCCTGTTTTAGCTTTGACAGATAATACATTTCTTCAATCTGACTTTCGATATAAGCAATTACCGAGATGTGGATGGGATTACTAACTAGGGTTTCCATCAATGACAACACTAGATGACTTGTGCAGTGTCTCTTGCCAACAATCTCCCCCTTTGGCATTGATGGAAACACTTAGTGAAAAATGACTAAGTGTTGGAACTAGTACCAACATGAAATTGCAATCCTCAAAACTTCAAAAAAGATTTTTATCCACAACTCCCCCTGAGATGAATAAGACATTTTTCACTGTCCCACACTCCCCCTTTGAAATAAATGGCAAAGATGGGAATCTGCATACCAAAAATCATACAAAACTGTATATGTACAAACATGCTTTAGTAACTTACATGAACTTGAATATGTCTGCAAACATTTTCTTCAATAGGCTTAAACTAGTGTCCCAACCCTTTTTGAGACTCTCCAAAATAGTTATGTGACCACAAAATAGGTACAATTGCATCTCTGCTGATTCAAGATTTGTCGGATCACTGACAACCATAACATCTTGTGCTTCCTTTAATGCACTAAGCATTGTCTCCATTTTAGGACCAATTATTCCTCTAAGTTCACATACCCTTTCAACAATTTTGTCTCTTTCATGCTTCAAACTTTTGATTTTTTCAAGAAGGGATATGACTTGACCTTCATGCTTACTCACAAAAATGGTTAGAGGATCAAAGGTTTGAGAAATATCTGCTAACTGCTTCTCATATTCCTTAATTTTCTTCTCAATCACCTCAGTGAATTTTGACAAAGATAAAAATGACTTGTAAATATTTCCACCCTCAGATAATGCATCTTGAATGTTCTTTTCATAGGTAGCTAATAATTATTTATCATTAGCAATCATACACTTCAATCTATTGAACCTGTTTGCATCAAATTCTTTCTGAACCTTATCCTCAGTTGACTTTTCAAGAGACTCAAAGTGAGTACTTACAGAGTTGATAAGTTTCTTCAGCTGACCTGATGGAGAATCAGATGAATCCCTAACATGTGTAGGCATGATCTTCTCCAAGATACCAGATGCAAGACTTAGGATTTCACTGTCCTCAATGTGAGATTTCAATAACTCTTCCCTTGCCTTGGTCTGAGAAAATGATGCCACCTTTAGCTTATGAATAGGAGATAGAGTGGCAAGTTGATAGGACCATCAACCAATTCAGGGTCAAAATCCTCCTGTTGTTCTTCTAAAAAATTCTTTACTACCTTAGCAGTGTCTCTTGCTTCCATAACATCTTCTTTTGTTTCAGCCTTCTTTTCTTCAATCTTATATTCTTGCTTGACTTGGGAAATCTCTACTTCTTCAACTGATATATCTTTAGGAGCTTCAATCTCCATGGGAATTTTAGTATCTTCCACATCTAGAGGATTCTAAGTGTCCTCAATTGTGTCTTCATTCACTTCTTCAATATTAACCTAAACATCTTGAACTTCCAGACCAGATGGAACATATTCAACATGAGTTTCTTCATACACAACAATATATCTATTCTTCAACAAAACTGCCTTAAGAATTTCCTCAGTATCTTTTGCCACTTCCTCAGTCTGCCCGATCATAAGCTTATTCACCCTTGATTTTCTTTTAAAATCCTTTTTCGCATCATTGAGGATTTTCTTCATTTCTTCTATTGACATTACTGAATATAGATTAGCAAGTATGTGTTCTCTCATTCGTTCTTCTTCAACTCTTGCATTCACTCTGTTGGTGTTTTTTATTACAACCCAAGAGGACTTCCCAAGAACTTCTATGAACTTTCCACGTTCAATGATAAAAGTTTAGGAAGTGATTGGCCAACTCAATGAGAAGAAGCGATAATGCTAATTCTCCTACACTTCGGGCTCTATAGGACCCAAGGGGGTACTCCCTAGAATGTGCTTCTCAAATACAACTTAAACAATCTCAAATGCACATTCCTAAACAATAGATAGATTCTCCATCGACACTAAAAGGATGAAATCCTTCTAGAAATTGGCTATTCCTCGAAAGACTCAAGTCCTACTAGTAGAGAATCGCAAACACAACTAAAATAGGCCGACAAGAAATATTTGAATAAATGTTCTAAAATCAAAGCCTAAAACATGAGAAACATAAGCATAATTTGAATATCAGTGCCATATCCTAAAGCACAGAGTCAAATGAGAAAGAGCTGAACTATAGGGAAAATTTCATCTTAAACAATTATAATTTTTATGAATTGCATTACAATCCACACATCTGCACCGAAATCTATCACTACTTTATGAATCCAGTTGCTAACTTGCATGAACTTACACATTAACTGAAGCATTTAACTGATCCTTTGAACCAAAGCCATCATTAAAATGTAATTCACAATAAAGAACAATGAAGATCAATGAAAAAAGTCTTGGACTAATATTTCATTAATAATTCACACAAGATATCATAACAGGAGCGAAAATAGACTCAAGATATTTTCATATTTAATACAAACATGCCTAAGAACCACATAATTGACCAAGTTCCTTTATCTGAATCTAGACTTTAACAGAAGGACTCATAACTCATACTCTATGTGTTACCAAATTCTACTCTCTCAAATCTTGGCTTCAACAAAAGACCCTGTACCATGACCCAGAATTCCCTTTTATAAAACAAGGGAGAAAAAAAAGCTTCAGGCTGGAGGGTACACATGTCCATTTCTCATTGGACCGCAAATTCCCCATACAGTTATATTTGCATCCCGCAAATGGAGGGAAAAGGCATAAGACAAAAATAATCATCAATTGTTGCGGAGAAGGAAACCCGCCTTCCAAAAGGCACTTCATTCATATCAAAGGCATCTCTAACCGTTGTAGCACTTTATTCCACCTCAACAACTTGTACCTGAAGTCGAGAGAAGAATGCATTTTCAAATGTAACTTTTGAGGCCAAACTTGTATTATACATGACCAAGTCGCACTTATCAACCTTAGTACTCATATTTCAAACTCATCGGTGAACACCTTTTTCAATAATTCAAAATCTTCCTCAGACGACCACTTAAAAGCAATAACCTGATTAATCTTATCTCTATATGGTGCATATTTTACCATTACTGAAGTGGCCTCCTTATCAAAGTCTTCTAAGAAACTAATGACAAATGATAGTTTCTCAAGTGTGTTCTCCAGCATACCAATGTCAACATTTTTGTATATTTCATGTGTCTGAGCTATCATTATATTGGTCATTTGATCCTTCCAAATTTTCAATGGTTTCACCTCATCATGACTATGCAGAATTTGTGGTAATGGAGTTAAGTCCATTCCATCATACTTGGCCTTTAACTCTTTGATCCTTATTTCCATAGGAGAAACATACCCCTGAAACTTTTGCTCCACAGTCCTTTGACAAACTGATAAGTTGACATAACCATAGGATACTTATCCCCATGTTGCTTTGCTCCTACTGCCATGAATGTTAGTTTCTCAATTCTAGGGCTCCATCTATATAGCAATGGGGTGGGCAACTCTTTATCTCTCAGGAACATCTTGAGTGCTTTCAACAATAGAGCATAACTTGCATGAACACTATTTAATTTTCCCTGGACTCTCCTATTTAAGTGTCTCAACATAGTGTCCACAATCATCGAATTTCTTTTCCCCACTGACTCCTGGATTTGTTGCACCATCTCTTTATACTCCTCAATCTGATAAATTAATTTTTCCCTAGAGAGTCCTCCTCTTGGGCTATTAGCCCTTTCAATTGTAATAGGCACTTGCCCCATGTTATATGGAACAATAGCTAAGGACTATTCTTGTGAAGAGGGTTGAGGTTGCTCCACTAGTGGGTCAGAAATAGTGCGACTAGAGCTAGCCCACCCTAGAGACTTCAATGTCTCCATTTGTTGCTTTAGTAATGCCAACTTAGTTTCTAGCTCTGCCACCTTTTGTTGACTCCCATTATATTCAATAATAAGTTTACTGTACTGGCCTCTCAAAGTATCCCAATCCTTAGTCAAATCCTCAACAGTTGCGCTAGTGAACTTGGTAACATTTACTACCAAATTTGTAGACTCCAATGTTAGAGTGTTTAGCAACTCTTCTTACAACAAGGTGACCATTGAAATCAGATGGTTCTGCAACTATTGGCTTCCTAGATCCAGTGGACAAAGACCAAATTGCCAAGGCATCCCACTCCTCACTAAATGCTGACCCTTTAAGCACAAATGCAGCTTCTTCCTCGGTTGCAAGGAGTGGCCTATTGGCCTTTCTTATTGTATCGAACACCATAGCATCAACAATATCCCACTCAGGAAGTAATAGTACTCCACTCTTCTGTACCAATGCTCGACCTTGCTCTGGTGTTATCTCTTTGAATCTCTCCTTCATCTACAACCAGACATTGGACTGAATTACTTGTTTTGGGAGCTCAGGGTGCAAAATTCTTTCTTGAGCCACCTTCTTAGCATATAGTGAAACATGTGCCCTCCATACAAAATCCTTATAAAAATTTATCTTGATAAAAGAATCATCCATCATGAATTCTCTGTAAACCTTCATCCTCAAGTCATCATTGTTGGTTATCCCCTTTATTTCATCTTTTCCCAGCCTTAAAGCAACCACTCCAGAACTTGATGAAATTTCTTGTGGAAAAGATGGCATTCCCTGATGCATATCATCAGGAGTGACCATGATCTCTTCATCATCATCATCATATTCAACCATATTTGTTCTTTCAATTTTCTATCTCTTTGGTGATGGACATGTTTGACCAGAAGGCCTCAGAGGGGAATCCAGATCAACAATATTAGGCAATGACTGCCCTGAAGATGATGGTACAACACTCTTAGCAACTTCCTCAACCATACGTCCCCTTTTCCTAGAAAATATCCTAATATTTTTCGAGGGCTGATAGGTAGGTCTTTTCTCCAACCTTACCTCAGGGTATTCCTTAATAGTTTGTGACTTTCCCCTATCTTCCACAACCTTCTTGTCCTTCAAAATCCCCACTAAAATTTCAAAATTATCAATAGCATACATAGCCCTATTCAACTCACTGCTAATATTTGGTATGGGATTAAAAGAAGGTATCTTTTCTTGCTTCTTCTTCACCATCTTGGTAAAGGAAATATATTTTGCTTTTCTCTCTTCTTGTATCTCCAAATAAAAAATGTTCTTGGTAATGTCCTCAGGGAAATAGAAATTGTGGATGAAAGTTCCAGTCCAGTGTTGGGCCTTCATTTGAGAAATGAAACCCTCAAGGTCATGATTCCTAGGGCGTACATTCTTTAATCAATAAGGTCTAAGCAATGTGTAAAAATCCTTCCATCCTCCCTTTTCCATAACAAATTCAGCAAACACCGTATACTCAAGAAAGAAAGATCCCTTCTTTTGTTCTACTATAAAATGTTTATCCTGAGCACACCCCAACTGTCTCATGATTTCTAAAAACCCAATTCTCAGAGGCACATCCCTCAGTAAAACATATGGGTTGATATTAGTGCCATATACTTTGAAAATTGTTGTATTATGATAAGGGATAATATCTCCCCAATTATGTGTCAAATTAAATTCAGGTCTTCTTTTCATTGGCCTCAAGAAGTCATGAATCTCCTTAGGAATCCTAGGTCGATTATGAACCAAAGCTCTTCTCAATTTGGACCCAAATTTTTTTTGGAACACCACATAATCAAATTTATGATCATGCCTATCAAGGACCCTGGTCCAATATTGGATAGGCATGCCAACATCATCTTCTCTTTTCTTCAATTCCATATCTTGCACAAAAACTATCTGGCCCCTATACAAAAACATGTGCATCAACAAGGAAAACCATCTGAAACCAACTAGAGTCTTTCCTTCCTTAAGGGCCACCAAACACCTATACATTTTTCTGCCAAATAAGTGGCAAAACCATATACCACATTAAAACCTGGATGTTGGAGATTTACGGCCATGTACATGATGTCAGTAGGCAAAGTAGTCTTCAAACTAATTCCAAGAACCTGACACAAGCCACAAACTGTCTTCCTGAAATAGTTAGAAAATTAATTCACAGAAAAAGGCTCTGGCTCATTTTTCCAATCACTACCTGCTTCTTATTCTTTCCTCTTCTAGAGGTAGCCAAATGAGGTATCAATAGAGATGTTCTAAACAAACCCTTAGTATTTTTGTATTCTTCTTTGAAAACCTCAAGATCAATAGTAACCATATCCTGACTCCATTCATGTAGACCAAAGATCTTTGTAATTTCCTCCCTAGTTATCTTTACCATTTCTACACCAGAATATGTTTTGACGACACTGGCTACAGGGTCATACCTTGTAGCAACATCTTTTAACAAATCTACATCCAGATAGACATTTGGGACCACCAGCTTACCAAGATCCAACCTCCAAGGGTTACACAGAGGAGCACACAAATTCTTGTTCCCAAACCAATTTGAGAACAACTGCCATCCAGTATACAGTAGCTCAACATCTCGAATTGCACATTGTTTATCAGTTAACCCTTCTAGGAGTAAGGGCCCATAAAACAAAGCCTTTCCCTCAAGTTTTTTGTTGGTAGAGGGTTTTAATAAGTCTATAACATCCTGGGAAAAGGACCTAGTAGATGTTTCAGAGCCGGAGCTTCGAGCCTTGGGTACCATTTACACAAGACAAAAAATAGTCCAAGCTAGGGTTTTGAAGTATCAGACAATTATACTTACACCCTATAGTCTCAAAAAAAATACTTCACAATACGAGAAGCTACAACAATTATCAGGACAAGCTTTAAAACATTTTAAAGCAGATTAACCCATACAATCCTTTAGGAACAAAACAAAATGCAGTTGATATTTGTTCTCAAACAACCATATGACCTTCTGAAAACACATGATATGTTATATATGTTACTTACAGTTTCACCTGCAAAATATGTCAATGGAAATGATGCTGGATTTTCATGAAAATGGCTCGCTTCACTTGGTACCAATAAATTATTCTTTGGCATGGAAATGCGCACAAAAATAGCAATTCAATGATCTTTTAGCATTTAATTGTGGGAGCACAATTCGAATTCAACCATTACTATTCACTCGCATGAGATAAAATGGCTATAGCACAACACCAGCTTATTTCAAATGTCAACCATTAATCTGAATCTATGTAAGCTAGAAAGAACGACTCAGATTGAGTCAATATGGTTTGAAAATGCCAAGTTTGTTCACCAAACCTCGGGCAAATATAAATCCACCTACATGACACCACCTCAACGTGAACGAGTCCCACCTTGATCATCTCTTACACGGCATTGATGTCCATGCGTGAACAATTCGCACACCTCGCAACATTATTAAAACTGGTGTTTTAATTACGCGAGGTCAATGAGGAACGACCACGATGTGTTGTTAAAAGACACTCGTTAGCATCAGTGTCCTTCATCGGTCAACAAACAAGGACTGGGCCCCATGATCATAGGCGACAGATGGCAGCATCTCGCATACCTCGCAACATTATTGTGACATCATCAAAAACCTTGCAAGACCAGCAGGGAATGGTCAAGATGCGAATCATTCCATCCGACAGTTATGAAACAACCTGCACATGCAAAAAAGTTATTCATAAAAAAGGGGACTGATTAGGTAGACGGGGAAATTGACCCTCGAGGCAGAAAATTTTAGATATTAGTGTAAAAATTTAATCGTTTATCAACCCGACACTAAGGGAAGAATTAAAATACAATCGGAACGCAAAAGGACATAAAGGGCAGGTAAAGAGGGGTCAGTAGTGCAATGGCTAAAAAGGGTTCAGAGCACAACTTGTGCGGCTGGACACCTACAATAACAAGTCAATGCATGAATAGAACAACCACGACCAAAATTTATGGTGAAACCCCAAAACCCAAAGACAAACCAATAGAGCCAAGCACCAAGGACATAGTAAATAAGTAGACTCATGGGGAAAATTTTAAAAGGTCCACCACACTCTCCTCATTTCTAAGACTTCATATAACTCTTGAGGTAACTCTGACATTATTTCTATGAGTTTCTTATTAAAAATATTCAAATATTTTATTGTAGCTTCTTTGAGAGTTCTCTGAATGACACTATCAAAAGTGTCATACCATTCAAAAAGTGTTTTGAGATTACCATCCTTAATTAATGCTTTTTCCACTTCCTCTACAGTCATACCTGATTTATCAGTTTTCACCTTTTTCTTGGCCTTTTCTTCATCAAAGGGCTTGTCCTTAGAGAATTTTGATGTCTTTGTGCCCTTATGCTTGATTTCTCTGACTTCTTCATCTAATTCAATTTCTTCATCATCTTCAACAACAACATAGACTCTTGTACTTTTGTCCTTCTTCCTTTTTCCTTCTCTTTCGGATGCCTTGATTTGAACTTTTACAGGACTTGATTTCTTAGTAGGATGGGATGAGGGTGCATAGCTCCTTGTAGATCTAGATCTGGCAGAGGATGTTGTCAGACTAGCTGACTCAGTTCTAGTAGGCTCTCCTTTTTCAACTTCTTGTCTTTTCTTCCTAGCTTCCCTCACAGCTTCAACTGATATACCGATGCTTTTTACAAAATCTTCAACCTCCTTTCTCACTCTCCTGACTATCACATGCTTTCTCAATTGGTTATGCACTTGTATATCCTTCTCTGAAAAGGTACCAAACCTTTCTTCTAGCAAATCTCAAGGTTTATTCTCAACAAGTGTTCAACATACAACTCCAAAATGTGTTCTTCAACCTCATATCCTATATGCATTATCCAAACTGTTCTAGGTTTTGTTGCTTCATCAAACACTGATCAATGTCAACCATGAAGCAAATAGTGTCCTTATACTTTTCCACAATAGACTTAGGAATCATTTACCTAGCTTGCATTACACTCTGAAAGTTTTTGAAGTAGCCCCAGATAGTAGTTTTCCTTGCTTTGATATCTCCAATTCTGTATAACATATCCCTGATTTGAAGAACTATAGGTCTATCACTTTCCCATTACACTCTACAAACTCCTAAAAATTAATTCATGAAGTAGAAGAATAGACACAAAAGAAGATTTCCATACTTGAAAATTTTCTTCTTGTCCTTCTCGATTTTACCAAGATTTTCAATTAGCTAGCTTTAGAGTAACTCACATAAGTCATATTCTGCATTTTCCTTGACCATTTGATAAGCTGCATAGATTGTAGTCTTATCTCAGCTGGAGTGATAGATATTATATCCAATGACCATAGAAGCAAACTTTACATCGAATTCAATGATGTAATCAATTGTCATGGATCTTCTGTCAAAATTGGAACCGGTTGCCTCAGTGACTGTTTGGTTCTTCACAACTTTCAATTTCGACAACCCACCAATTGAATTCAGACCAGTAACAATGCTTATAACCTCTCTTGTGATCTTGAAAGGCTAATTTGACCACATGAACTCGGCATGCACTTGACTTAGTATGTATCGAACCCATTCATTTTCGTCGAACATGGGAAACTTCACAATTTGTGTGAATTTATTCTCCTCCAAAGCCTTAAATTCAAGTTTAACACAAAAATATTCTCCCACAATATGATTTGTGTACAAATTTAATGAATGGGAGTTGCCTAACTCCTCAATATTCACATGAATGTATGCCCTAATATATTCAATGTGCAAAACACCATACGAAACTAAAGAAAATGCACCTAATGTTTTTGTCTCAACAGATTTGAACGAATGCCATTTGAATTTTGGGCGCGGTCTATCCTTAATGTCAATGACTAATGTAGCAACCATTTTCAAAAATTTTAAATTCATAATTTTTGTAGATAAATACCTTTTCACCGAATTAGGGTTTGATTGACAAATCGTCTTCAGAGTTGTATCTCGCCAAAATTCGCTTGCAGAGCTCTCCAAACTTCTTCTTCTCAAAGTACAAAGTGACAAATGAGGAATATAAGTAACCTTTATATCATTCTCACACCAAAAATTTTGTCACATTAAATTATTTTGCCCTAGGTCTTCCTCATACCCTATTGTCATAGTCTGTGAAAGAAAATTCTTCTATGGACCTTCAATTTGCACAAATTTCCTTCACAAATGTTCCCAAAAGATATGTAGATCATTAACACAATCGCTGCAATTTACCACATTCCGATACCAACTACCGATAGGGGGTCAAAAATATTTTCTTGATAGCTCCCCCTAGGCCAGAGGCCTTAGACTAATTCTCAGAGGAATTTTAAGTACCAAATTCTAGTGTTGATCCATTTCCTGCATCAGAAGCACTCTTCTTTACCCATGTCTTCTTCATTTGATTCTTGATCTCATCCATAGTAAATTTTCCTTTTACCTTATCATCCTTTTGCATATTTTTCCCTTGTTTACTGAACCCTTGCTTCTACAAAATCTTGCAATGTGACTTGATTTGTTACAGTTATAACACACAACATTTCTTTGTCCAGACCAATTATTCCATTATTTTCTCTTGATTTGCACTTGTTAGCAATATGGCCAAATCTATTGCAAGAATAACATCTGAAATTTCTATTGAAAGAGGTGTTTGTCATATTTTTGCATTCAATTGAATTATGAACAAACTTATTGCAATTGAAACACTGACCAAAAAAATGATGGACAGCTTGAATTGATTTTACTTCTACATTGAGCAACCATATGACCAAATTTATTGCAAACAAAATAGTATCCATTGAAATTTTGAGCATTGGGTTCTCTTACCAGATACCTTCTAGCTTTGTTCATTTGATTTCTTGGCCTGAATTTCCTTTGACCAAATCCAGAGCTTTCTCCTTTCTCATATCCAAGACCTTTCTTGTCATTTCCAATCTTTTGACTTTGAATCAGTTCATCAAGCTTAACTGAGCTAATCTTGAACTTATCCTTGTATTTATTTGCAGTAGCAAGTTCATCCCTAAGAATTACAATATGTCTTTCAAGCTCTTCTTAATTGTTCCTGGATTGTTGCAATTCAAGCTCCAGCTGATTGAATATGTTACATTCATCAAATCTCTTTCAAGGATTGAGTAAGATTCTCTTCATTCTTCTTTCTAACTTCAATCTCCTTGGCCATCCTCATCACAATAAATTTCATCTCATGCTTTAGAACAACATTATTTGTTGTGAGCTTTTCACATTCTTTTGTCTTTTCCTTCAAGGCTTGACTTAGGTGTTCATCTTCCATGCTTTTACTAGCTTTCTGCTTGATCTGATCATAGAGTTCCTTTCTCTTTTCCCTGAACCTATTGATTTGATCTTTCAATGATTGAATGAATTTCTCAGAATTCATGAGGCTTGCTTGCAATTCCCTGACTTCATATTTGAACTGATCAAGATCATCTAGTGCCACCAAAAGTTGTTGATGAAGACTGCCAGAATCCATTGAATCACCTTCCTCGATCTTCCCCAAGCTTTTAAACTTTTTCTGAGGAACTAGGCTCTGATACCAATTGTTGGAATCAAGGAATACTGGGAGGGGGGGGGGGTGAATTAGTGTTCTACAAAATCTAACTTTATTAACTTGATCTTTAAACCACTTATAGCATTGAACCAAAAGAAAGATGCAAGAACATAAGACAAGCAACCACAACACCATAACACAAGGATTTTTACATGGAAACCATGTTAGGGGAAAAACCACAGTGGAGGTCAATCCACAATTTGAGTATACTCAATATAAGTGTTTACAAAAGGAATGTACATGCATTCAAGCACACTACCTAGAGCTCACTGCTCAAATACAAAAGGCTTTATGCCCAAAAGAAGACTTGTTGTCTTACACTCACTTCCAAACAAATAATGGAGTAGATGAACTATGAGATAGCATCTACTAATTCCTAAGTATTGTTCCGGTTAAGCACATTATTCACATTCTTCGCATTTTGTCCGCTTCTGCTCATGAGACTATGTCTGCTCTAATTTAGATCACCAATCTTTGTTATGCTAAAATGAAACTACACATAATCAATCTATATTCCTTCTAACTCTCGCATCACATCACAAAACATATCAAAATGATATGAATAATCGGTTATATATATCCGCCACTAGAGATTAGAACACTGCTTGCTGGCTTAAACACAATATAAAACGTATACAAACTATCGGCTCAAATCCATGGACAATTGTCAATGCGAATCAACCAATGTCAGCCAAAACATAGTGAGGACCCAAAACAACATGTCTCAAACATGAAACACCATAAACAATTATGTCTCGAAGATCCACAACACACTTCACTCATTTAGTCAGCCTTTTTGCACTGTAATACTGAAAATCAATACACCAGATCTTCTAACTTGCACACCAATCAATGCAAAGCTTGATGATTCATAGATAAGATAGTTCATACATCAAAATACCTTCCCTGAGATCCACAACATAAAATGATAACAAAAAATTATGTATGAGCCAATATACACGACTTTGTCAGATACCCTATTTTAGCTTTGACAAATAATACATTTCTTCATTCTGACTTTCGGTATAAGCAATTACCGAGATGTGGATGGGATTACTAACTAGGGTTTACATCAATGACAACACTAGATGACTTGTGCAGTGTCTCTTTCCAACACATATAAACAATATGTGTATACAAACACAAATTGGATTTAGTGAAAATATACATAGATTCAAGATTCAACAACCTTAAAAAGTTTGATTCTTGAATACTCATTTCATTGATGCACATAAAGAAAATATGAGTATATACATATACTTTGAATCCAGTGAATATAACTTTTTTTCAGGAGATAGATAGTGTTAGTGTAATTAATTTTTAATTATACTTGAATAACTTTACTTAGGTTTTGCTTAGGTAATAATTAGTTTACTTAATTAATAAGTAAGATTTATTTAGTTGAGCTATTTTTAGGTCAACATTAGGGTTGCATACATTGCTTTTATAAAGCAATTCTCTCATTGTAGTTTTTTAATTCTGAATAATATCAATTTGCACATCTTCATGCAAAGCTTTGCTTTTTATTGTTTTTCTCTTTTGTGGAAGGTTTTTTGGCATGCATGTCTGGTCTTGTTTCTAACATGGTATCAGAGCCTTGACATGCAACCCCTTCTCAAATTTTGGAGAAATTCATTGCAGAGTTCGTTCAGGGTTCCTCGAGGGTATCATGCCTTGAGTTCATCTATGCGGCATCTTGGATCAGATTGGGCTTCACCATTGGATTCAAAGAGCTGGAAAAAGTTAGGATTGGCTTTTATTTTGCAGATTTTGGTCATCATTTGCCAGATTTGTGAGGGTTTTAAGTTCGGTGTTTTTTTGCAAGCTCTAGAGGTAGCTGATTTTTCGAAGGATCTTGGAGCAAAACGGACACCGCCATCGCATTCACAACGCCCCAAAACCCTAAGATCGCCCTTCATTTCGTCAATTTTGAAGAATTTGGTCTGAGAGGAAAAACAAATTACTAGGGAGACCGTACAGCCTCCCCAGCACATTCAGAGGCAATTTTTTTCATGAAAATCGAGAATTTTTTTTAAAAAATTGCAAAAACCGCTTTTAAAAAAAGCATGGCCAGTATTAAAAAATGAGCTGCCCGGTGGCCACTCGACTGCCACCAGGTAGCCTCCAACTCACCACCACCACCAGGTGGCGCCCCCATGCTCTGCCACCACCGTCGGCATGCTCCGCTCCGCCCACGCCTGCCCCTGCGAGCCCCTCTGCAGCTCCACCCTGGTCATATGGAGGATCGGGGGCTCTCCGCCAGCCCTTGAGGGCTTCTTATCTACGACCGCCGGTCATATGGGAAACCATGGGCTCCGCCCCAACCCCCTGCATGCCAGCCCGTGGTCGCACACAGGACCAGGGGCCGAAATTTTTTTAGCCCCCTGGGCTGCTTGTAGGCCATATTGGCCATTTTGGAGCACCTTTGACAAAATCAAGCATAACTTTTGCATACGGAGTCGGTTTTTCACAAACAAGATATCATTGGAAAGCTAGTTCCGAGCCTATTTTGATGGTGTAGGTTATTTTTCCTGATTATGCTCCAGTTTTATTTTGCAAGTCCTTGAACTCAAATGTTGTTATTTTCACTCCGGAGGGCATATCATTTGACTCGGTGATCCTTTTTTCGCCATTCTTGCGGCATTGGAAATTTGGTTTAGTCCTCTAGAAAGATCTGAGGTCTATTTTTATATTCTGTTTATGCATATTTAGGCATTCTCTCCTTTTTCAATCATTGGGTATTGTAATAAATGAACTGATATAAAGTTCCATTAGGGGGGTTTCTTGCATAATAATCTAATTAGAGTGTGCATGCACTTTGATCTTCATTGTGTTTTGATGGCAACTCGCATGGGTTGTAATTTAGTTTCTTAGTTTCTTTTGGCCATATTTTGTCTTGGCTTGACACATATCAGATTCATATCGGTTCACACTTTAGATTGAGAGCCTATGGTTAATGATCCGCATCAGATCCATCTCAGTTTGAGGGCCACTAAATTTGTGGTTAATGTTCCAGAGTCTTTATGTTACTTGTTCCCATGGAATATTTTTAGTCTTAGTTTGGCATCGGCATCGAGATTCATAGCTTCCAGATTCTGTCATCATCATATCATCTACTGTTGTTTTATGGATTTTAGGGTTGTTCTCGTTTGGTGTTTTCGAGTGTTCTGTGGCATCGGGTCTATTGTTGCATTATTATGATTCCGATATTGTTTCTTGTAGACAGAAGTATCTTTCCTTGCTTGCTAGATTGTGGTTCCAGTGTTACTCCATAGTGTTCTTCCAGTTCTTCTTTGCAACAGTCATCTCATTATAGGGGGGGTTGTCCCACTGGGTTTTCCTTCTCTACCTCTTTATTGCATTTGTACATGGATACCTGATCAAGCCTTGTTGTCGGGACCCATTCATGCTTTCTTGCATTCATCTTAGTTTTAGGTGCATGCTTATTTAGTCTCCCTAAGTTGCACTTATGGGGGGTGTTAGTGTAATTAATATTTAATTACACTTGCATAACTTTACTTAGGTTTTTCTTAGGTAATAATTAGTTTACTTAATTAATAAGTAAGCTTTGTTTAGTTGAGCTATTTTTAGGTCAACATTAGGATTGCATACATTGATTTTATAAAGAAATTCTCTCATTGTAATTTCTTAATTCTGAATATATCAATTTGCACATCTTCATGCAAAGCTCTATTTTTTTTCCTGATTTTCTCTTCTGTGGAAGGTCTTTTTGGCATGCATGTCCGATCTTGGTTTCTACCAGACAGGTCATAGGATTCTTTGTAAATCTCAATTTAGTTTTTAAACTCTCATTTCATCTATATACACGTTCTCATATCATATGCATATCAAGAGTGTTTATCAATTTAGACTTGTTAAAAAAGCTACTGAACACTAAAGAAAACTATGAAATTGAACAAACTCTAATAGGCTTGCAAAATTGAGTAGACTCATAATGGACCAATCAGCTGTTGCAGCCATTTCCAAAATTTCAACATAACAAACCTGTACAAATTTCCCAAATAAAGTCCTCTATTTAGGAGTTTTTGATTTTATGTATATATTCGCCTCTCTCGTAGGGATCATGATAAGCTTTAGTTTTGAATTTCGAGTGGTATACTACAATAATATTATGGACTATTACATGATACCCGATTTTGTATTGTATTTTAAAATGTGATGCATGTGTGATCCATTATTGAGTTGGAGAGGCCAAAGAATTATTTATAGTAATCATGTATAAATGTAAAATTTCCTTGAAACAACATGCAAAATTTCTTTGAAACTAACATATATAATTCAAAAATTTGGTGTATTATAGCCTTAGGCTTGTATTTACATCTTATACTCAATTTTTAAAGTGTCTATGCACATCCCAGTGCCTACATGATGTAATTTTTTTATACATACCCTTAAAAGCCTACTACCATTACACTACATTGATTGTACAGTGTCAGTGCACTACAGGATAAGAGATCATATTATACTATTTTTCTTGTAGGTTATAAGTCACCTTATTGTGGCATGCGAATTTAAACATGGACCACTTTTATACCAATGCACCCATTTACACTGACATCATAATCCTTTACAAATTAATATTGTGATTCAATAAGGTTTTCAAGTATACTAGTGCATGAATATAGGCTAATAGTTCCATTTTCATGATTTCTTCTTTTATACTTGTTCTTTTTGTGAGAAGACAAATTCTCCGATCTCCAATTTTTTGTGGCTTGTTACCACAACACATACAAGTTCTTTAAATTCTAGTTCCCCCCTGATTTATTTTCTAAGGTCTACTTTGAGCTGTCTTGTCTTGTATATTTCCCTTGGTGGCTACAAGTGCTTAATTGATTGAATTTTATTATTTTAGTCAATTCAATTCTTTGCATTTATCAGTTTCATGATGTACTCAAATTCTATAAAATGAATTCTACCATCAGATTTTTTGTCAAATCTTGCAATCATTGTTTCACAATTCTCCAAGTCTTGCCCTGGTGTATTCATGTTTTCTATGCCAATAGATATAACACTTAGCTGCTCATAGATTGTGCATATACAATAATATACATAAACCATACTATTTATCAGTTTCATGATGTTCTTAAATTCGATAAAATGAATTCTTCCATTAGATTTTTTTTTCAAATCTTGCAATCATTGTTTCACAATTCTCCAAGTCTTGCCCTGAGACACCAACAAATATAACACTTAACTACTCACAGATTGTGCATATACAATAATATACATAAACCATACTATTTATCAATTTCATGATGTGCTTAAATTCTATAAAATGAATTCTACCATTAGATCTTTTTGTCAAATCTTGCAATCATTGTTTCACAATTCTCCAAGTCTTACCATTCTCTCAGTATCAAGATTAGCAAGACTTCTTGAAGCTTAGATGGGGTGATAAAACCATCAGATTAAACTTCCTCCCACAAACTCAGAGAAAGTTTGCAAAAATTGTCATAGCTCATATGCCCCTATAAACCCATCATTAAGTGCATATTATCATCAAATACGTATTGAAGTGCAAGCATGTCTAGCAGACCCAATGTTCACTTAAATCCAGTAATTTAGATCAATTTTCATACTCGTAATGTTAGGAAAATTGGGTTTGCTCAACTTATGAAAAGTACATGGAATGATGAAGCATCTTAAATCTATCTCCAACCAAAGCAGATATTATGTGGCTATGAGATATCCATTCCTTTTTGGATAGCCACAATATAAGAAGTTAGTTGGATATTTGAGATTTCAAAGGGAGACACTAAGTAAATGCAGTATGTCCTTGTATTTAATGTAAATTTGAAGCAAGCTACATGGTTTAGTTCCAAGGTATGGTGTTGCTACTTTTTTAGACCTTTTAATTCAATCTAGTTGTACAGTCACTATGGTTACCTTTTGCCAAATTTTATCTTTTGTGAAAGAAGATGACTATGTATATACAACATACACCAAATGATATTGGGTTTGGATTTTTTGAGGAATAGGCTATAATAGAAGGCTTTAACAATTTTGGTGTTATCTATTATTTTCCCATTGGATATTGCCTACTAGAAAAATAGGTTGCATACTGGACTGTCCATACTATGGTTGGGGCATGGAAATATTGTGTTCTTGAGTAAATATAATAGTTTTAGTTCAGGTAATATCCCAAAGTGATATCTCCCAATTGTATTCTTCTTATACAAAGTGATGGAATATCCCAAGTGTATCTTTCTTATAGCCTTCTACCATAATTTCCTTAGACATAATTGTCTTTTATCCACCTCCTCCTTATTTTGAACTACTCTATTCAAGAGAAAATCATCTACAAAGACAGGGTCAATAACCCTTAGGAAACTATATAATACTATCGATGTATTCCTTGCAGCTCCCCCAACTCCAAGTGCTAGGATTATACATCATGAATTCCATTAATATGATCGTCTTCCTAGTTCAACTCATCTAGCTAAAACTTAGTTTCCATATTGCCATTTTCATCAGCATAGTCATTATGTAGTGTAGATAGGTTTATTTAACCCCTTGTGGAAAAACATGTGTATCAAAGGCATTATGGATATCATCATCAATGAATTTTAAATAAGGAATATGATCAAATAATAATTTATTTTCTTATTCTTCAAAAAAACCATACATGCACATAATCAACATTATCATCTTTATACCTCAACCATGCAAGAGAACATAAATTTTTGCATTGTATTTCTTATATATAATAAATCTTACACTAAGCTCAAAAGACTTGAACAAAACATGTGGCAATATAGGAGATTTTTATTATTATTATTAAAATTTATGATTGAACTTCATCTTCTTACCTCTTGATTTTTCTTAGTTATTAGATAAAAGAGGTAAATTCAATATTAATTGTATAAATATCACTTAGTTATAATCACACATATGTATATAATACTTTGTATGATTTTCCACATGTTAGATCTTGCATCATATGTACACACATACACATGTGTTTAATTAAATCACAAATTAAACTTGTATAACACTTGTAAGACTTGAATAAAACATGTGGCAATAAAATAATCTTTAGGAATACAAGGGATTGTAGGAGATTTTTTTATTATTAAAATTTAAGATTGAAATTCATCTTCTTACCTCTTGATATTTCTTAGTTTTTAGATAAAAGAGGTAGATTAAATATTAATTGTGTATCTCAAATTTCGAAATTGGGATTAATGTTGTTGCTACAAGATTACAAACATCAATTCTAATCTAAATAAAACAACAAAGAATGATTAATCTAAACTAATAAAACTAGAATGATTTCACCGAATATACAATTACTTCCTCGATTTATCTCGATTGCCTTTCTCCATCTTGTTGTATTGTCATTCTTTCCCTCAGATATTTGTGTTTGAATGCAAGTATAACTTCATCAAATGTCTTAGCAAAATATCGAAGATTGTTTCTTCTCAAAAGTGTAATAATTTCGGGAGGAATAATGATAATGACAAGTCATTTTATAGATTTTGGGTTTTCAAACGATCGGCTCAGATTGAAAGAGAGATCGACGGATGAGATTGATGAATGTCATGCGATGAGTTATGTGTCAGATAGAACGTGAGTTAGAATGTGAGTCAGAACATGAGCCAGAAAAGACTACAGGATAGAGACTAAATTAGAATGTGAGTTAGAACATGAGTTCAATATCTTAATCTTCAAAAAATAGAAGAAATAGACTTTGTATGTAAAATACAAAGTTAGAAGTTGAAGATTAATGCATTTGAATGCAAATAGGAGTTAGAACTAGTTAATCGACTAGTTGTGATGGAGAGTCCTCTCACAGAGATAAACTGGTGTTGAATCCAGAGATAACTGGAGAACTAAAAATAGATCTCAAGTCAGAAGGTGAGTGAATGAATTAGTCAACTGATTGATAGAAGAATGTGACATAAATAAATAAATATGAATTAAATGCTAATTTAATTCAACATTCGAAAATGAAAGACTTTAATTAAATAAATAAAGACAATTAATTTAATTTGACTGTTTGAAAAGGTGGAATTGAATAATTAAATAATAAATATTTAATTATAGATAAAAGGGGTTAAATGAATAATTAAATAAATATATTTAATTATAGTTGAAATATGACAAAAGGGGTAGTTAAAAAATAAATAATTTAATCATGACAGGAAGAATTAATTAGTTAGCGACATAATTAAACAAATATGATTTATTTAATTAATCAAGTTGAATAAAAGGTCATTTATGAATTAATGAATTAATTTAAAATGGGTTATTTAATTAATAGAGGAAATATGTGTTAGAAAGGGTAATTATATAATAAAAATTATTTAATCATGACAACAGACTATAGAAAATTATGTTGAATGTGTACTCGCAGGCCTAGACCAATTTTTGGTGTCTATAGTTTGCCCCTCTTTGATACAATGTTGGTACGGCATTGTGTCAAAGAAAATATGCCCCGATCGTGCCCCAGCATGAAATAGGTTAAGGTATGCCCCCTCGGGAAAATTGACAATTTTTGAAAAATTTCAAAAAAAATCAAGAGATATTCTCGATAAGTCAATTTGATGGTCAGAAATGCGATGGAGTTGACGGAATTGAATTTGGTTGTGATACAGACGTGCATGGGTCATGTGAAGTTGAAAGGCTAAGTGGCCAATAGAGAAGGATAGAAGAAATGCCACCCAAACCAAACCTATAAATAGGAATTAGGTTGAAATCTAATTCATTTGCACCCGGAGGAGTTTGGAAAACAAAAGATTTGCTCTAACTAGCTGACAAAAATGGCACCTATTCCCTATACCGTGCATCGAGGATATCAGATCTGGATGTTCAGGAGGCCAGCCGATGCAGGACCACCGTTATGTACTCGAAAATGAACTCTTAAAAAATTATTTTGCACATAAATTTTGGCATTTAAAAAACAATTAGCATATGCGGTGCATTGTGAACGATGCATATTTCATCGTATTCGCCGCATTTGACTGCGAAACGGTGCATGTGTTGAAACACGTCTAGGGCTAGGTCAGGCATTTAGGGAATGATCGCATGTGATGAAGAATGCACCGCATGTGTAGTTATGCAATGCATCTATATTAGGAATAGTCGCATGTGTAGTAGTGAACCGCATATGAGTTAGTGAAACACATATGTAGTAGATAGGTAGGTTGTAGAAAATGCACCGCATGTGCAATGGGTAGAAATGGGTGTGGGGAATATGTAATGCATATGAAATATGCACTGAAAATGAGGGATTATGCAACGCATTTGTAAAAATGCACCGCATTTGTTAAAGTGAGCCGCATTTGACTGGTAAAATTTTCTGAAAAAAATTTCTAAGGAAAATATTGAAAATTTCTGACATGTTGGTTTAAAATGCAGATTGTACTAGATCCTATATATACGCGGGAGTCAAGTCCGGACACATTCGATCTGAGAGATTGCCTAACTACTGCAAAGATGCGGCTTCTATGGAGACTTGGTCTATGTCACTGTTTGTCGATGCCCACTATTCGGGCGAACAGGGGGATGCTTACGTCATTGTGTGAACGATGGCACTCTGAGACATCTTCGTTTCATTTGCCAACTGGGGAGGCCACTATCACATTGGAGGATGTGTACAGGATCTTGAGACTTTTGATTAGGGGAGAGCGGGTTATGTATGATACCTAGCACGAATTGACTGAGTTGGTGAGATTCTATCAGGTAGATGATATCAATAGGCTCGACATTGAGCACTATGAGATCAGATGGCCAGTGTTAGCATCTAGATAGATACGACATGATTGACTATATATTATGTACATTGATTGGGGGGATTGTTCTTCTAGATAGACGGGGTCACAGATTTCCAGTTGGATGGGGAGCTATGTTGGTTGGTATGTTAGAGAGAGAGACTAGATATGCATGGGGTCCATGTCTACTAGGGATGTTGTACTTTCACCTACACGACATTGCTTATAGAGATGCACAATCATTGAGCTATGCGACTACTTTGTTGATGGTGTGGGGTTGGGAGAGGATAGTTGTGTTTCGTCCTCTAGTTACAGTAGAGCGATGGGAGAGATTCCCGTATGTGTTCTGGTATACAGGACACATCACACAAACACATGTGGGAGACACTAGGTTTTGGAGACATGCACTAGACACTCTAGATCAATTCATGTGGAGAACGTACAGGGATTGTGAGGAGTGGGCAGATGAGGAGATACGTTTTCCTTTCTATAGACAAACACAGTACCTTATAGGGAGGACCGTTTCTAGTGTACATATCATTGAGCGACACTTTCCAGACAGAGTTCTGAGACAGTTCGGCGAGGTTCAAGATGAGCCTCAGAGTAGAGCACAGTTTGCTCGATCATCCAGAGAGGTTCCATACTAGGGGCCCATGATTCTAGTAGCTATTGTAGAGGTAGAGATACAAGCATTACAGCCAGTACAGTGGGGATGGAGAGATGGAGCAATAGACCCAGGGACGATAGCTACGTATGACACATGGTGGGTAGAGCATCGACCTGTTCCTTACACAAATCCAGATCAGACGACACCTATTGAGAGATGAGGTATAGGACCTAGAGGATGTCAGAGAGGTGGAGGTGCGAGAGTTGGTAGAGTTGGAGGGAGAGATGGTGATAGGAGAGGTGGTAGGCGAGGATGCAGAGGATGGAGAGGGGGTCAAGTAGGTGGACTATCACCTATCCGAGAGGCAGTGGCAGAGGATGTACCGATGTTGGACATCGGAGGTGGAGTGGATGTACAGGCTGGGGATGAGCATGCTGCAGAGGATGTAGTTGTAGAGGAGCATGCAGAGGTGGATATTGGAGTGGAGGATGTTGCAGAGGATATAGATATGGATATGGATATAGATCCTCTGGGTGTTTTGGCAAGATATGGAGAGGATGATATTGAGGATGATGTTGAGGATGATGTTGAGAAGGAGGCACCAATGGAGGAGCATGAGAGAGAGCTTAGGGATCGGATTGTAGAGGGGAGACAGGAGGAGGATGCTCCTAAATATGGTGATAGGGAGGCTTTGGAGGAGAGACTTAGACTTATGATAGCAGAGTTGGATGCTATGAGGTTAGAGAGGGACAGTGCTCTTATGGAGAGAGATCAGGCCATAGCCCGACGACAGGAGATAGAGCAGTAGTTCACAGAGGTCAAACGCCTTTGTAGTGGGTCTTCATCTAATGGCATGGTAAAAGAGTTGGTCAGATCGGTTGAGAGAGCCACCTATTACAGGGGCTTATATGAGGTAGTGGTGCTAGCAGAGAGATGGGCTCCTAGCTTTTTAGAGGTGCGGAGTCAGAGGTCACAAAGCAGGAGTCACAGGACACAAAGTACTGAGGGTGTGGTAGGACCATTGCTGACAGGTCTGTATGAGAGGCCTTCCACATCACAGAGAGCACCTTCGAGGATTTTTCCACCACCTTCACCACGTGATGGTAGTGGTAGTGGTACATGATGACAGTACTTTATATGTAGACATTGTATTTTGATCAGAGAGCCTGCGAGCTCATGTTTTATTTATGGATACACTTTGACATTGTACTGTGACACATTAATTTGAGTGATATATATATATGATTTTGGCGGCTTCTATATGATATGCAGTGTTATGTATATATGATGATGCATTTCTTCTATATGATTATGCTTCCTAGATGATGTATGTATATATGTTATGAATGAATGTTTCTACATGTTATGAGTTTATGCAATCTATGATGTTATGGATGTCTTTATTTACTTATGATAATGGATGTAATGAATGTATATGATGTTATGTATATGTGATGGTGAAATGCATGTAATGTTTCTATTATGTATGATGATGAAATGTCTATTATGCAATGAATTTTTTATATGCAATGAAGATGTTAATGTTCCGATATGTATGAAATGCTTATATAATGGATGCATATGCAGATGACCTAATGTTTTTGTGTGTATCACAAGACTCTATCATTATGTTGAATGAGAGAAATGTTAGATGGATGATTATAGGATGTTAGTAAGAAACAACAAAGGAGGTTGATTTGAAAAAGAAAGAAAAGAAATGATCTTTGATATTTTGCCAAAATGCTATGCTTACAATTTTATCATCATCGGGCGGGACTAACACAAATGGACAGTACACACCATGATATGAGATAGACCATGGTGTACAAAGTCATCCATCTACAAAAAATAGACAGTCGTAGACAAGGAGTGTCATAACACCAACTAAGGACAAGATTGCCCCAGTCATTGTTGTCTAGACAAACCACAGACAGTAGAAAAATAAAAGACAGATCATGATACATCATACCTCCTCTAAATCCTTAATAGGACATCCTTGAGGAAACTAGTAACATGATTCAAATAGCCAAAGTTTAAAAGACAGTTGACAGACAACAAGCAAAGAAAAAAGAGTCCTGAGACATCCTGGCTTCTCTAAATCCTTCAAGGGACATCCCTGAGAAAGCTAGTAACCAGACCTTGCACAAATCAATAAAAAGATAAGACAAAATAAGATATGAAGTCATAAAGCCAAATAAATGTATTCGCCAAACCTTGATCTTGTGGGATTGTTTGATTGATTGATGTTTGACATAGCGTAATGTGAAGGATTTTCACATACCGCAATAAGACGTTGAGTCTGGTTTCAACTTGGTGACCATCTGTATAAGGCATGACAAAGCCTGGTTTTAGAAAGACACATGCCATATAAGACGTTGGAGCTTGATGATGTTCATGCGACAAGCTACATGAGACTATGACAATTTGATGATGTTTGTTGACAAGAAAGACATATCTTGCTAAGACATAAGTTGATCGTTTGACAATGTGATTGATATTGACTTGATGACTGTTTTGAGATGTTGCCTTGTTAATGCATGACTTGTTTTAATTCTTTGACTGATTAAACGTGTGTGTGTGTATTGACAGTGTGTGAAAGTGAATGATATGCAATGTGTGTGATAGTGAATTGTGAATGAACCCTATTGGACTGACCTAGTGTGGTCTCGGGAGCTCATCGATTGATTAGCCTTGCCTATGTTGTACACATAGAGACCTCATAGTTCGACATGACCAATGACTTTGTATATACAAAGAGTCATGATTTTAATGTGTGATACATGGCAAACCTAGATAGACAGACCTAATGCCTCGGGGGCACATCGATTGATGGCCTTGCCTACGTCCCAGTCGCAGAGGCAACATAGTTCGACTATGTCTATGACTAACTTAAGATGACTGACTTGACACTGTTTTTGGGATTTTCTGACATGTTTTGATTTTTTTGGATTTTTGAAGTTTTCTAATGTTTTTTTATTTTTTCAGGACATTTTCGATGGTGCAATGTTATGTACAAGGTTTGATGGAACATAACATGGATTTGCCCCCAGTCAAGACTACGACATGTGAGATGGAGAAGTGGGGAATGTGACAGAATGGACGTTAGATGTCAATCGTTCCAAACAAAGGATATGACAACCATTTATTATGAGGGATGGTGAAAAGTCTGATTGGAATGATGGTAGATGAAAGAGCGAGTTTGACTACACATGGCACCTATTTCCCAGGTTTTCACCATGGTACTTATCCCTAGTGCCACCAAAGTGGTTTTCACTATAGGACAAATTATTTTTCTTTACTTCTTTTTTTCTTCTAATTTTTCAATTTTTTTGGTGTTACAAAGAATGCCTGTTTGCCAGGTTTTCATCAAGGCAACCATTTTTTTGTTTTTTTTTTTCATTTTTTATTTTTTATTTTTTATTTTCTAGGTTAAGACACAGATTCTCACAAGCTACGCATAGAACCTTTTCAGATGCAGGCTATTGATTGGCGACAAAAGTGGATCTCCTTCAGGAGTAGAGAGTTGGTACGCTCTTGATCCAAAGGCTTTTGTGACAATATAAGGCCCTAACTAGTTAGGTTCAAAATTTCTTGGCTTTTCTCTTTCAGCTTGATTCTTAGGATTCTCCATTAAAACCAGGTCACCAATGTCAAAGTGTCTATTGAGAACCTTGCTATTATAGCTTTGACGAAGATGATTCTGATATGCTTGCAATGGTCTAGTGCTTTATGTCTTCATTCATCCAGTAATTCAAGCTCTTGTAGCCTAGATACATGGTATTCTTCATCATCAATGTGACCTTTCAAGGAAACCCTCAGAGAAGGAATTTCAACCTCAATAGGTAAGATAGCTTCGGATCCGAATACTAGGGAATATGGAGTGGCGCCAGTGGGAGTGTGGATGCTTGTGCGGTAGGCCCATAAGGTGGGATTGAGTTGTAGGTGCCAGTCACGACCAACGTCATTGACAGTCTTCTTTAGGATTCTAACAATGGTTTTATTAGATGCCTCGGCTTGGCCATTACCTTGTGGGTAATATGGGGTGGAGAAATGATGCTTGATGTGGAATTCTTCACATAAATGGCGTACTTCTTGGTTCTTGAATGGGTGGCCATTATCTGTGATAATGGATTGGGGTACACCATATCGACAAATGATATAGTTTAAGATAAACTTGGATATTTGTGTGCCGGTGATGTAGGTCATGGGAATAGCTTCGATCCATTTGGTGAAGTATTCGGTGGCGGTAATGATGAATTTATGACCGTTGGATGATGGAGGGTGTATCTTTCCTATGAGGTCAAGTCCCCATTGGGCGAAAGGACATGGTGATGTAATAGGATGAAGCTCCTATGTTGGTGCTCTTATCAAATCTCCATGTATCTGAAATTGTCTACATTTCTTTACAAAGACACATGAGTCTTTCTCCATTATAGGCCAATAATAACCTAGTCTCATAATCTTATGGGCTAAAGTAGGACCACTCAAATGGGATCCGCATATACCCTCATGCACCACTCACAAAGTTGTTTGTGCTTCTTCAGCATCGAGACATCTCATTAGGGCATTGTCTAAGGTACGTCTATACAAGGTATCTCCGATGATGGTGTATTTAGCTGACTTACGGATAAAGGTTCGGCGTTGGTTATTGGACAAGTCTAGAGGTAAGGTTTGGTCAGTTAGGTAGTTGAATATGTCTTTATACCAAGGAGATGTAGTACCAACAATGGTACACACCATCGCAGAATCAAGGATATCATAGGCAGGGACCAATAGTTGTTCAACCAGAAACTCGAACTTAGGCACATTACTCAGAATATCCAACAAGGAACCCACGGTTGCCATACCATCTGCAGCCCTGTTCTGAATACGTGGTATTTGTTAAAAGTTAATATCATTGAATTACTACTTGAAACTATCAACCATGCGCTTGTAGGGGGCAAGTTTCTCATCCTTAGTCTCATAATCATCATTTACTTTCCAGACTACAAGCTGAGAATCGCCAAAGACATATAGACTCTTTATCTTCCATTGTGCTACCATCTTTAATACTATCACTAAGGCTTCATACTCTGTTATATTGTTGGTACAAGGGAAAGCAATCTTGAATGATTTAGGAATGGTGTTGCCTTGAGGTGTAACAAATAAGATACCTGTGCCTGAACCACGTTGTGTATGTGACCCATCAAAGTATAATTTACATTCTGTACTAGTGTCCACTGTGAAGATAAATTTGTCAGGAAAGTTTGCCACTAAAGGATGATCTACCTTTAAAGGTGCATCTGCTAACTGATCTGCAATCACCTGTCCCTTTATAGCCTTCCTTTCTACATATTGGATGTTGTACTCGCTAAGTATCATAACCCATTTAGCCAATCGGCCTGTTAAAGCTGCCTTACTTAGGAGATATTTGAGTGGGTCAATCTTTGCAACCAACATTGTTTGGCAATTGAGCATATAGTGCCGAAGTTTTTGGGTAGCAAAGACTACCGCAAGACAGGCATTTTCTATGTTGTTGTGATTTAATTCATAGCCCACTAAGGTAAGACTGATGTAGTAGACTACTCTCTTATGTCCTTGATCATCATGTTGTGCGAGAAGAGCTCCTAATGCTAACTGGGTTGCTAAAATGTATAGGATCAAAGGTTTTCCCTCTGTGGGTGGCATTAAGACTAGTGGAGTTAGCAAATAGTCCTTGATTTTTTGGAATGCTTCCTGACATTTAGGTGTCCACACAAATGGTACTCCTTTCTTGAGTAGATGTTGAAATGGGTGTATTTTATCTGCCAGTTGTACTATGAAATTCCTGATGGACTGTAGTCTTCCCTGTAATGTTCTCAATTGACCAATGCTGACAAGAGGAGGCATTTCTATGATAACTCTTACCTTCTCTAGATCTACTTCAATGCCTCTTAGAGAAATGATATACCCTAACAGTTTCCCTGATTTTACTTCAAAGACACACTTCTTTGGATTTAGTCTGACGTTGTAATTCTCTAGCCTCTGGAATATCTTGTCTAGAACCTTTAAGTGATCTTCCCTTGTTTCAGATTTAGCTATAATGTCATCGACATAGTCTTCCATGAGAGTATGTACAAAGTCATGGAAAATTGTAGTCATTGCTCGTTGATAGGTAGCTCTTGCATTATTAAGCCCAAAAGGCATAACATTCCAACAGTATGTGCCCCATGGACATGTGAAAGCCATTTTTTGTTGGTCTTCAGTTGTGATTTTAATCTTGTTATATCCAAAGAAACCATCCATGAGGGATAACATCTCGTATCCTGCTATAAGATCTACTATCATGTCAATATTTGGCAAAGGGAAGTCATCTTTAGGACATGCCCTGTTGATGTCTCTAAATTCTGTGCAAATGTGAATGCCCCCAGTTGGTTTAGTCATGAGCACAAGATTTGATATCCAATCTGCATAGTCTATCATCCTTATGAATCCTACATCCAAGAGTTTCTTAAGTTCTACCTTGACCAATAGAGCAATCTGTGGATGCATTTCCTTAACTTCTGTTTGACTGGTTTAATACCTAGCTGCAATGGTAGATGATGTAATATAAGGTTTGGATCCAGCCCAGGCATGTTAGCATATGACCATGTGAAGTTTATCTGTCTCTTTTTGAAGAAGTCTTTAAACTCAGGTTTTTTTGTCTCTGTTAAAGAAGCTGCAAAATATACCATCTGAGGATTCTCTTTTGTACCTATGTTGACTTCAATAGACTCTTCTACTAGCATAGGTGACTTTTCCTATTCAATGGGAAGAATATTTAAACCTCTATCCTTGGGTACCTCAGAGAGGTTTTCGCCCTCGGATATGTCCTTTATTTTGACTGTTTCTTCGTCCAAAGGCGCCTTTCGGTTTTCACCTAGGGACTCATCATTTTTATTTTCATTGTATTTTTTATTTTTATCTTCATTTTTGCGACTAGAGGTGTAAATAGACTCCCCAAAATATGGCTTTTCATCCAAGTCTATGGTAAAACCAACCTTATGATCCCCTCTAGGTATGCCTTCTCTAAGTCCCATGAACTTAGCAATTGCTTCATCGTTCTCGAATGTATTTATGATAGGTGTACCTTGTTGATCCCAGTCGATAAATTCGGGATATATGAGAGGCATGTCATCATTGGAGTTGTTAAAGGTAGCAGTTGACAAGGTGAATAGCGAGTGGTTGACATGGTCACAAAAGTTTTGGACTAACTCCTACTAGTTCTTTTCCCTACGGGTAGGTAAAATTTGATGTGGGACAATTGCAAGGGATGGGTCGTCAGAAGATGGTTTATCAGGTGCCCAAGATGCATGATCAAGGGTTTCCCAATAATAGTTCTCATGCCATTCTTGTTTAGACAAGTGCTTCTTATGACATGGACTAGATGGTTTTGGTATAGGTTTTATCTTTAGGTCCAACTCTCCAAATAGAGCCTCTATGTTCATGGTACTGGTAGAGGAAAGGGAATCCCATTCACAATCACTTGAGTCAGGAGATTCATCATAAACTAGGGGAAGGGGTTCATGAGATATCTTGATGTCTGTGCAAGCACTCACTTCCTCTTGAAATGGTGACGTAGTACTAGGAAACCCAATTCTAAGTGGTTGAAACCCTAGCCCTAAGTATTTCGGTCGTGGTGAGACAGTGATCGGTTTTGTTCTTTCATTTTGATGTAGTCCTAACCCACTGTGCCCGTCATAGCCTTCATTTTGCATTATCTTAAAGCCTTTTCCATATTGATTCTTAGCTATTTGAATAGATGACGAGGGGTATTCATTGTCTTCTTGATACAACCAGGAGGTAATATCACCTTGATCCACAATTTCTTCACTCAACTCTCCCCATTTGATCAATGTCATTGTAGGGGAACACATAATGTGACTACTGACTATCTTCTATCTTCCATGGGTAAGCCATATGCCTTAGGTGGAATAAGTTGACTGACACAGTATGATGCCTTCATGTAATATTCTCCACAACCTTTGTCTTGGATCTCAACCTTAGGAGTGGATGATGGTGGTTTGAATGAAATGGACTTAGTAAGACGTGATGGGTCAACGTATAGGGATAAAGTGGATGATGAAGCTTCTTGGTTAACTGGTACCCGTCGTTGTGGAATTTCCTTTAGGCTTGTACAATACTGGAAAGGATCTGGATCACCATCAATTGTGATCTTGGTGCCATTATAAGGGAATTTGAGACATTGGTGATATGTTGAAGGTACAACTTTCATTGCGTGTATCCAAGATCTACCTAGCAACAGGTTGTACGGAAGGGTGAGATCCAAGACTTGGAAGCTAGTGTTCATAATTGTTGGGCCAATTTTGATAGGGAGTGTGACAACTCCTTTGGATGATCTTTCCTCATCATCGTAAGCCTTGATGACTATACTCTTAGAGGTGTCTATGCATTCTTCTGAGAATCCTAATGCCTTAACAAGTTTTAGTGTACACAGGTTCAAACCTGCTCCTCTGTCTACCAAGACTCGTCTGACTTTGGTTTGATGGACTAGGACTTTGAGATGTAATGGGTCATTATGATCAGACTTTTCGATTCAGTAAGCTTGTTGGGACAATGTGGCATGATGTGAGTTGGTTAAATATCCCACCATTTCTTTGAAACGATTGACATCTAAGTCCGTAGGAACAGTCATGTTCTATAAAGCTTTGTCAAGAATGGCCCGATGCTCAGGTGATAAAGTCAATAGTTCCAAGATAGATATTTGTGCGGGTGTTTTACTCAGTTGATCAAGAAGGTTGTACTTGAACTTGGAAGATTGCATAGGTGGCTTAGAAGAAGGACCTGGAATAGTAATCTTTGTTTTGTGTGTGTTTAAATTACATTCTGGATGCTTCTTAATAATGATGGTATCGACATGTTCATTTGCAGCTCGGAGGCTATATATGGTCTTTCCTTTTCCATAGTCATACTTGGTGTTGGCATAATTGGCTAATGGATCATTCTTGGGTCCCGAACTGGAGGCTTTTCCTTTCGTGTGGTCATGTAAGGGGTCTATGAAGACCTTATGATCACTGTTCTTGGTATTTTTCTGCCCACCAACCTCTATGGTTCCGTTTTCAACAAAGTCTTGTATAATATTCTTTAGTTGATGACATTGTTGTAGCTTGTGTCCTTTTATTTGATGATAGTCACAATAGGCTTTGTCGTCCCACCATGAAGGTTTAAACTATCCAGGATCATACTCTCTTGGTTCCAAAGGTTTAATGAGATTATGTTTAATCAACTCTTTGAAAATTCTCTCGATTGGTTGCCCTAAAGGGGTAAATTCACGTGTACGAAATCTCCTTGGCGGTCATTGTTGTTGTGAATTTTGGACATAATTGGTTGTTTGATATGGACTATCCATCATGTCTTGATTGGGGTTGTAACCTCTAAGTGTGATAACTAGTCCTGCATGTATGGTCTTAGCATCGACAATGCCGTCATTTGTAACATTTTTGTTTCTAGACTAGAATTGCTTTCTATCATTTGGCACGTTTTGATGTTGGACCACTGAGTTTCTGCTTGGTACTTTTATTTCTCCTTTGTCAATAAGGCCTTTTTCAAGGATGATGCCCTTTTGTACCAAGTCTAGGAATGAAGTACAACAATGCACCCTTAAGTCACTCCTGAGTTTTGGATTGATGTTTTCGAGGAATATCATGACCTATTTTTTGGGTATTTCAACTGGACATCTGCTAGCTAGACTTCTCCATCTCTAGAAGAAAGTGGTGAAAGTTACATCATCTTCTTGTGTTGTGTGGCACAAGGTTGCTATTGTTACCTCATTGTCTATGTTAAAGGCAAAGTGTTTGACAAACTTCTCAACTAATTCACCCCATGATCATATACCATATCATAATTTAGAAAACCATTCCAGTCCTATCCCTATAAGGGTTCGTGGAAATAGTCTCATCAAGTAGGTGGGGTCATATGATATGTCCATGCATGCCATTGAGAACTCTCTAATGTGTTCCAAAGGATTCTTCCTCCCATTATACTTAGGCAAATTCGGTATAATGTATCCATGGGGGAAAGGTGTTATATAAAGTGCTTTGTCAAATGGACATGGACATAGGTCTTGTGCTGAGATAGCTCGTTTGCCTGACATAGACATGTTGTCCATCTATTGTGGAAGAGTTTGCATTTGGTTTTGAAGGACATCTACTTGTGTCAAGGACATGGTGTTCGCGTTGTTTGGATCAATGTAGGTATTCTGATATGCCATGTTCTGTGATGGGTTGTGATTTGGTGAAGGAATATATCCTGTTAGAATGTTCTGGTTTGGTATAGGAATATATCCTGTCTGAATGGTCTGATTTGGTATAGGAATATTTCTAATTTGAATGGTCTGATTTGGTGTAGGAATATTTCATGTCTGCATGTTCTGATTTGGTATAGGAATTCTCATGCCCACTTTGGATATCTTACTAGTCGTGTTGGTGCCAAAGGGGTTTGATGAAGTTGCTCCCGCAGTAAATTGTAAACTTTGTGTTACGTTGAAAGGGGTTTTTCTTACAATTGATGATATTTGAGTTGGTATGACAGTTGGTATTGCTGTGGTGATTTGGGGAATAGACACACTTGACATCACAGTTTGTGTTGGTTGAGTAGATGTTGTTTTCAAAGTATGAATATCAAATCCTGGTGATAGTGTGGCACCTTCTACTAGCAATTTTGCTAGATAGCGTTGAGGATCAGTTGCCAAACACTCATCCATGAAGGATGCAAATTCAAGATCTTGTACTACTGCGTCTACGTCCTCAATGTAAATTTTTCGAGCTCTATGTGGTGTTTCACTTCCTGATGGTTGATTTCCGAATGGATTGATCAATTCATTGGTGTCTGAATTTTTTTTTTTTTCTTTCAAGACCTTGTTTCGACCATGAAATGTTGCTCAAGATGAGGTTATGCAGACTATGTCTAAAATTGATATGACCCATTTCTATGCTTTTTTTTTGGATTTTCTGACAAAAAGGATGTTGCTAAAATGATTTCTAGAATGACATATGGTAAGATGGACAATATGCAAAATCTCGTGTAGACTATGATAGTAAATGTTTCTAAAAAATGGGTATAACCTACCTGCTATGGAGTAAATGCATGCAAGGATTTGATTTGACCAAGGAACCTGATTGTAGGACAAGGACAGTTGACAAGGTGAATTTTTCAAACTAGACTTGTTGAGCTGAAAAGATTCACTAGATAGGACTAAAGTGACTAGGTTCAATGATTGTGACAAATCGGGACATGAACGTATCCAATGACGAGGAAAGTTACCTATTCTATGATATGCAATTTCCTAGGAAGTATCTATATGCATGTAACTTAGGATGACTATGACTAAGACGTGGATTATGACTAAGAAGTATATGACACCTAATGATGCAAAATTTTGAGCAAAGTTTTCCAGTTTCTGTCCAAGGTTGATCTTAAGAAACATAAGTGAAAAATGACAGTAATGTTTCGAACTCAGTTTGTGGTTTTCTAAGTTTTTGGTCGACAGGCAAATGCGGTTCACCTAACAGTTGCGGTTCAGAATTTGACAGATGCAGTTTTCGACAGTGCATGCAGTGTTTTTGACAGTTATGGTTTTTCCTATGACGAATGCAATTTAACATGCACATGCGGTTCTAATTTTGGACTCTGTAAACTTAACTTTTCTGACAGACACTTGTGGCTCAAAAATTGACAGATGTGGTTTGCATGCACACATGCGACTCAGAATGTGACAGTTGGAGTTCATAATATCCAGACTATGAAAAATGGAAATTTTTGATAGACACATGCGGATTTTCCCCTAACAAATGCAACTCACTAGGATAAATGCGGTGTTAAAACTAACAGATGTGACTCAAGTTTTGACAGTTGAATTTTCGAAAGTTTTTTTGAGTGACTCCATTTTTTATCAAGATTTTGGCGAATACAACAAAAAACAAACACAACAATCAATTTATTTTTAGTTTTGTGATGGTAGGACTGTTAAGACTCAAAAACATTTACAACCTAGGCTTTTTGGACAATACTTGTTGAGTTCTTACTTGGATTTCTCTAGCTACGCATATTCACGGTGGATGATTAGTAGCTTGACCCCATTGGCTCCCCTCCATGACACTCACTTATACGAGGCAGCCAAGCTACTATACCCATGAAACTTCCATGGCATACATTTCAACTCTACATGTGAGTCGTAAGTATGTAAGAGGGCTTCACAGGGCCGACCCTGCTGCGCCAACAAGTAGGTAGGATTTTGGTAACTCTACAACAACGTATTTAATAAGGGCATTTCATTCATGGGACACTATCCAACATCGGCGAGAGTCCATTTATGTCCATCTCATCAGAATAGTGCACGTGATTCTTGGGTTTTCCCCAAGAATCCACTTTTATATACCGACTGGAAGTCACTTGGCTTTAGCGTGCTACCGGTCTGAGTCATCTTGGGGTGAGTACTTTTTCCCACCAAGACAGGCCCAAGTTCTAGAGTTAGTAACCATTTCTCTTACACCCAGGATCGCATGAATGCACAAGGGGAGAGGATACTTTGGTATACCAAATCGTGGGGTTTACAAATATGTGCAACGCACCAGACAAAGAAGATAGTGATTCTTTTTAATCCAAATGATAGTTATTTATAATCCACATGATAATTATCTATCTACCAAACAAAAATCTTGCTAAAAGACAAAGGCATTAGGTCCTGCATGCAAATTTATCAGTAGTTCATTGTTCTTGTCTTCGACTTTCGTCCTGCAAAAAATACTGTCTTTGGTTTTTTAATTGTCTTCTATGCTTTGTCCTGCAAACACTACGTTATTCCCCCTTAACACAGTTGAAACAAATATAAGCAAAAACCATGAAAAACACAAAAATTTGATAAAAGAAAACGCGAATGTACGAAATTCAATAAAAAAAGTGAAAATGGTTTACCAACCAGATGCGGCTTTTGGAGCCATAGATGCGGTTCGAGGTTGATATGCGGATGCGGTTCGTGAATTTGTTGATAGGCGAATGCGGTTCAGGACTTCTCAGATGCGGTTAATGACGTCGTAGATGCGGTTTGGGATGACAAATGCGTCGTTGTTTTTGACAAATGCGGTGCACCGTACAAAAAAACCTGCAAAAAAGAAAAACGAAAAAACAGAAAGACAAATTTTGAAGTGTGTTCACGTCAAGTTCACCAAATGTATCTCAAATTTCAAAATTGGAATTAATGCTACTACTGCAAGATTACAAACATCAATTCTAATCTAAATAAAACAACAAAGAATGATTAAAGTAAGCATGATTAATCTAAACTAATAAAACTAGAATGATCTTACCGAATATGTGATTACTTCCTCGATTTATCTCAGTTGCCCTTCTCCATCTTGTTGTATTGTCATTCTTGCCCTCAGATATTTGTGTTTGAATGCAAGTATAACTTCATCGAATGTCTCAATAAAATATCGAAGATTGTTTCTTCTCAAAAGTGTAATGATTTCAAGAGGAGGAATAATGATAATGACAGGCCATTTTATAGATTTTGGGTTTTCGAACAATCGGCTCAAATTGAAAGAGAGATCGACGGATGAGATTGATGAATGTCATGCAATGAGTTATGTGTCAGATAGAATGTGAGTTAGAGCGTGAGTCCAAACATGAGTCAGAACATGAGTCAAAAAAGAGTGCAGGATAGAGACTAAATTAGAACGTGAGTTAGAACATGAGTTCAATATCTTAATCTTCAAAAAATAGAAGAAATAGACTTCGTATGTAAAATACAAAGTTAGAAGTTGAAGATTAATGCATTTGAATGCAAACAAGAGTTAGAACTAGTTAATCGACTAGTTGTGATGGAGAGTCCTCTCACAGAGATAAACTGGTGTTGAATCCAGAGATAACTTGAGAACTAAAAATAGATCTCAAGTCAGAAGGTGAGTGAATGAATTAGTCAACTGATTGATAGAAGAATGTGACATAAATAAATAAATATGAATTAAATGCTAATTTAATTCAACATTCGAAAATGAAAGACTTTAATTAAATAAATAAAGATAATTAATTTAATTTGACTGTTTGAAAAGGTGGAATTGAATAATTAAATAATAAATATTTAATTATAGATAAAAGGGGTTAAATGAATAATTAAATAAAGATATTTAATTATAGTTGAAATATGACAAAAGGGGTAATTAAATAATAAATTATTTAATCATGACAAAAAGAATTAATTAGTTAGCGACATAATTAAACAAATATGATTTATTTAATTAATCAAGTTGAATAAAGGTTCATTTATGAATTAATGAATTAATTAAAAAGGGGGTATTTAATTAATAGAGGAAATATGTGTTAGAAAGGGTAATTAAATAATAAACATGATTTAATCATGACAACAGACTATAGAAAATTATGTCGAATGTGTACTCACAGGCCTAGACCAATTTTCGATGTCTACAAATTGTATAAATATCACTTAGTTATAATCACATACATGTATATAATCCTTTGTATGATTTTCCACATGTCAGATCTTGAATCATATGTACACACATACACATGTGTTTAATCAAATCACAAATTAAACTTGTATAGCACTTGTAACTTACATATTGAATTAAAATATACATGTACATATAGATATTTAACCAAATCATATATACATAGCCAAATCATGTTGCATCATGTATATATGTAGATATCACTCATTTCAAAACATAAACATAAATTATATCCAAGGATGATATGTAAAGTTCACATATAAAAACATGTACATATACATCTCTGAAATATAATAACTCATAAACACAAATGTTAGATGATATATATCTCAAACATAAATCTACATGTGCATATTTCTATAGATCTAAAACATAAACATAAACACAAATGTTTAGACAATATAAAATGTCTAGAGACTCTAAAATATAAGTTCATAAACATAATGTCCACATGCACATATATGATCTCTCAAACATAACATGTATGTTCTATAATATATACATAAATAGACATGTATAAACTAGTTGTTCTCTAGGTCATCATGTCAGCTCCTAGTTGAGCGACCATCCAAGCATGAATCTTGCTCCAATAAATATGCTAAGCCCTACATATATACACATAAAAAAATTACTTTAAAATATAATAAATATATAAATACACACACATGAACAAGTGAACATGTACATATATATGTAAAATTAGATTAAAATTAAATTTTACCTATCAACTAAAATGGTCAGGCGAAGAATGCATGTGTACACGCTCTACCCTCAAACTAGGAGTAACATGTGCTACCTCCATCTACACATGTGCATGAATACGTAAAAAAATAAATTAATTTCAAATTATATTTTATATAAATGTGTTACAGTCCAAGAAGCTTTACAAGTATATGTAATTTAAAACTTTAAAAACTTTAAAATTAAATACATATCTGAATCTAACCTGCATCTTGAGTGCTACCTTCTCTGATGTGTGTAGTGGACTATACAAGTGAGATGGCATCAACCCTGAAGAGTGAATCTCCATAAAACCTAGACCTGTCACAACCTGCTCGAGTGTATCAATATATGTTTGAGCACCTATAGCAGCATAATTATCAGTAGGTGAATACTGAAGTGGTAGAGTGGATAGTATGTGGCTCATGTGCCCCAACAAATGATCTAGATGTAGGATCGATATCAAAATGTTAGGATTGAGCTACAAGAGTTTGCAAATCTACACAATAATGACCCACAAAGGAACCAACATCTACTAAGGGGATCCCCAACTGTGATGAGATCACATGATAAGCTCTCATCAAGTAGTTATACAATCTATGACTTGTATCTCTCTAAATCTAGACATCACATGCAATGTGATCTATATCATCTAGACATGGTATTCTTATCACGACAGAGGAATCTAACTCAATAGGCAACCTACATGGATCTCTCATCAAGTATTGGCCCACATGATCTATAGATATCCATTGAGCATGGACTGCAATATCAATAATATTGTCAATTTCTTCCCATTGGGAAGCAATAGCAACCTAATTTCCAATAGAGCTAATGGATGGAGAAACTATAAACATCCTCTACCCAACCAAGGCCCTAAAATATAGGGGTTGTCAATCTACACAATGATAAGCATCCATGTCGCAGACCCTACCACACCCCTACCCTAAATGATTTGGTAAATCCAAATAGTTAACGTTGAGGCCTAAATGGACCTCATTGTATAATTGTTGTGGAAATACAATATAATTTGGTTGTTATTTGGATAGCAATTTGTGTGTTGCAAGAAATCATGGATAAATCATAGGGGCCATCCTAGGGCATATGTACCTAGTCACCTAATATTCCCTCACCTGATATCTAGTGGAATACTAGGTAAAACATTTTGTTTTGATAGTTTACTTTGGCACTCTCAGCTTGGACTGTACTCAAAGGAACATCACTAGATACCTGATCAGTCATCTAGGCAAGAATTCTTCTAAATTCACCCCAGAATATGCATGGACACCTCCTGATGACTGTCTAACCATAACTAAACTTTGTAAAATCATATCACAATTTATTCTATACACCCAATGGTCAAAGGGTCATCTAAAATCAATATCAATATTTGAATCTCTATATTAGTACGTGCCCAAAGCCCATCTATATTGGTGCACTGCATAAAATTAATTAAGTTCTAATTTTAATTTACATGTATAGATATGGTTATATATCTATGTATTGATATTATACATGTGTGTACACAATATACATGAATAAATAGAAATAATGTCATAATGAGAATGAAGGATCTTTAGCATGTTTTATAATAAAAAAAATGACAACCACATCTAGAAGAGGCATGCTACATTTGAGAATCATGGATGACTATTGTAAGGGTGTCCAAAAAATAAGGAAAAGTAATAATTAAGTCCATGGATTAATAAAAAACACATACATGATGATACTATGCTTTTGTAGACTATTTAATTCCACTTGTAAAATAAAATTTCATAAATGAATCAAGAGAGCATAGATCACATGTTATTAAGTGTAAAAATATGTCAAAATAAATTATTGAAGCATGAATCGAAACTGAGAATAAAGGATCATGGGAATCCCATATGCAAATTTTACTAATATGGATCTATGCAAGGGTAGGTGGTATAGGTTTCATAAAACTATGTAATAGAAGCCTTAAATCCTAATTATCTAGAAGAAAAAAGGTGTAGGAATGATGTGTAATTTTTTATAGATTAGAATATTGGTAAAAAATATCTACTTGATAAAACACTAAAAGGTTTCCAAGGGTGAATAGAGTGAGCAAAAGTGATGACACAATAATTTACAAATCTTTGGCAAAAATATATGAATGAAATGGAAATTACTAGGAATAAAACCATAGAAAGAATCCTAAAATTGATGATTCATAATTTTACAAAGCATAAATCTAAAACCTAAATATAATGAATATATAAACCCTAAATTTAAATCTTATGATAAATCAAATAAATTCAAAAAAAATATGAAGAAAAATGAATTTACCTAATTTTAATTTAGAATAATTAAAAAATGCATTTACATTGAAACATAAATCAACCTAAATTAATAAATGAATTAGCTAGAACATGAGAATTCATAAATGAGTGGTAATGTAGGAAATTAATCATGAATAGATTATGCACTTAACTCTTGATCTAGAGAGAGTATGAATTTGTTAATACATTGTTGAATCAATTGACTATAGTCATAGAAAGAAATAATTTTAAAGAAGGAAATCGAATATAATAAGGTTGAAGGAAATAGTTTCTTATTTTATGTGTTTTAGAAAATGTATTTACATTAGCATTGCCTTGTGTCTATAAATTATGTGTAGCCTTGATCCTAGAATGGGATGACGAAATTGAGTTTTAAAGACAAAAGAAAAATACATATATGCAAAATGGAAAAGAGCGACAACATAATATAGGAACATGAAGACTACATATATGTAAGGACTATGTTTTATATTCACACATATAAGAACTAGAATCTACATCTACCAATCACAGAACCATTGAATAAATATAAATATTTAACATCAAACACATGTGTTGCATATAATTAAATAGTAATTTGGATGTACAAGAAAAATATTTTCTACTATGGAAAAATTAGTTTACTATTGAAGGGTTGAATATAGAAGGAAGGTTGCAAGAATGTTTCATATTCTCATGTTACATATTTGCTAGCTATATTTCCCCCTTGATAGAATACTTGGTAATCTCTCATTTTGACAAACTATTCTTTTTTGTATAAAGGATTACCTCTTGAGATATAGTAAACAAAATATTTCAATCATGTTGCTTAAAATATTAGGGTTTGGTAAAAAACATAGTTCTTGATCTTGTTGCCAATTTAATTTTTTTTTAGAAAATATGGTGTTTAAAATATTAGTATCAAACTATCTAAGAAGATGAGATTCATTACACTACGCTTGAAAAATAACATTAACTTTTATTTTTACTATCCAAAAGATTTATCACTATTTACTTCATATTTTTTATTAGAGGTAAAGCATGTTTTGAAGGGGCCCTAAAACCCTTTACAAAAATGAAATTTGTTATGAAATATAACCAAACAGATCAACCAACAACCAACACACAACAAAACATCAGCAAGACAGCCGCCAAAAAGGAGAAACAAGAACAAAAAACTACATATTCTTCATAATATTAGCAACTTCCATGTTGCTCTCAATTATCTTATGATGCACATGCATAACTTCAAAAATCTCTTTGACAGGGACCCCAACTTGCATCTTAGTCTTGTTGCGAGTTCTAGTACTAGGCTCCAAAACATTTACCTATTTAATCAAAACATCCTATGAACCAACAACCTTATCAACTTAATCCTCCTCCACCACCTACCTATCCCCAAAAACTTCCTTATCACAAGGAGCTTCCTCCATCCATTTCTTAGCCTTCTCATTGAGAATAGTAAGGCCCTTATCTTTATTCCTCATAGTAGATTCAGTCACTTCAACAACCTTATCCAACTTCATGTTAACCTATTCCATCTTCTCTTCCAAGGTCACAATTATTTTTTCAAAAATCTGCTTTAGCTTAAGCATCTCCCCAACAACAATCTTTAAAGCATCAAACATCTAGTCAACTTGAGTATGTAGAGAAGACTGTGAAGATTCCCCAGCTTTGCTCACAGCCCCTTGAACCCTCACATTGGTCATATTAAGCTCATGAAAATCCCATTTGAACAATCTAAATAGGGAAATAGTACCCTCCTTCGACAGACCCAAGATATTAGGAAAATCCTCCCAATTAAAATTAAACATATCCATGGCCTCTACTTCACCCTCCTAGGGAATACTATTCATTTCTTGGCACTCACAAACCTCTTTTCCTTTAGTCCCAACCACTAGCGTGTGTATTTTATGAAGATAACTTACAATATCCTTAGCCACTATCCTCCTATTATGCTTCTCCATCCCCTCATCAAGGGTTTCCATAGCATCCTGGTCACCACCAACCTTTGAAGGAGAATCAGTAGGCTCCTCCTGCACAGGGCTACCAAACCGTTTAGCCAACTTATTTTTGCTACCATCCTTCAATCCTTTCTTTCTCTTAGACCCTGAAATAGGAGGTGTAGGAGTCACATCCCCAGCAACATCAATCATTTCTTTCAAGAGGGTTGAGGGAGCATCTAACCTAGTTTTACATGGTTTATCACCAACCCCTTCCTCACTGCAAGTCTCATATTCCATCGGATCAGGAGCAGATTTACCTTTACCACTCTTACCTAGAGCAGGGGGCTATGAATAAACTTCCATAGAAGCCTCAGATTCAGGTTCATAATCCTCATCCTCTTCCAACTCAGAATCCTCCTCCAAAACCACTTTCTTCTTTTTCCCTTTCAGACTAATCATCGATTCCTCCTCCGACACAGTCTCATACTCCAAGTCCGATTTTTTTTAATTTCCTTTAGGATCCCTTTCAGGCTACTTAAAAACCATATAAGACTTGGCATAATCCATAATTAGAAGAATTAAACCAACATGTAGCAAAATATTTTTAGGATTTCTTTTATGATCCTTAATACTACTCTCTAAAGAAGCCAAAAGATAGAAAGGAAAGGAAACTTTCTTCTTATGTCAAAAGTGATTCAGAAGAACAAAGTGATAACCATTAATAGTAGAGAAATGTACTTCTAAGGTTATGTACCTCATCAATTCTTCAATGACATCTCCCCACAGAGCTTTGATGGAGTTACGCAAGTAGCCACCACTTTTAGCACGCTCAAGCTTCATTTCTTCATCCCCTTTAAAGAAAATCTGCAATGCAACATTAAATTCCTTCTTATCTCTATACACCTTTCTGCGCTCTGTGGAAAGACTAGTAATGTTTGCTATGAAGTCCTCGTTGATATCAAATTTAGTACCACCCAACTTCATAACCCTATTATTCTATCCCTTGACAAGCGACTCCAAGCTTGTGGATCATTCCCATGGAGCTGCTCCAAGTATGGCATTATCCCACCCCGTTGCAATCTTTTCCAAACTTCAAATTTAGTTTTCAAGTTTTCATAGGAAATGGCCCCACCCTATTTCTATCTCCATCCATGATCACAAACTTAGCAAAATCCAAGAGCTTGAGGAATTTACAGACAATTAGGAGAAGCCTTGAGAACAAAGGCAAGGAAATACCCACAATCTATGTGACAATGACATGGTGGTAGAGAGTCATTATTAACCTTGAAGGTCACCCCATATGGAGGTTACTCAAATTACCATAAGCCCAAGCACAATCCAACTCATGTTCATTCCAAAGGATAATCTACTATGTGAACAAGGTCATGTGAACATAGATCATAATGAAATTGCCATCCAACTTAGCACTTTTGGTAATCATTATTAAGACAAGCAAGTGCCTGAATAGGAATGGGATCATTCACATCCCAAAACCTATAGCCACTAACACCAAAATTAGCAAAGACATTCGCAAGACCATTGCCCTCCCTAAAAATATGAGAAATATAAAATTCATCAAATGAATTTAAAATTTAAATGGCGTCCAAAATAAGGGGTTCAACACTCCAAGAGGGGGCATAAGACTTCTTCAAGTTGTTGATAATATTTAACGAATCTCCCTCAAGCCACACCTTTCTAAATCCTTTATATTGAGCCATCTTCAACCCATGATAGGATGTAGAACACTATTTACTTCATGTTGAGAACCATAATATTGTGAAATTTTATCCCCTTAAATAACTTAAGTCTAAAATTTACTTATTCAAATGCCATGCTAAGTGGGTGATACTACATATGGAGTTTGCCCTAAATTTAATTTGGACGAAAAATACATAAAAGGAGAATATTTGGTTGACCACTTAGTATATGCTATTTCTCCTCTTTTTTTCTGACTCTTGATGCCTTTCATAATTAATCTATTCTCACAACATATTTTGATCATCCATGGGAAATATATTTCATTGGTTCACAATGCTAGTTAAACTTAATGCTAGCTGGTGTGATACTAATTCCCTATTTGGGAAAACCTACTATCCTCTTTATTTTCAACTTAGCTTACCTTATACCAAGAATATTGAAGAGTATGAATCCCTTAGAGTAGGATTATGTGTTGTAGTCTCTTTTACTATTTATTCTTTGATTAGTATATTAATTTTACTAGCTTAATCTAATACATTATTAGATTATATTAATTTTGATAATATTCGTATTATGTCATTTACCTCAAGCTAACCAACATGAAGAAGATCTTACTTCATTCAGACACACAACACAAACAAAGTGAATTCCAACAAACTTTTATGATTGTAAGTAAAATTGTGTGTCATTGTTACATGATCTTCTTTTTTATACACAAATGATGCCTACTGCTCTTATCTCTCTAAATTTTCACCTATTCCAACTTTTGTAACATAGTTCCATCTTAGGGGATCCTAATACAAAATTTCAAATAAAAATTATTAATTGGAAACACTTCCTACAACCTACAACTTATAATAATTTCTACTAGAATATTTTTTAGAAAATAAGAGCTATTATTGTTTGGGATCTATCAAATTGTCCCTATGAAGGGTTTCAGGTTCCTAAATTTTTATTCTAATTATAGAATGAAAATATATTTATAAGATTAAAGTGATTGATTATTTATAGAATAGGATCTCCATAGATGTAGTTTCAAGATTTAATGTCATGGTATCATATAAAACTTGTTTATATTGTTATTTTAATTCTTAGGTGGTCCCACATAGTTTTAATAAGTACTATGTTGTACTATTTTAAATATTCTCTTAGTATAGTGGAGCAAAGATATAGTTTATGATCATATATAAATGGAGAGGGAGCTCAAGTTATTCCACAACTACTTAACTAGATGAATTTTTCATGCATTATGACTTCCCTCCCTCTTTACTTTCTTTTAAATTTTACCTTCAAAATCTAGTAATTAAAAAATATCATAATTTAGTAGTTATTTTGAAATAAATCAAAAAACACAAATCATGGTGTTTATTTGGATTTAGCATTCATTCTTGAAACAATATAATAAAATATTATTATTAAAACATAGTAGAAAATTTATACCATACAATATTTGTTGATGATCATATTTTTTCTCATCAAACTCATATTCTATTTTATGTGAATAATTTCTTATCAATCATATCTATATGGGTGTCATACAAAAATTCCAAAACATGTACTATATTTTAAAATAAAAACCTAATATATCAACTGTCTAGTTTACATAACTATAGAAACCTACAAAACAACTATTACACCATAAGTATTAACTTTACCAAGTATAATAGATATTATAGTTTAATATAAACCCCAACCTTTCCTCTTATATTTAAACCTACATGATGAGTTTACACCCCATAGAACCAAGTATTTAACTTTACCAAGTATAATAGACACCCATGTACATCATGTACTTGTAAGTTTTGGAGATAACATTTTTCAAGTGGACTAAGACAAACACACAATTTCACATCATTGCATCATTGTGAACATTGTTTTGATTATATTGGGAAAACAGGTTTTGAAGGGACCCAAAACCCTTTACATCACATAAGAGAAAAAATTACTAAAAGAGGTAGACATTGAAGCATAAGAAGTAGCCAAAAAACAACGACCCAACAATAAAAATGCAGAAACATGAAACAACATAGAAAGACACTATTTCATATTGTTTAGGGTGTTAGCCACCTCGATCTCTTGGTTGCATTATAGATTGACCATGTCCATTAATTCTTACTTTTCTTCATCAAATTTCTTCCTAAGGTTCCCCCTAGTTTTGGTACATGAGCCTTTTTCCTCATCTTTTATGCTCTTCCCCTTACCCTTGGAAGATTGGTCCTTCTCAATCATCTCTGTGAAGTATAATTGATCCTCCCTGAGCTGACTAATCTTACCGAATAAAACCTTTAGGGACTTTGCACTATTCTTGACCGAGCTGTGAATGACTTGCAATAATTTCTTAATGTCTTTGTTTGTTTCCTTAATCTTTCCCTCCATTTCACCAAGGCGATTCTCACAATGGGACTTGAAGTCAACAAAAGAGCACTCTGAATCAACCAACCTTTCAATCAAAATGTTCGAAGAGGAGCCCTTCAACTAGTTTAGCATATTCTCCTTCAGACCCCGAATCTTAATGTTTACCTTATTAAATTCCTGTAGGACCCCCTTAGCAAGTTCGAAAGTACACGTGGCCCTCGAACAAGCCATATCTAGAAATTAAAACATAAAAGTATTGTCATCATTTAAATATGAAAAATCCTCAGAAAGAGGATTAACCTTCAATGGCTCAAGCTTACCAAGGTTTGGATTCACACCCTCCTCCTCATTGCACGATTGTCGAACAGGGGAATCATTGATTTCAACAACATTATCCGCCCCATCCTTTTCTTGATCTGGAGCCTTCTTACCCTTTATGAACATTGTTGTACTTAACTCTACTCATCAATAAGAGTGACCCTAGAAAAATATAAAGAACAATGATATGGAATTAATTAGTTATCCAAGATCTAACTATTATGAATAGGGACACACACCCTATGCATAAATTTTTAGTACAAACACAGATATACATAATCATCCACCACTCCTTGTGACTACTTAAACACACACAACTACCCATAGATGAAAAATCAAACTGGGTCTTACCAATCTATAAAATTTGTGAATAGGGGTTAAATTTATTATTCATAATAAATGTGGCACGTGACTCCTCTTGAAACACATCTCTAATTTTTATTTGGTCTAGGCCTTGTTAAAACCCTTATTTTTTATGAATCAAATTTTCTAGTTACACAAGCTTAAGAATGGAGGTTTTCCTCCATCGAAGGAGATGAGAGTAAACTTGTTTGTGTTACTTTTATCATGTTTGGTTTAGTTCCCAATGCATACTTCCCCAAGGACACCATAGTTATTTATACTATGTTGTGTCTTGAGGTTATGATCGCTAGGTATGAGTATTGTTTTTGCTTATGGTTTTATTGTTATTGCTCATGAATTTAAGTGTCTATTTTATTTGTTTTATCTTTTGATTTACTATTTCAATTAATTCATCTATGCATATCACACATAATCATCATGGTTGATTATATGATAGATAATGTGTATGCAAAATATAAATGTTTCTCAAACACTTTAAAATATCTTTGTAGATTCCTAAAATGTACCTGTGATCAAGTTATTTGAGAAGATATCATACTACATTTATATTTCTATCATTATAATCCATAATAAAGCACCCTTACACTTTTATAATTATTTAATATTTATATCATCCCCACCCAGTTCATTTATATCAGTATGTTGTCTCACATATGCTCATCTCCATACCACCAACCCCATATCAACACCTCATAGTATATTCATCCATCCACTCATTAAAACAATTCATCTTACTTTAAATAATTGACTTTATCAAAATTAAATTATTTAAATAATATTTATGCTTTTGGCCTTTTGACTTTTTTGGTTTTTGTGTTTTATATTTTTAAAATTAGTTTATTTTATTTTAAAGTGATAAGTGTTGTTATGTTGGTAGGACACCTATAATCCTTGGAATGTGACTTAGGAGAAATTTTATATTTTTAGCATTGTGGGGGATATTTCTATTACATGGATTAGGCTATAATTCATTGCATTAGACTAGATTGACTAGTATGAATTCCTATCATGCAACTTATTAAATCTATTTTTTGTGACATGTCTTGACCTACTAGGATGTAGATCATAACCTCTTTTATTTTACTAGCTTTATTGGAGAGTGGATAATGACACTTTATGACATCTACTATATTCTTGTTATGACTATTTTGAGGGATATATTAGCATAAGTAGTGTGAGAGTCAAAAGATGGGAGATTAGCCTAAGATAGTTTTATGGGTTTTAAGAGACAAGGAGATAGGAGGGGGTTCAAATAATTAAATTCCTACACTTTTAATTTTTATGCTTTGAACATTCTTAATTGGTTTGTCTACATATTTCCTAATAAGGGCTAAGAGGGTAAACATTCTCACATGTTTGTGGGCTCTTACCATTCAACAGTTAGAGATAGAGTATTCACATGGGAGATCAACATCCTAGTGTTGGTCTACCATGAACTCTATTGGATTTTCATTGTGGGGTATTGACATTCAATTATCCTTCTGTAATTATGGTATTAATATTAGAGCACATCAAAACCCACTAGTGATCCTTTCCTAAGCTAGATCCTTCACTTCTTGGGGTCATTAGGTGGTTTCGAATAGGTTAGTACAACATGACTACATGGGCAGTGGTGACTTTGACAAATGCCAAAATTATCACAAATCCTTATATAGATATGGAGAGGAAATGGGAAAGAGATAATACAATAATATATTACTATAGAAGTTTGATCCAATTTATAGAAAAATATGGCTTAGTTGAGACTCATCCAATCACATGAATGTTACAATAGTTTTTAGAGGATTTTTCTAAGGATCTTCTCCTCATTCCCCCATTATATAGATCTACTAAGTATGTAGCAAAAGGTTGGGTATGGATACCCTCGTATAATTTTATTACTCCAAGGACATATTGTATGATAAATACAAGGATAGGGATAGAGATAGTTGTGGCCACATCAAAGTCACCATTTTTTTTATGCAAAGTGATCATGATGATGGAAAGGATGAGGGATAGAACAATAAATATGATCCTAAGATAGGGGAGGATGTGGAGGAATTACATAAGGCTAATATTATACCAAATTTTTATTCCTCTAGATCAACATATAAATGAGCGGATGTGAGTGAGAGATCCCTCCTAGCAAGAAAGAGATCCTCATGATTATCTCACTTCTTAGTTCTTTTCTTTACATTAATTAACATTGTAACTTATCTATCACACTATAAATTAATCTTTGACAAGAATATAATGATATTTTTTTCTCTATACTTGGTGATGCAAGTATCATATATGAATGGAGGAACTTGATCAAGACCTCATCATTATATGTTATTTTCCTTGACATGAGGAGAGATAACTTCTTATTGGATGTAAGGCTATCTCTAGTAGTAGGACAACACAAATATTTTCTCCATTCACTTACCATGTCAACCAATATATTATGACCCTAAGGGGCAAGATTTATATGCCAAAGGTTGATGTTGATTTGATATAAGAGATAACTAGGGTAGGGATAATTCAATAGATAACTTCTCATTCATGGGTTAGGACACTAGTTTTTCCTTATTCACATGGGTTTAGAAAAATATCCCTACCAAGTAATATCACAAAGAGATAATACTCCTATATGATCAAATATGGTGGATAGTAAGAGGAAATGCAATGTGAGCCATAGGGGATCAACAAGTTAGAACTAATTTGAGGCCCTTTAATATATCGATATCTGATACTTTCATATATTTTATCTTACCCCATTGTATGGGGATATTTTTTATTCATTGAACCTATTTGTATAACATCCTATGATGGAGCTTGTTGGCATTCAATTTTGATGTGTCTCATTTTTTCTATATTACAAAAGGTTGTTCTTTTGACCTTATCCACTCTTTTTTTGATAACCAATCTAAGAAACTTTGAATGGGTTCCCTATGTGTCAAATGGTGTAAAGTCTCATAAAATTCTTAAGTGTTGGATTTCTCTATTTTTTTCCTTTGATTTTGTGTGTTGTCAAAGTTTAGGGGGTATACATACTTATATTCCTTTCCTATTGATCATGAAACCCCATGTGGAAGTCTTGTGAAAATTGGCTAAGTTTTGAAATTACCAACCTTTCAAACTATCAAGGTTTCCCATACATTCATACCTCCTTTAGCATCCCAAATCTTTAAATCCGAAAGGCCATAAAATATCTAAGTGTTATGTCGAGGTAAAAAATTTTATTGTTCCCTATTTGGGTACCACCTTCTATTTATCCTTGAAGCCCTGACATATCGCTTTATTCAATTTCAAAATTCACCTAAGTGTTGTTATCCTTTTAGAGCTTCAAATCCCTCCATCCCCATCAGACTTGTCTCCTAATCATACCTTCCCTAAAAGCGTGACACCGTAACATTACCTTAGTAATTCCTCTAAGTCTTTTAGAATTTCACGGTTTCCCATCCCTTTGTACCATCCCTTCCAACCCTAAAATTTTGCAAGGCTATTTTTCCTCTAATCCCTTTTGTCAAAGTTTTAAAGTTTCATGTTCCCTAAAACCTTCATCTAATAAGATTTTTTTCAAATGAGTGCATGATGATGTCATGTTGATTTCATCAAACCATTATACTTTCAAAGTTCCCTATCCATCTCATACTTTAATATTCATTCATTTAATCTCCAATTCCTTGAAATCTTGAAACTCCATTGATTTTTTTATAAAGTATTTAAAAGTCAGACTTTTGGCCATCCCCTATTTCAGTATTGTGTTAAGCCCCACCCAAAACTCTAACACTCACAACTTGACACCTTTCCTATTCAGGACTTTGAGACTAATATTTCCAACATGTGCATCAAACTTTTCATCCCTGTCATGCCAAGTTTAAAACTCTATTGTTCAAGCGCAAAATCCATGATTGCTCGTGGGATGACCCAAGAATACCATTAATGAATCTTCAACATCTACTAACCACCAAATTAGATCCGGTGACATCTATAAATAATTATTTATGTATATTATCATGGATTCAAAGGAAGAAAATCACATTCAAAATAACTCAATTATTGTTGTTGATCCCAATGAATAATATTCCATCTCTACGTCATTGTTACAATATATATTTTTTTAGTATTTATCCTTTTTATTCTATGAAAATCATCACACCATTAATTTTAGAAGCATGAATTGTGGACAAGGAATGATTTGTTCATTGTTCTAAATGTTTTTAGATCCTAGAAAGTTGATTATGGTCCACAACATTTATGATGACAAATACTAGGGTATGGGCCCCCCTTTAATTATTGAGGTCGTATATTTTTAGCCTTTTGGTGCAAGTGTGCATGTTTCCCACTCTAGAATAACCTACATTGGGGTATACATCCCTTATTTTTCATTTTTACATAGATGGAAAAATCAATTAAGGAGAAAATATAGAATAAAATGTTTTCAGGTAGCGATGGTTTTTATTTCAATAAAGAGAAATACATTTTATTATATTTTAATGATCTAGGTTTGTCCCAAATATGTAATGAATTCATTGTCATATTTGAAGAATAATTTTAAAGAGTGGAATCAACCTGGATTGAGTGTCTCCATTAATATTGTACCCATTTCTAGATGTATGCGTGATCAATTTATTAGCCAGAAGATTGTTAAAACCCTACAAATATTTTGCATGGTACCTTTTCACAATAATCAAATAAATGTTTCAAGTTTGTATGTGGATAACTAAGTAGACTCGTTGAATATTTTTAAAATTATGTTATTTATTCAAATGCATATGTAGAACCTAGTTTACCTATGTATTCAAGAGATTCAGTCTTTAGTGAAACCCTAATTAAGGTGCCACATTATAATTTCAATCATTACATGTTTTGAATGCATCCACGAATCTATTACCCTATTGGAATTGGTACTGGTCTTCCATTGACTCCATTTCTCATCACCCCAACACATTAAAATAATTCAATCATACCCATTTTATTTCATCTATGTTGTATTAGTTTTACCATCTTTTGGGTGAAAGCATATAACAATAATAGGGGTTTTTATATCCATACCATAAAACTTTATGTCTAATAATATTTTATGTTGTAGAAAGGTGTAGAGTCTTGATTTTTAAATTAACAAATAGGTATATTGTGATGCTAGTATACAGATATACTATGTCATGGGTATAGTTTGCAGAAGGGTAATTATTCAAGCTCTATAGTAACAATTAATTCATCACCTTAGGGAAACCCCCTTTGGTCTTACAAAACCAAAAGTGAAGGAGGTCTTACCTACCTAAATAGTTGGTATTAAGCTCCCAACCTAAATATAGGTTTTTTGATACTCATCCTAGGTTTGATATGCCTAACACTTGGGATTTTATCCATCCTTAAGGATTTGGGTCTCACAAATTAGATCACCAATAGAGCTATGCACTCAATTATTTGACATGATTATATATGATATTGTGATTATTACTGTTGATGTTGATTAATACCTTATTATGGTTGATCTCATTTGCATTAATTTTAATTCATGCACATGGTTAGATTAGAGATTGGTGTCTAATTATTCATGTAGGCTTATGTATGTATATGTGATATTATTCTTTTCTATTTTATGATTTATATGTAGTGTATGTGTGTATGTGTGTATGGATGATGCATGGATTTACTTGGTTATTGATTTGATGTTTATGATTCTATTATGAAATTATTGTATTTATCATGTAACATTTATATAATATTGAACTATGGTTTCTCTTTATTATATTTTTACTTAGGAGATTGCATATTGACTAGTATAGGACAAACCACTAAGCTTATAAGATGTATGAATTAATAGATCAAGTGGGAATGAGAAAGATGATGGGATAATTTTAGTATGAATTTGTAAAAAGATAAATGTTAATCCTAATCTAGACCAACCACTTAAACTACTCAAATTATAATAACAAGAAACACATTTTATAAGTGCCTTATATACTTGGATCAATGATGGTTAATAGGTCAAGCCTAGGGTAAATGAGAGCATACTAAGAAAGGATGAAATATTGTCGGAAATATATACTCTTGGTTTTTTTACCTTGTGCATGAATGTGGTTTTATTATTGACTTATTTTCTTATTTTAATCTCACACTAATAGATTTCATTGGTGTCTCTACTAGAGAGGACATGCATTATGGAAACATTTTTTATCTTTTGTTTTTGTTTTATTTTGAATTGGATCTTTGGACTCACTTGACCTAACCCCATGATATTGGGAAGAAATGAAAGCTCATAATGAAGGGTGAGGTAAGGCAAGGTAAGGAGCTATATGTAACCAATGGGTGCAAGTGGATTCCAAGACTTCCTCCTTACTAAGGATAACTAGGGAGACATGTTTGTTAGCTTCTATAAGGTATTGTAGACTTTAAATACTTGGCATGTGTAATTCCCTGCCACGTAACCCTAGAGGAAGTTGCAATAATATACTCAAACACACAATTTTTTATTTATTTAAAAGTATAATAAACATGTAAGTTCACTACCTATTGCCTACATCCTCTAAGGCTACGAGACTAAGGTTACATCTAAACCCATAACATAAACATAATTGCATCCATAGTATGATTCACCACTTAAGGAAATAAATGCCCATACATTCCATACATGAAATTACACCATAAAGATAAGAAATGCAACAAGATTCCATATAACATTAACTCATCAAATAAGATTACATCACTCATTCCCTGAATGAGGTACAATACATACAAATGAGTTACATAATACAAGAAACCACCTCAAATACAACCGAGGGGTAATAAATTACAAGAGTCATTTAAAACAATTACAATTATGAAATATAAGATGGAATCCACGAGCTCTCCAATTGGAAATCTCACCATCACGATATGAAGATAAAGGGGACCCAATGGTGTAGGGTGCACGTTCCTCCCAACCAAGTGGTACCCGTAGGCCCACCCCCCGTGCTAGGAGATAGTAACAAATATACATGAGCAAACCTACTACCTCTAGACACAGGCTGACACATACTGACTCAACGAAATACAAGTACAAAACTACAACACTAAATGTAGTGACCCTCTAGATGACATTGTTATTTTTGTTATTTTTGAGTTGTTGTTAGTTGTTAGTTGTTTTGAGACTATGTTACTTTGATGCATTATGTCATGGATTACATGATCAGTTGTGAAACTCAGTTGATGATACACTTTACTTTATGATCCTCTGTATTTTCGTAAGATGACATAATTATGATGTTATATAATGTTCTTGAATGTAATATTGGTACTATGTTGTAATTGATGCTAGATGTAATGTTTTGTGTCAGTTCGGGTGAAGGAGACAGAGTAGTAATACTCATCCATGAGTTCCCTGCTACGCTATGATTCTTCTTCACAATTTGTCTTTTGTTATATATGTTGTTTTGGTTGACCATGCAGTTTGATGCAGCTTTTAGGTACATGCATCGACTCCACCTGCTTCGTCAGGTCTGAGCATTCCAAGGCCCAATGGAATTCGTTGAAGGGAGATAGTTCTAGTCCTCTATCATAAGCCATCGTTCTAGAAAGAATGAGTATCATTTTGTTACCCATCTGTCTTGTTGTTGTTCGTTCTGTCGTGTTGTCCATTGTTTTGTCTTTTCAGATTATGAATGTCATGCTTCATATTGTTTTGTTTAGATTAATTAAATGATTTAAAAGAAGGTATTGAAATGATCAGTGATTAATTGCCATGTTTTATTTGAAAGTTTATTTTAAAATATCTGAGGAATTAATGTATATAGGATTATTAAAATATATTAATTATGAGAGAATAATTATGTTTAATTGATTTGTTTGTACAATTTCAATGTTTTCAAAAACTGATAAATTGTAACAATTAGTTGTGATTTGAAGTTGCAAAATATCTTGTTTTGATCATAATGTTAAAAAAACTGAACTGGAAGATGAATTGCGTGCAAATAATGAGTTAAGTGATGGACTACATTGTGATCTAAAATGAATGATATAACATAGGAAAAATATTAATTTTGGACGGCAATTGGTTTTTGAAAAAGAGGAATTGTTGTTTTCACAAGAAAAAGTTTGTTTCTATATTTTTTGGGGTTTTGGTTGAAAAGTTGAAAATTGAACATTGGAGGCTGTGCTCGGGCTGTGAGAATTCTGTGGACTGAATTTTTGGGGTTTTTCTTTGTCGTTTCTTGAATCCGAGAAAAATATTATCAGGTTTTCTTCTTTTAAATTCATGCTGATTTTTAATTGAAAACATGCAAGTTCTTGCTGTATTTCTATTTGTGATACACTGCAAAATTTTGCCTTGAAACTTGCACAACAAAGAAAAAAGAAACCGCAAATGATTTGTTATCTGTATTAAATGAAATTACAAAAATGAATAGAAGAATTGGGTATCCTAGCTAGATAGACCTAGAACTACTGCAGGCTACTAGTAATTCCTAAGTGAGGAATCTATGGTTTATGTTGATTGGTGTATGGTTCTTGTTTCTCCTTGATGTCTTTCATTAATGTCTGTAGTGCAACCATCTTCGCAAATTTAATTATTTTTGTTAGTGGATCCTTGAGCTAAACCCTTCTTATTTCTCTATTTTAATAAAACTTTAAGGTTTATTTCAGTATCTTATCCGTCTTGATGAAGGTGATTATTGTCTTGATCTTGTAGACTTGTGGAAATCTGAAATAGATGAATCAGATTTCAACCAATCTTGTTGCACTGTATTTTTCTTCCTGGGAGAATTCTTAACTTGGTCGCGGGCTTTTCTATAAAAAATTGAATCACTAATTAGACTATAGTTTGGTGAATGCTATTTTACTGTGCCTGTACTTGGCTGCGAGTTGGTTGTTTCTCTTTGCATGTAGAGCTTTCTTCGTATTTATTTTGGTTGCTTGAATTTGATTTCAATTATTGCATGTAATCAAAGGCACTTCTCCTTAACCATCGAATTCTCTATGTAGTATTGAGCTTTAAAAAATACTTTCTTATGTTAGTTTGTCGCTTGAAATTTTCTCTGTAGGCTCCTACGATGGTAGTGAATTGACAACCACGTAGGATTAGTCTCCTTGTCATTTAAATATCTTTTCATTCGCATTTATTATTTTTGTTATGTGATAATCCAAACGTGAGTTGTTGATAGTTTATTCCAAACCATGGTTGATAAGCCACTCGACTCTTCTCATAATATATCAAAGTTTGTACACTCATGTTGTTTTCCTCTATCTGCGCATGAGCCAATTGTTAAACATTCCCTGTTGAAATTCTACTCATGAGAAGGCAGTGTCGGCTACGTAATAGGATTATGCTTATTTATGTGTTTATCCACTTCACACTATGGGTGTCGGTTGCATAATAGGTATATGTTTATCTCCATGTTCTATGTATTACCGCATGCAGTATACATGCATTAGTCATGTATCAACTCTTCCTATGTTGGGGTTTGATGTGAGTTATTTTACTCTTTTCGCAGTTTTGGTGGAGGTTAACTTTCACTAGACTCGTGTGTAGGAGGTTCAAAATATTCAGGTAGTTTGTAAGTTATGATTTATATCTTTCTCCGTAAAGATTATGTTTATTACTTTTGGCATTATAAACATAAGGAAATTCGTTGATCCATTATTTAAGTTTCTTTTGTTTATTTAGAACTAGATATCTTATTAAAGGTAAATAAAGTAAGACTTATGTGAAGATCTTTGATTTTGTATATAAAGAGTAGTTCACCAAATATGTGAGTATAGTTAGTATTAGTCATAAACAAAAAAAATGTATACTTTTTTATTGTTTAATTCATGGTTATTCTTATAATAATGACATAAATGCATAGGTATTTAAGTATTGTATTTTTAAGTCCTTCCTTTACTTTGTGAAATGGTTTATAAATCTTAATACATATGTATTGTTAAATTGATAGTGATGAATTGTCTTAAATATTTGTAATGAATATATGTGTTTAGTTAATAAGGTTTTAAATGCTTAATTTTATCATTTGTAGGATTGTGAATTAAATATCTTGTATGGAAGAATTTATTTCCTTCTTGATCAAAGAGTTCATGATTTTTTAAATAAGACATGTATGATTGGGAATCATGAATGAAACTCGTTAACCTTGTTCAAATGATATCTCTTTTTTAGAGTCTATTCTTGCTCTATGTAATGAAATATGGTGTTTAGGTTATTGTCTTCCATAGGATTTAAACATTAGTTTTGTTTTGAAATCATGGCTAGAGTTATATGGATGTTCTTTGTATTATTTCAAATGTGAGAATGTGGGCCATGCACATTATGTATTCATGAGATGTTATTTTCAGACATTTTGAATTCCACTGTATGGAGATGTTTTTGTTCATGCATAATCTTGGTCATGCATGTTTAGTGATTTTATTGAGTTATATAAATGACATGGTATGATTTTGTCTATTTTGGGTCTTTGAGGAAAGAAGTTCTCTCTTGCATGCATGTTGGTTTTATTGTCTTTTTTAGTTTGATAATTGTACCATAGGAGGAGTGGCTTCCATTAGGGGCCAAACCTAGAAGTGGTTGCATGGGTAACCTCTCGAAAGTGTATTAACCAGTGATAACTTAATTAAGCTTTTAGGGGATTGGGTAGATAATATTTAACCACTCAGATAATGTTTGCCTCGCCTTGAAATTTAATGCTTGTTTAGGTTAAAGTAGGTTGAGATGGCCTGGAATGGCTAAACGAATAATTTGTCTCTTCGAGAAGTGTTTTGATGCTAAATAAGTTCGTATAGGGGCTAGAAGTCGTTAGAGGTTGCCAGGGTAACTCTAGTAGAGGGCCGGTAACCTAGGAAGACTATCTAGGGTAACCTATTACGTTTATGTGATGACACTCCTGTCCTTGTACACTTGTTGGGTCTCTTGTGTAGAGTCATCTGTGATTATATCATTGCCTCTAGGAGTATGTCAGTTTTCATGTCATTTTGATGTCATGTATCTCGACCATGTGTTGTTTATTGTTTTTTCTTGATGTTTTTTTTTACTTGAGGACCTGTTACTATCTCCTAGCACGGGGGGTGAGCTTTCAAGTTCCACATGGTTGGGAGGAATGTGCCATTTCTTCCATTGGGTCCCATGTAGGTGATACTATTTGAGACGAGATTGTTCTTGGTAGGATCCTGGATACACATCGTTCATGGAGTTGTCCGTTGGACGATCTCGTGGACTTGGTCGTCAGCTATTCATGTTCTTATTCTTTATTGTAGTCACTCATGATGTTACATGAGGTTTCATTGTATTATGATTTGGATGTATCGATATTTGTCACAATCTCATTTGACTGTAATTAAACTTATAATGTAACTCTTATTGTAATGCAATCTTGTTATGATTATTCACATGATCTGGTATATAGTTCTTGATGTATTATATTTGTTGGATTACTTTAGTAGCGTAGTTGTGGAACCCGAGAACGTTCATGTTAGGTTGTGGAAAACATGTTATTAAATGTTTAAAAAAATAAAATTATTTAGTTGTTTAGTGTTAGGGACGTGTCATTCACTGGGTTCCACGACGAGGCGTTACACTAAACATGGGTTACATTGCTTCCAGTGATGAACAAATCAAGTATGTTAAAAGAACCATACACATAAATCATGTTGTCATAGACAAAGTGTCATTGCACAGCTCGACATGGGCTGCCCAATGAGGATCTTCCTAAGCCTCGACCCCCATCTTGGGATCTCTTGGAAGCCTCAATCGGTCCCTAGCCCCCATACTCACTCATGTGGAATCAAATACCTTTCAAAAAGATAAGGTAGATGACCTTCGCCATTCCAGGCCTTCGCACTCATCCCAAGCCCAAACGAGCACTTGAGTCCATGAGTGAGGCTAACTTATCTTATTTAGTATGAGCTACTACCCAAACCCCTAAATACTTTAATTATTTTTTCACTTGATTAACTACTTTTGAAGGTTATCCAGTTTACCTCTTTAGGGCTCTGGCCCCTAACGGAAGCCACTCTTCTACTTGAACAATCCAACTACCAAGGGTACCATAGTGCACACAAAACTAGATAAAATAACCCACTCCATACCTAGGAGGCAACATGTAACAAAATCCACTCCAACACATAGGAGACAACACAAAAAATAATCCACTCCAACAAAGGAGGCAACACATGACAAATCCACTCCAAACTAGGAGGCACAAATCCCCGTTCATGAAAACTGGGTAAATCACTGAAATGACTCCATGCACTACCCAAGGGAAACATACTGGGTTAACACAAATAAATCACAACCCTCAAACCTATATTATGTCTGGAAGACTTAAACATTTCTAAACCAATTTCCCCAAATAAGTAAACAGAGGAAATAACATGCTAAGGAAATAAGCTACTTTTAGATATATTAAATCCATTTTCCTTCTACAGTGAATTTTCAGTAAAGAATTGCCTAGTAAATTAAGTAAAATAAAATTATAGCCTCTTCACAACCAAAGAAGGGAAATTTCTAAATTAATAGAAAGTCAAATTCCTCGATTAATTTTAAAAGGATAATAATTTCACTGAAAGACAACTCAACCAATTTCTTCCACTTATGCATATATGCATGCACCCTTTTTAAAAGAAAATTATTGAAAACATATATTTAATTATATATACATAAAATATATACATAATTATATATTTATATATATAACTATATATATGCCCTATATATATTAAATATATATCAAATAAGAAAATAAATTGTTAAATATATATAAAATATATATACATATATATTTAAATTATTAATTAACCAAATATATATATATATATAATATATAATATATCTAAATAACTTTTTTTTTATAAAAAATCGAAATCCAAACATAAAAAGACGGACAGATTTAATTAACGCATAAAGGGTTGTATGGGCGTCGGTCTGTACTCTCTACAACCGGCCACCCATATTTAATGGGGGGCAACACTGCGATCGACAGCACTCCCTCCAATGGGAGGTACGGTGGGGGGAAAAAAAATCCCCACCAAAACAATTTTTAAATCAATAAAATCCATATGCCCCCTTCAATTAAATTCAAAAATTTCCAAATTTCAAATCGTCACGATTTCCTATTACATAGTATAGATAATTTTTTCCAAAAAAATATATATGTATTTATATATATATATATCATAGTATATATATGTATGTATATGTATATATATATATATATATATATATATATATATATTTATTTATTTATATAACTCTAATTGAACAAATACTGAAATTGAAGAAATAATTTCCATAAAGAATTCTATAGGCAAATTTTACAGACATCACGAAAAACCAAAATTTCACAAAGGGTATTTTACAGGTGAAATTTCACAACCAAAATATAGAGGATCTTTTAACTTTTCTCAAACAATAATTTTAGGAAGAAAGAACAAAACAATAACTTCACAAATCAATTTTACACAGAATTTCCCGAGAGTTCAAATCTACAGGAAAACGTTTCTACACAAAATAAAATTTCTTCCAGATCCCTCAACATTTCCTTTTGGGTTTCCCTAATTTCACTATAATACCAAATTGTCATTTACTAAGGTTTTCCACAAAGAATTTCAACCTACAAAAGAAAATGACTCTACAGAGAAACTTATTTACAGAGAAATCATTTACAACAATATAATTTTTAACACAAGGCAATCTTTTACAGAGAAGATGTAATCTAGAAAATTTTCAATTAAAAACTTAATAAAATCAAAAGAAAGAACCTGTAGTCCAATGCTTGAGTATTTTTAGATCTGAAGCAGTGCCTCCTCCACAACTCCAAGCAATTTTTCTAGACAAACAATGGCTTCCTCCAGAGTAATATGATTTCCCGATCACATCAACAATCCCAAACACAACAAGAATTTGCGAGAACAATTTTTCTAAAGATGCAAGAATAAAAAAATACTTTCTACTGCAAATTCCTTCAAAAATTATCTAGATCCCATACCAATCACAACAAAACTTCTTTCCAAACAATTTTCCCACACCCAAAATATCTCGTGCTTTTGTAGTGAAGAAGCTTTCCACTTCCTCTCTCAAAGCCAAAATCTTCTCCCGTGAATTAATTTTCCAACCAACTCATTAATTTCTTCTAACACATGTTGAAATTTCATAAAATATCTTCAGCAACCCATTTTGCATAAAATCCTCCAAAATTTAAAATTAAAATATTTAATAATTTACAAAACATTTCACTTTTCAAATTTACTTAATTAACTAATTTAATTAATCAAAAAAACAATATAATCCTAGGATTAATCTATTTATCAATTAAATTAAATTATTTAATTTATTAATTCAAAGCTTCTAACATTAAAAAAATATTAATCTAATAATCAACTTTAAATGATTAAATTCATTAAATTCCCTCTTTAAGCATTTCAACATAATAATTCAAAGCAATAATAAACAACTTTTAATCAAGCAAAACTGACTAGACCAGATGACACACTAAGACTAGGGTAAAGACTTGACACAAGTATCCTAGCTACTATCTCCCAATCAACATAACCGTTGGGTCGACATGCTCAAACCTATGAAGCAATGTGGAGTCGATGTCATGTACCTGCAATCCTGTGAACAAGACATAAATAGTACATGTATATAAACATCATAATAGAACACACCATGAAGAGGAAGTCATAGAATCATAGGGCACTTGCAAGCAAGTGATGCAAATTTGTCCCTTTCACTAATACACTTTCACCAAACTGACAATTCTAGCATATACAATCTACTCATGTGCATATAACCATGTTATTCCAAATAATCATAATGCTAATCAAAGGCATGTCAAATAATAACATCAAAGAGAGTAACATCACATCACAACATATAGTCCACATCCCTCTATAAATAGCGATCAAATAATAAACATCATAGAGTATATCCAAGTATAATTACAACCAAAAAACAAAGCTAAGCAAGATAGAACATTGTCTGTAGTAAAGAGAAAAATGGAGGGGTATTACATCCCCCCTAAGGTCAAGCTTACTCCTAGAAGCCTGCAAAAAAATAGGGATATAACTCCCTCATGCTAGTTGCATCTTGATCAATACCTCGACCCCTAAGGATGAGTATCCTGTACTGCGTGACCACTACCAGTAGTCTCAACAACTGCTCCTTGATACCCAAACTGGTGGTTATTAACCGCATTATACGCTCGGTGAGACCTACCTACATTACCTACTGTTGACTCAGAAACTTTCGGCCCCTGTCCAAAACGAGTAGTGTTCCTATGTGGATAATTCCTAGCAAAATGGCCATGTTGGCCGCAAGAGAAACACCCTATAAAACATCCAAAACCCCTATCACCTATAGGTGCACTGGACTACTATACACTACCCTAATCAACCATAGACTGTGAACTCTGGGCTGACTACTCCTGATAGGTGTGCTTATTGCACCTCCAATCCCAGTTCCTCCTAGGCTGAGAACCGTCACCATCCTGATGAGACTGGGAATCCTTATGCTTCCCTAGCGCACTCTGTTGCTGCCCACTCTGAATAGGACCCTGCTAAGTCCTAGGTGATCCGGCTCCCTGAGACTAACCCCCATGAGCGCTAGGCCCTACAACTAATCCACTATTGATCTGAACTCTTGTGTGAACTCCCAGTGCCAACTTTAAATTCTCCTCAACTAACCTTGCCTTCTCCACTGCCATCTCCATGGTTTTGGGTTCGAAAACCTGCACACCTCCACTAATTCGGGCATTTAAGCCTCTGACAAAATGATGGACAAGCATGCCCTTGCCATCTCTAATGTCAGTGAATTGTTTGAGCTCGTAAAAATGATGCTCGTACTGCTCTACTAACATTGCCAACCGACGCAAGGTGTGGAACTCATCACCTCGGTGTTGGTGCCAGTGGTCTAAAAGAAAGTAGGCTCTGAACCTCTCCAAGAACATGTCCCATGACACAAAATTAATGTCTATCTAAAGCTTTTTCTCCTCTAATCTCCACCAGGTGGACATGAATCCCCTCAGATGCATAATAGCACACCGAGATTTGGTATTGCTACCATATGGGTGCATCACAAAGCACCGGTTAAGGTCAATAAGACATTTCTTGGCCTCAAGGCCACTGCATGCTCTATCAAATAAAGGTGGACGTGCCTTGAGCAAGTCCCTCATATGTGTAGTTGATACTGCCTCAGTCTGAAATGAAACTTTCCTCTCTCCAAGATTACCCCGATCACCACCCTGTCTCTACCCAAGAAGAGCCAATGCCTCCTCTAATATCCTGCTGATCTATTTAGGATCTAGGACAATTGCTTATAGAGTGCTTAACGTAAATGATCACTTAATACAATGCTCAAATGAATAAATGAACATAATATAATTGCCAAGATAATGAACTGAAAAGAAAGAGAGAAGATAAAGAGGAGAACAAACGCAATTGATAACAGAGTTCGTCCCTAAGGACTACGTCTCTAGGTCCCTCTCCAACGGAGTGACCGATCCGATTATACTCCAAAATCAGTTACAATTGCTTCAATGACTATCTCCTTCAAGCACAGTAGCATAATGTTCCTCTGATGTGTGGAAATGTCTGCAAAATCTCCCGAGCATTCTCTCGTTCTCACCACCTCGACTTGGAAAAACAAGGCCTATACCCCTCTTTTTATACATACAATTTGCCTTATTAGAATTAACCACCAAAATAAATATCTAACTCCCTTATGATCTCGTATAACATCTCTGATATCTCCATTTGGCTTTTGGTTTAGATTGTTAGAGTTGGTGTTACTTGTTTATGGCTTTATTAAGCCATTTGGTTATGGCTCGGTTAACAGAACCTTAACAAAATTACAATGTGGCCCTATAATTCCAAGGTATGTCCGCGGTCTATTGGCAATTACATTTTTTACTGGCCGTGGGGTCGGCAGTTCCAACCCCGCCGGCCCCGCTTTATCACCAATACCTGAACCGTTTAACAATAAAACCAAACAATGCTATATATGTTATAGGCCGTTGCGTTTGGTGCAACGGCTGACGGCCCGGTCGTTTGGGCAGAGATCGCGGGGTCAAGCCCGCTGCATCCACATTTTGTTCCACCATTGAACTGCATTCAGCCAAAAACATACGACACGTGTCAAAACACCATTCACCAGAATCTGCAACGGTGTCTGCTGACTGTTGCTGAGTTGTATGCCACGTCTGATGCCACGTCGGGTACAGAGAGCCACGTCATCGGTACGGAGGACACATGTCAGTTGCTGATTGGTCCGTACAGTTGAGTCACCTGCCATGTGTCTCATACGAATTCGTCCATATGGATTTCGTACAGTATGGTCTGACACGTCAGTATGATGACATCATCATCTGTACCCTCAAATTGACTGAAGTTTGACTGCTTCTAACTCGAGCATATGATGTCGGATTTCGATGAAATGAACGTAGTAGGAATCATCTCGATGAGCTCTTCATGATGATGCTAGTTCTGTCGATTTCCGAGATGATTATTTTTTTCACCCTCTGGACGCCCCTGAAGCCAGTTTGACTGAAAGTTTGACCGGCCGTAACTTGCACAAACGGAGTCCTTTTCGCCTCGTTCAAGTTGCGTTGGAATCAAGACGTCGTTCTCTTTCTGATGGTGTTGAAATCTAGAGCATTGGGAACACTTCAATTTTCACTGAAAAATGTCCCCCGGATCAGGCCTCCCCACTGGAGAGCTTTTGGACCTCCGAAAGCTTGATTACTTGGAAAGTAAGTGAGGGTAAAGTTCCCTCACTTTACCAATCTCCATCCATCTTGCTTTGCTTGGATGCATCCCCTTCAGGCCCACTCTGAGGTACTCAACATCTCCTCTTCGTGATGTTCTGACATTCCTATCGAGAATAACATCTTCTAGCAATTCTGACATGTACTCTGGTGAAAGGTCATCAACTGATGGAACTTGAATGTCTGTGACTTCATCTAGAATCATTGGAGGCTCGTACAGTTTCAAATTCTCAACATTAACAACCGAGTAAATATGCATGTATGGAGGAAGATTGAGGCGGAAGGCATTAGTACCAATCTTCTCAAGGATCTCAAAAGGACCATACCTAATTGGCTTAAGCTTTTTACCTTCACCTTGCATCCTTTCCTTGCTGATATGTAACCAAACTCTGTCTCCAACCTGAAAATGATGATCAGTGCGATGCTTGTCATGGCGAACCTTGTATTTTGCTTGGCTCTGTTCCAACTGTGCTTCCACTGCCTGATGAATTGCTTGGACTTTCTGGATGAACTTCAAAGCCTTCTCTGCATCATGGCGTCCATCTTCAACATCATCTTTCCCAAAAGCAAAATCCATCGGTGTCTTGGGCACATAACCAAAGCATGTCTCAAAAGGAGACCTCTTAGTAGAAGAGTGTGATGCATGGTTGTAGGCATGCTGCACATAATGGAGACTCTCATCCCACAACTTAGGATGCTTGCTACAATACCCTCTGAGTAAATGCACAACTGTCCTGTTTACAACCTCTGTTTGTCCATCGGTCTGCGGATGGAAGGCTGTACTCTTCTTTAGCTTGGTGTCCATGAGTCCCCACAAAGCTGACCAAAATTCCCCCAAGAATCGAGAATCTCGATCCGATACAATAGAAGTAGGTAACCCAAAATGAACCCATATAAATTGAAAGTACAAGTGAGCTGTCAGTTCAGCAGTGACTTGTTTTTTACAAGGCATTAAGATACACATTTTGCTGAACCGATCAACTACTACATACAAATAATCATGTCCCTTCCTAGACATAGGTAACCCCCCAACAAAGTCCATTGACACACTTTCCCATGGACGAGAAGGTACAGGTAGAGGTGTGTACAAACCCAATTTCCTGTTACTAGGCTTACTAGTTGCACACATAACATAACCTCTAATATACTTGGTTACAGTTTCTTGCATATGAGGCCAATAACAATATTTTTGCAGCTGAGTCAATGTTTTGTTTACCCCAAAGTGTCCTGCAATCAATGAGGTATGTGCTTCTCTAATCACCTATGCTTGTTCATCTTTTGGAACACATAATTTACCCAAGTGATATAACAGTTTATCTTGCACATAATAATCTTTCTCTTCTACATGTTTACCATTCATTAAAGCAGCATAGATATCCTTAAAGTTCTCATCATTATCATATTGTTCCTGAAAACTTTCATGAACCATAGAACTATTCTGAAGGATTATCAAAGCATTCATCATAGGAGGTCTAGAGAGCATGTCTGCTACTTTGTTATGGGTTCCTTTCTTATACTTAATAACCAAATGAAACTGTTGTAGAAAACCCATCCACCGAAAGTGCCTACTTTGCTGCAGTTTAGTTTGTGAGTGCAAATACTGAAGTGGCTGGTGATCAGTGTGGATTACAGTTTCTTTCCCCATTATGTAATGTTTCCATTTTTTAACACTCTGAACTAAAGCATAAAGTTCTTTATCATAAGTGGGATAGTTACTTACTGCTCCTGAAAAAGTTTCAGAGTGGTAGCAAACTGGTTTACCTCCTTGCATGAGTACTGCTCCCATGGCAAATCCACTCGCATCTGTCTCAATCTCAAATGGTTGATGTAGATCTGGTAAGGCCAAAACTGGTGCAGGTGCTCAACTTTCCCTTCAAAGTGTCGAAAGCCTTCTGTTGTGGACCTCCCCACTGAAAAGTTGCCCTCGTACTGGTTAATGCATGTAATGGTGATGCTATAAAAGAGAAATTTGCAATAAACTTTCTCCAGTACTGAACTGCACCTAGGAAACTTCTGACCTCTGTGACTGTACTTGGCTTAGGCCATTTTACAATAGCTTCGACCTTCGCAGGGTCTACTTTCAATTGACCACCCCCTACAACATAGCCTAAGTACACTAAGGATGTCTTAGCAAATTCACATTTAGACATCTTTACATACAATTTTTCTTTTCTCAATACATCAAAGACTTTCTTTACATGACTTACATGATCTTTCCAAGTTCGACTGAATATAAGGATATCATCTAGATAGACTATGACAAAATCATCAATGAAAGGACGAAAGACATCATTCATGACTCTCATAAAGGTAGATGGTGCATTACAAAGCCCAAAAGGCATAACCAACCACTCAAACAGTCCCTGTTTTGTCTTAAATGCAGTCTTCCAAATATCATCTTCTGCAATTCTTATCTGATGATAACCACTTCGCAAATCCAACTTAGTGAAATAAACTGCATGTTTTAATTGATCAAGCAAATCATCTATTCTGGGAAGAGGATACCTGTTCTTTACCGTTATCTTGTTCAAGGTGCGATATTCAATGCACATCCTCCAAGTTCCATCTTTCTTTGGAACCAAGACAATTGGAGAACCACAAGGAGAAGTACTAGGACGAATAACTCCTTTTTCCACCAACTCTTGAACCTGCTTTTTAATTTCCTCATTCTGCATAACTGATAAACGGTACATGCCGATATTAGGAAGTGGCACATCCTGCTGTAATTGGATTTCATGCTGTATCTCTCTCTTGGGTGGTAACCCCTTCGGTTCCTGAAACATGTCATCATAAGCAGAAATAATTTTGACCATTTCAGCTTTATGTTTTGGATCACACCCCTTGAATGCCTCAGATTTATCATCTTCTTTGGCTTTTACAAGCATTAGTACAAAGTTTTTACTTGAGTTGACCAACCTCTTCATTTGACCAACATTAACTAGTGTAAGATTAGTCTTCACCTTATGTGCCCGTACAATGTATTCTACCCCATCTTTAAAAAGATGATACTTATTCTCCCCCCTATAAAAAATTGCTTTTTTGTCATAAAGATAAGGACTTCCCAACACAAGCCCACAAATATCCAAAGGAACTACATCTACTTCTACCTCATCAACAAAGTTTGCAGTGATGGCAAATCTTAATTTACACTGTTTAGTTACTTGTAGTTGAGCATCATTGCAAACCCATCCGAGTGGATATGGTTTTGGATGAGGTGTTGTAGTCAAATTAAGTTTCTTTACAACTTCTTCAGATATTAAGTTGACTTGTGAACCCGTATCAAACAGAGTATCAACCTTAGTGTGTTTTGTTACAACACGGATGTGAAACAATTCATTTCTTTGCTTATCAACCTTAGGAGAAGATTCTTTACTTGTACTTGCACTGGCATTAGAAAAACTTGCATCAGATGAGAGAGATATACCTTTCCCTTTACCTTGGATTCCGGTAGCAACAATCTTTGTCTCATCTCCGGAGTCAGAACCAAGATCCTGTTGAATCACTGCAGTAGTCTTTTGCTTGCCTTTATTACCTCCATATCTTTTCGGCCTCAACTCAGGATGAAGCTTCCAACATCTTGTATCATCATGCCCCTCTTTCTTACAATGGGAGCACGTTGGTTTCTCACCCTCTTTCTTAGTTGTAGCTGTCTTCTTCCCTTTGCCTTTATCTTTGTCTTTTTCTTTCCCTTTAGACTTACCCTCGAACTTAGATGGCTTCTTGGAAAATTTATCACTAAAAGTGTTCTTACCCCTTGACTCTATATGAGTAGCTTGAACAGACACCTCGTCTAGATTATTGGGACTCAACATCAAAATAGTGTGCCTAAGGTAAGAATGTAAACCACCAATATACTTAAGTAATGTGTCTTGGGTATACAAGGGAACATTTAGAGCAATGGCCCGTTTCCTAAACTCATGGGTATACTCCTGGACAGACTGCCCCTTACCTTGCCTAAAGGTTTGCCAATTCATGGTTAACTGTTGCATGTAACCTAAAGGATAGAATTGTTTCCTAAGGGCAGCAACAAACTCCATCCAAGACATATTAACTTGACCATGGCGAGCAATTTCTTCCCGAGTCTTACTCTCCCACCAGGTGAGAGCTGTACCTCCCAACCGGAGAGTGGCTAATTGGATCCTAGAAGCATCTTCTACTAGGCCTTGAATCCTACAGTACACTTCTACTTGTTGGACCCAATCGTCTAACTTTTCAGCATTTAACTCCCCACAGTATTTAGGTAACTCAAATTTTACATCAAGCTTAATTACAGGCATAGACTTGCTCTTAAATGGATTTATATTAGAAGAAGGAGAAGGAGAAGGAGGAGAAGGGGGAGGAGAAGAAGAGGGAGAAGATGGAGGAGAAGGAGTTTCTGGAGCTTTCTCCTCTATGTCTTTTTGATCTTCCTGCTTCTTGTGCTTCGAAGAACCTCCCTTTTCGCGTTTCTTCTTCTCTACATAAAGTTCTTCCACCATCGCCTTCATATCAAGAAATAGCTTTTGGAAATCCTTTGGATTGAGCTCTGAACTTTGTTCACCTTCTTTTGCTTCCATCTGTGATGATGGATGAGCTCTTCCTCTTCCAATCTCTGGATTATACTCTTCAAGTTCTCCTTCACCTCGTTGCAACCTGGATCTCATTAGCATTCAAATTCTGCAATACTAGCCACACACAAAGCTCTAATACCAACTTGATCTATTTAGGATCTAGGACAATTGCTTATAGAGTGCTTAACGTAAATTATCACTTAATACAATGCTCAAATGAATAAATGAACATAATATAATTGTTAAGATAATGAACTGAAAAGAAAGAGAGAAGATAAAGAGGAGAACAAACGCAATTGATAACGGAGTTCGTCCCTAAGGACTACGTCTCCGGGTCCCTCTCCAACGGAGTGACCGATCCGATTATACTCCAAAATCAGTTACAATTGCTTCAATGACTATCTCCTTCAAGCACAGCAGCATAACGTTCCTCTGATGTGCGGAAATGTCTGCAAAATCTCCCGAGCATTCTCTCGTTCTCACCACCTCGACTTGGAAAAACAAGGCCTATACCCCTCTTTTTATACATACAATTTGCCTTATTAGACTTAACCACCAAAATAAATATCTAACTCCCTTATGATCTCGTATAACATCTCTGATATCTCCATTTGGCTTTTGGTTTAGATTGTTAGAGTTGGTGTTACTTGTTTATGGCTTTATTAAGCCATTTGGTTATGGCTCGGTTAACAAAACCTTAACAAAATTACAATGTGGCCCTATAATTCCAAGGTATGTCACACGGTCTATTGGTAATTACATTTTTTACTAGCCGTGGGGTTGGCGGTTCCAACCCCGCCGGCCCCGCTTTATCACCAATACCCGAACCGTTTAACAATAAAACCAAACAATGCTATATATGTTATAGGCCGTTGCGTTTGGTGCAACGGCTGACGACTCGGCCGTTTGGGCAGAGATCGCGGGGTTGAGCCCGCTGCAACCACATTTTGTTCCACCGTTGAACTGCATTCAGCCAAAAACATACGACACGTGTCAAAACACCATTCGCCAGAATCTGCAACGGTGTCTACTGACTGTTGTTGAGTTGTATGCCACGTCTGATGCCACATCGGGTACAGAGAGCCACGTCATCGGTACGGAGGACACATGTCAGTTGCTGATTGGTCCGTACAGTTGAGTCACCTTCCACGTGTCTTGTACGAATTCGTCCATATGGATTCCGTACAGTACGGTCTGACACGTCAGTATGATGACGTCATCATCTGTACCCTCAAATTGACTGAAGTTTGACTACTTCTAACTCGAGCATATGATGTTGGATTTCAATGAAACGAACATAGTCGAAATCATCTCGACGAGCTCTTCATGATGATGCTAGTTCCGTTGATTTTTGAGATGGTTATTTTTTTCACCCTCTGGACGCCCCTGAAGCCAATTTGACTGAAAGTTTGACCGGCCGTAACTTGCACAAACGGAGTCCTTTTCGCCCCGTTCAAGTTGCATTGGAATCAAGACGTCGTTCTCTTTCTGATGGTGTTGAAATCTGGAGCATTGGGAACACTTCAATTTTCACTGAAAAATGTCCCCCGGATCACCTGCACATCTGTGCGCCCTCATTCCCTGGAGGATCCTGTTGCCGGTCTGCGCCCCCTGGGGCATTTTGTGATTCCTGGTGCTCCTCATGATTTGAAACATGTGGAGCATGAGGAGGGGAATCATTTTGACTCCCTCCACGACCGCCTACATGGCCACAACCTCGCCCTCTACCTCATCCATGTCTGGGAGGCATGATCCTAAATAGACACATCAAAGTATTAGACAAGGTACACACTTAAAAACTTATGCAACTAGAGCTTAATGGGTTCTTCATACTCCCAAGTTTTAAACCCAGGCTTTGATACCATGTGTAATGCCCTGCCACATAACCCTAAAGGAAGTTGCAATAATCTACTCAAGCACATAATTTTTTTTATTTAAAAGTATAATAAACATGTAAGTTGACAACATATTGCCTACATCCTCTAAGGCTACGAGACTAAGGTTACGTCTAAACCCATAACATAAACATAATTGCATCCATAATATGATTAACTACTTAAGGAAATAAATGCTCATAGATTCCATACATGAAATTACACCATAAATATAAAAATTACAACAAGATTCCATATAACATTAACTCATCAAATAAGATTACATCACTCATTCCCCGAATGAGGTACAATACATACAAATGTGTTACATAATACAAGAAACCACCTTGAATACAACTAAGGGGTAATAAATTACAAGAGTCATTTAAAACAATTACAAAGCATGAAATATAAGTTGGAATCCATGAGCTCTCCAATAGGAAATCTCGCCATCACAATCTGAAGATAAAGGGGACCCAATGATGTAGGGTGCACATTCCTCCCAACCAACTAGTACTCGTAGGCCCACCCCCCATGATAGGAGATAGTAACAAAGATACATTACCAAACCTACTACCTCTAGACATAGGTTGACACATACTGACTCAACCAAATACAAGTACAAAACTACAACACGAAACATGGGTTACATTGCTTCCAGTGATGAACAAATCAAGTATGTTAAAAGAACCATACACATAAATCACATTGTCATAGACAAAGTTTCATCGCACAACTCGACATGGGTTACCCAATGAGGATCTTCCTAGGCCCTAACCCCCATCTTGGGATCTCCTGGAAGCCTCAACCGATCCCTGGCCCCCATACTCACTCATGTGAAATCAAATATCTTTCGAAAAGACAAGGTAGATGACCTTCACCATTCCAGGCCTTCCCACTCATCCCAAGCCCAAACGAGCACTTGAGTCTGTGAGCGAGGCTAACTTATCTTATTTAGTATGAGCTACTACCTAAACCCCTAAATACTTTAATTATTTTTTCACTTGATTAACTACTTCCAAAGGTTATCCAGTTGACCTCTTTAGGGCTCTGGCCCCTAACAAAATCCACTCTTCTACTTGACAACACACAAAATAATCCAACCACCAAGGGTACCATAGTGCACACAAAACTAGATAAAATAACCCACTCCATACCTAGGAGGCAACACGTAACAAAATCCACTCCAACACATAGGAGGCAACACAAAACCTAATCCACTCCAACAAAGGAGGCAACACATGACAAATCCACTCCAAACAAGGAGGCACAAATCCCCGTTCGTGGAAATCGGGTAAATCATTGAAACGACTCCATGCACTACCCAAGGGAAACATACTGGGTTAACACAAAAATAAACCCTAAACCCTAAACCTATATTACGATTGGAAGACTTAAACATTTCTAAACTAATTTCCCCAAATAAGTAAACAGAGGAAATACGACTCAAAGGCAATCATACATGAAATAAGCTACTTTCGGATATATTAAATCCATTTTCCTTCTATAGTGAATTTTCAGTAAATAATTGCCCTAGTAAATTAAGTAAAATAAAATTATAGCCTCTTCACAACTAGAGAAGGGAAATTTCTAAATTAATAGAAAGTGAAATTCCTTGATTACTTCTAAAAGGATAATAATTTCACTGAAAGACAAATCAACCAATTTCTTCCACTTGTGCATATATGCATGCACCCTTTTTAAAATAAAATTATTGAAAACATATATTTAATTATATATACATAGAATATATACATAGAATATATACATAATTATATATTTATATATATAACTATATATATGGCCTATATATATTAAATATATATCAAATAAGAAAATAAATTGTTAAATATATTATATATATATAATATATATACATATATATTTAAATTATTAATTAACCAAATATATATATATATATATATTATATATATCTAAATAAATTTATTTTCATAAAAAATTGAAATCCAAACATAAAAGGGCAGACGAATTTAATTAACACATAAAGGGTTGTATGGGCATCGGTCTATACTCTATACAACTAGCCACCCATATTTAATGGGGGGTAGCGCTGCCTTTGGCAATGCCCCCTCCACTTAGGTGAAGGGCCTTGCCATCGGCAACACTCCCTCCAATGGGAGGTACGGTGGGGGAAAAAATAAACCCCCACCAAAACAATTTTTAAATCAATAAAATCCATACGACCCCTTCAATTAAATTTGAAAATTCCCAGATTTTAAATCACCATACGATGATTTCCTATTACATAGTATAGATAATTTTTTCCAAAAAAATATATATGTATCTATATATATATATCACAGTATATATATGTATATATATATATTCATATAGCTCTAATTGAATAGATATTGAAATTGAAGAAATAATTTCTATAAATAATTCTATAGACAAATTTTACAGACATCACGGAAAACCAAAATTTCACAAAGGGTATTTTATAGGTGAAATTTCTCAACCAAAATACAAAGGATCTTTTAACTTTTCTCAAACAATAATTTTAGGAAGAAATAACAAAACAATAACTTCACAAATCAATTTTACACAGAATTTCCCAAGAGTTCAAAACTACAGGAAAACTTTTCTACACAAAATTAAATTTCTTCTAGATCCCTAAACATTTCCTTTTGGGTTTCCCTAATTTCGCTATAATACCAAATTGCCATTTACTAAGGTTTTCCACAAAGAATTTCAACCTATAGAAGAAAATGACTCTACAGAGAAATAATTTACGACAATACAATTTTTAACATAAGGCAATCTTTTATAGAGAAAATGTAATCTAGAAACTTTTCAATTAAAAACTTAACAAAATCAAAAGAAAGAACCTGTAGTCCAATGCTTGAGTATTTGTAGATATGAAGTAGTGCCTCCTCCACAGCTCCAAACAATTTTTCCAGACAAACAATGGCTTCCTCCAAAGTAATATGATTTCCCAATCACAACAACAATCCCGAACCCCTGTGATCTCCCACCGCTCCCGCTCCATCAAGGGCTTATCCTTAGACTGTATCACTTTCATCTTGCTCTTTGTCTGCCTAAAGCCATCACCGTTGTCTGCATCAAGAACATAGAACCCGTTTCAACTGTGCATGTTTCCTCGGCTGAATCTAAGAGCCCTCCTCGGAAGTCAAACCTGGATGTTGTGGGGAATCCTAAGGCCAAATTTTCCACCAAAAAACTTGAGGGTGGGATGGGCAAGGCCCATGCCAGTGCAGCAGAAGGGCTCTGTGAGCTAAAAGCCACTCAGGCTGACTTGGCATTCAAGGCCACTCCAACTAAAAAAGGTAAGGAGATTTGCACGAAGGCTCCGACTGTTAAGGATGGCAAGGGCAAGAGTACTATTTGGAAAGATTCCGGAGGGGATACGGTTGTGGGGAACACAAAGATGACTGGAGGGGAAAATGCTAGGAGGAGATTTGGGAGACTGGCCAAGAACAGCAAGAAGAGGCTTATTATTGAGGATTCTAAGGAGGAGCAGTCCGACAACAAAGGTAACAAGGAGGAAGATTCTGATGAGGTGGAGGAAGATGTTGTGGAAGGGCCCCTATTTCCGCCAATGGACAGCAAGCTTCCCTTTGATGGCTCTGACTCTCCGCATCCCTTGGTGGATGAGTCTGGTAAGGTTCGGGGAGCTATGGATGTTGGGGTGGAATTGTGTGATGTCGTGAAAAGAATGGACACTCTTGACAAAAGGTTTCGGGGGTTAACCCGCTTCACCATGAAGTTGGGTCACTTTGTTACAAGCACCCTGTCTAACGCTATAAAGGAGGAGTTGGAGGGGAACAACAGCCAGGAAAACAAAGAGTGGGTGGGTGATGAGGCAGTGGACCTCCTGATTAAAAACTGGGACAATGCCAGTTAGCTGCTCCTGGTGCCTGTCTGTTGGTTGTTCCTCTGTGATTGTTGCGCTATCTTTGGGTTGTTTCTTTGTTTTTTCCATTTATGTTTGTTGTTTATTCTAGTTCTTTTTGGCCCTTGTGGCTCATTGTGAAGGGTACATCGCCCTGAAAATGCTACTTAACTTTTCAAAAACAATCCTAAACACAACAAGAATTTACGAGAATAATTTTTCTAAAGATGCAAGAATACAAAAATACTTTCTATAGCAAATTCCTCCAAAAATTGTCCAGATCCCATACCAATCACAACAAAACTTCTTTCCAAACAATTTTCCCACACCCAAAATATCTCGTGCTTATGCCGTGAAGAAGCTTTCCATTTCCTCTCTCAAAGACAAAATCTTCTCCTATGAATTAATTTTCCAACCAACTCATTAATTTCTTCTAACACATGTTGAAATTTCATAAAATATCTTCAACAACCCATTTTGCATAAAATCCTCCAAAATTCAAAATTAAAATATTTAATAATTTACAAAACATTTCCCTTTTCAAATTTACTTAATTAACTAATTTAATTAATCAATAAACAATATAATCCTAGGATTAAACTATTTATCAATTAAATTAAATTATTTAATTTATTAATTCAAAGCTTCTAAAATTAAAAAAATATTAATCTAATAATCAACTTTAAATGATTAAATTCATTAAATTCCCTCTTTAAGCATTTTAACATAATAATTAAAAGCAATAATAAACAAATTTTAATCAAGCAAAATCGACTAGACCAGATGACACACTGAGACTAGGGTAAAGGCTTGACACAAGTATCCTAGCTACTATCTCCCAATCAACATAACCATTGGGTTGACACGCTCAAACCTGTGAAGCCAGGTGGAGTCGATGTCCTCTTTAAGGATTTTAACATAATAATTCAAAGCAATAATAAACAACTTTTAATCAAGCAAAACCGACTAGACCATATGACACGCTGAAACTAGGGTAAAGGCTTGACACAAGTATCCTAGCTACTATCTCCAAATCAACTTAACCGTTGGGTCATGTTGATGGGTTTTTTTTGCACACTTTCTCAACATAGGCAATGTGTAAGTGCATTACCTCTCTTGAAAGAAAATATCCAACAAGTTGTTGAAAATCACCCCAAGGTCGCTCAGGTGTTAGGTCATGACTTGCGTGAAATATCTCAATTGATGTTTGATGTGATTTTTTTGGTAATCATGGGTTATACTTACATGAGTTTAGCTGGAAGGGGAATTGGATTTGCAAATGGAGTTTCTTAGGTGAGGAAGTTATTGTGCATTTGTTGCAGGTTCAAAGAACAATCTTGAACTCCATTTCTGTTTTAAGATTTGGCTTTACAATGTGCAATGAACCTTAGCATAGGTCACTTCTTTAAAAAAAGGAAAAAAGGGCAAGGAAGAGAGAGGGTTCCTGGACCTGCAACTACCAATGAATAGTGATCATGGAAGTCTCTACTGTGGATAGCTTCCTTAAAACAAAATTCCACTTAACCAGAAATTTCATAGTCTCATGAAATTAGTGTTATCTTCTAAGGATTGCAGATATTTTACCATTCATTCACCATACATATGCATGAACAAAGATAAATATTTAAAAGAAGCTTCAAATCTAGGTCCAGACTAACTTTGCACAACCATCTACCAGCAACAAACAACCAAAAGTATGGACAAGGAGGGCATCTACACAACAAAAATCTTCATTACCAAGAAACAACATTACTAAATCTACCAAAACCAACTGAAAGAAAACTAAAACTGCAAAGTAAATTTAACTAAATCATCTAACTATAAGAGAAGAATCATGAAACATGAGAAGAAAACCATAAATGCACCAAAGTCAATGTATTTCTATTGCAATTTTTGCACCATGTCTTTACAACAACTCAATTCCCTTTGAAAATGAGAGGAGACCCCCTATTTATAGTGTCCCAAAAGTAGAATATGTGGCCAAGATTGATTTACATTTGTGTGGCCACAATTCACTATAACCTAGGGTTCTACCTACCCCCCAATATATTACATTTTAAAATTCATTTTTTCCCACATCCCTGTTTTGTCTTTTAGTGGCAGCACTATAGCATTTTGTCCTCTTGCAGATTGCTCTTTGTTGCAGCTACTCCTTTAGAAATTCTTCATCAATAATAGGGTTACCCTCTTGCTTCTTCAAAGATGCATATTCCATGAATCTTAAGATCACCAGTTGGAGCTTATCAACCTCTATGATGTCGGATCTTAGCAATTGGTAGCTCCATTCTTTGGAATTATCAACAAGCTTCTCCTAGTCCTCCTCATACTTAGCAGTGTGATCTTTGAATAGCTTGGATTGGGAAAAAGCTCAGGAAACAAAGTTCATGAAATCTATAGTAATTTCAGCTGACATCCCATCTTCCATCCTCTTTTGGAAGTGAGGCTTTATATTGTTTGGATTGATCTAGACAATGGGCATTTCATATCCTTTCATTAGCTTCAGATATCGAAGGCAATCTTCTTTGACTTCCTTGGCCCTTTCAATATCTGGATTTACCTTTTCAAGTATATGTTCCAACCCCTCCTTCCGATGATCGAAGTCTCATTTCCACACATCCATCAACCAATGATCATCCTCCTTAAATGTAAACTCCTTCTCCCAAATCTCACTTGGCAATTTGAGGATAGCCTCAATCTTTGGATAAGTAGCCCCATATTTCACCGGGAACTCAATGCAGATTTTCCTCGTACCTTCAAGAGAATTTTGCACTTCCAAGAATTTGTTTATTGTTCGAGCAACGTGATTAATACCCATGTTTCTGATATCCAAGACCTGTCGGAACCAATTTTTCATGGTCTTGTCCAAGTTATTTCTTTTTTCTAATTTGTCAATCTGTTCTCTAGACAAAAACTATGGTGAGGCCGAGGATGTGGTTGGTTGCTCTTCCGTGGATGACCATTGCTAGATATAGGCTGTCAAATCAGCCACCTGTGCCTTAAGCTCCTCCTTGGAAACTTTATCCTGTTCAATGAGATGTACCACCATGGCGACAGATTCTTGAAGATGATCAACCTTCTGCTCCCTGGTAGCTATTCCCAAGTCGATGGTGGATATGTTGTAACTTATTCCTTGTTCTCCCACCATTGGCATAGCTATTTGTACTGCTCTGGATCCGGAGGCATCCATTGTTACCATTGACCTAATCTTTGGCTTCTTCTCCTTCCTAGAGCTGATCTAGGCTCTAGCCAATGTAGCTTACTACCTTGCCTTTGGGTCCTTTGGAGTGGGAGCCCTCCTTTCCAATTGTCTCTCCAACCAGTTGGGCAGTGAGGACTTTTCTTTAGGTGAGTCCTGTTGATCCCCCTTTTCTTCTTCCCTGACTTCAATTTCCTTGAGTTTCTTGACCAGCTCAGCATCAAGCTCTGGATTAGATATTTCTTCAATTGTCTTTGTGTCCAGATCCTCGCCATCATCATTGGAAGACTCATAGGAAACATCATCGATTACTCAATGATCATATATTGGGTGCTCATGATAGTCATATGCCTCCTCTTCCAACCTCTTAGCTGATTCCATCTATTGTCGGTGGTCTAATTCCTCAGAAATTTGCATGTGGCTTCCATTGTTGGCGGCTCGGTAGGAGGAGGAGGAACTAGAGTGCTAATTATTATTTGAGCTATCACAACTTGTACCGCCAGATTTGCAAACATTCCTGAGAGCTCGGAGGGCACATTTTGCATATATTTAATGAAGGATTCCAAAAGGGTAAGGGCAGGCATTGCGGTTGCAATGGGGGCAGCTGGAAGAGAAAAGGAAGGAGACATAGAAGATGAAGAAATGGGCGAGGTAGTGGTGGAGGATGAATCAACTAATATTACCTATGCAATGGGATAAGTAGAAGCAAGATGGACAGAGATGTCCACTATGGGCAGAGAGGACGCAACTACTATGTGTGGGATAGGCAGAGTGGTGGCAACAATAGTAGTTGCGGCAACAAATGAAATAGGCAGAGACTTTGGCTGATCAACCTCCATCTCCTCTCCTTCATGGAGCGGATCTTCTTGGATTACTGGAATTTCAGAGACATTTCCTATTCACTTGTGCTTCTTGGGAGGTTCACCCTCGAGGCCTTTCTAGTGTACACCTTGGGTCTAATTGTTGCTCATTAGTCTCCTTTCTCTTTTCCGAATGAACAGATGGGGGGATTTAGATGTTTCTCCAATTGATGTAGTAGCTACCCCACCATTAGAACCACTTGGCTCACTTTCGATCCCCTTGAATGTTAGGATGACCCCTTGCTATTTTAATTGGGCAACTCGCTCATCAATCCATGCCTTTGTTTGGGCCTCAATAGGCTTGGTAAGTATGTCGAGGTCATCAACCTCCAGCTCATGCCAATCAATTAGTGGTAGTGGCATGTTTGCAATGGCATTGTACTTGGGGTTGATTACAATGCTTTCATCTTCCTCCAGCTGATCAGGCACCGGGAACAGGTTCACCCTTTTTACAAAGTATGCGGTCATCCGCATATAGTGCCTTATCCGCACCTCAAAGTCATCTTTACTATCTGCCCAGAAATCTTCAACATTGTGGAGGTGGGCATACTCTTGTCCAATCATCTTTTTGATATGGTTGTATGGATTCATCTGTGGCCTGCACGTGTGAGATTTGAAATGATACTTCATGAGTTCCTTCTCTGAATTGCCTACACATTGGGAAGCATGAAGCTCATACATCCCCTGGATGAGTGTAAGGGGATAAGGAATCCCTGCTAGATGCTTGCTGCTCAAAATGATGTGAATATGGCACAGTTACCAAGAGAGCTCCAACAATATTATCCGCTCATTAGGGTACCAGGGCAGCTTGTTTATATTTTTTGAGAATCCTTGGGCGCGAATGTAGGTGAACTTTGGATATTGGATGAATAGGAAAGCATAAATTTTTAGAAAAGCATGAGCACTGTGGGAGACTCTCCTCTCAAAATCACCCCTGAGTAGCTTGATGATATAAGCGATGAATGCATCGTTCACTTTGCAATAGTCCTTCTTGAAGTTCCTGAACTGTAGCTGAGGGTACTTTTCGAAAGCCTTGAGTTCTCTACCAGGCACTTCATTTGGAACTCTGAATAACCCATTATAATGCCTCCTATCATCCAGTGAGTATACCAGGTAAGAGTTCATATAGAACTTGGAGGTCTTTTTGACATTCATGAATTGATCATGAAAGCGGTCACTGATTATTCCTCCCCAATAGAACGTGATGTCCTTTCCATGAAGAATGTGATCGATGAAATAAACCATCCATTATTGAAAATATGCCACATAAGGAAGGACCATCACTCTACTTAGCAGGGTGACCAAATCATGGTCGTCTTCGAAAAATTCGCTACGAAAGAGTTCTTGGGGAACTTTTGCAATGCTGCCCCATCTCTCCTTTAGCCAATACTGATTATGATTTTCTTGGATCTTATGGGGTCTTCATCCCACATTTCTTTGCATTTTGGGATAGTAGGCAGCTCCATCTTTCCGAAGACAGGAATATGAAAGGTTTTCATTATTCCTGCTGGTGACATGTCAGCCGAGATGTTCCCATCTATGTCAACAATACTTCTAGTTTCTAGCTAATATGCCTCTCTGCAAGCCATCACCAGCCTGGGGGTGATCAAAGTGGGAGGGAACCCAACAACTTTGGCTATCCCGCTGCTTCTGATTAACTTTGCATTTATTATCTTGGGGTTCACCCTGACCCTCTGTATGAAATCATCAATGTCGACATGTCCAATATTCATGTCAGTGATGTCCTTCCACCTGGTTGTGATCTTGGAGTGCAATGACACTCCTTGGAATTGGTATTTCATCTAATCTTTATCCTCCTTGCCTCGAGGAGCTTTGGTAGTTCTCTTTCCTTTGTCTTTGACTGCCCCTGAGGCTTCTGCACCCGATTCCATATATCCTGCACATAGAGGCGGGGTTCAGTATGCATGACAATACAAATGGTTAGCCAAATCCCTACAAAACATGGTTAGATTGAATAATCTATCATTCAAAATTCTATCAATTAGTTGAATTTCTCATTGAAGGTTCACTGGAGGGAAATTGGATGACCCAAGCCCAGAGGTCGGACTTTTTCCCTATCAGAATGTTGTTCTGAAGGGCGAATAGAGTAGGAAGACCCGAACAATTTCTCTCGATCTTGGATTTGGATAATGAAGGGTCCATGAGGAAGGTGATCACTTTTTAGCCCGTGGGTCATCGTTCATTTTCAGATTGGAGGCCATTTAGGTCACCATTAGAGCATCTGATGCCAAACTGTGGGAAGGCTATCAAGCGTTAGTTGTTTGAAACAACCTTGGAGAAATCACATTCTGGAGGTGGAGTTCCGAAGTCTGGAACCTAAGAGCCAAAAGTTTGTTCGAGTGTTCAGGCCACAGCATCCAGGGTGTCGTTGCATGATAGCCATAAGGAACGATGAAATGGGGATGGAAGTCTAGAAGCGGTGACCCATCGGATCGAACTTGGGGAAAAGTTTTGCCTTACATTTTCATCCGTTAAAACTTGGCGAAGATTGGGATATCGGGGTTTGCAGGCTAGAAGGACGGCAGGGTTTGCTATTTGGGAAGGTTGAGACGAGACATAATCTCAATTATGGAAGTCCAGAAGGCAAGGTCCAATGGAGGCAAGAACTTGAGTTTCGAGCCCAAACAACAGAGAGGCACTCGAGACCCGGGACCCGAGACCCAGAAGACGGTTGCCTGACGGCTGTTTGAAATAGCAAAATGGCAACGGTAGCCCAAGGGTTGATTGGAGGTGTTCACTGCAATAATCTTTGAAGGTCTCACATCAAATGGCAAGTTAGAGTCCAAGACCTAGATGGGTGAGGCAAGAACATTGTTCGGAACAACAAAGGTGAGATGACAATCCAGAGACGGAGTTCTAGAGTCCAGAACCTGGGATGAGTTTTGCCGTGGAGGAAAATTTGCATGAAGTTTCAAGTTTGAATGGCTATGGTGGCCAAAGGTCTCTAGCCCGGAGGGCGCGGTCGCCTAGTTCGAAGAACAACGACGGGAAGACAAGGTTCTGAGTTCGATTTTCTAAGTTTTGGAGGGATGTTTTGGGAATTTTAATACATGGGTTTTGGTGGCATGGTGTCCCCTCTATCACATTCCTACAAACATTTCCCTTATTGTCCACTGTTCAAGCATGAAACCATGAAAAGATGAAGTAGGTTGTCGGACGACGAGCGTACCTCAAAGACTCGATGAATAGCATTGTTGAATCCTCAAAGAATGACAAAGGGACAACTCGGATGTGAAGGCGGTGAAGGCTAGGGAGGCACTACACTTTTTTGTTGTTCTTGAAATGTAAAAATGACATGTCGAACCCAATATTTATACCCCTAATTGCAATTAATGTCCCTAATAAATGTCGGTATAGCGGTCGATGAGGTTGGTGGATTCAAATTAAGGATGGCGGCGGGAAGACCGAAGCACGAGGTCCGAAATGACGTTGGGTCACGGCTGTCCAAAAAAGTTTTGAGTGAATCTGACGGAGAAGCAAGCTCTGGGGTTCGAGGACTAGAAGGACGTTGGCCGATGACTGTTTGGAATGGAGAAAGCATGACGGAAACCCGGGCAGGAAACCCGAAGAGTCGGGCCCGAAGGCCGTGACAGAATGCCATATTTTGCACAAGTTTACCAGACGGAAAACAGGAAGCCAGGTCTCAGGCGTCAAAAGGATGCATGCCAAAGGCTGTCAAAAATGGAAAAACAGACAAGGAAACTCGAGAGGGGAAACCTGAAGGGTCGGGCTCGGAAGGCTCCACGAATGCCAACAAAAGGTGAAATGCTAAGGAAGCTTTAGGACATCAATTTTTTTGAGGGGCAATACATAGTCGACCTAAGATGAGTCTTGAGAGACACATTGACCATTTAGGACACCAAAATGGGGGCACACAAAATGAGGTAGAAACAAAATGACTCGACAGAGTGAAAGAAAGAGGGTCCCCATTTCGAACGGTGTGTGTGTGCTATAGGCACAACGGTTCGACACACTCAAACCTATGAAGCCAGGTGGAGTTGATGTCTTGTACCTACAATCCTATGAACAAGGCATAAATAGTACATGTATATGAACATCATAATAGAACATAGCATGAAGAGGAAGTCACAGAATCGCAGGGCACTCGCAAGTGAGTGATGCAAATTTGTCCCCTTCACTAATACACTTTCACCAAACTGTCAATTCTAACATAATATACAATCTACTCATGTGCATATAACCATGTTATTCCAAATAATCATAATTCTAATCAAAGGCATGTCAAATAATAACATCAAAGAGAGTAACATCACATCACAACATATAGTCCACATCGCTCTATAAATAGCGATCAAATAATAAACATCATAAAGTATATCCAAGTATATAAGTACAACTAGAAACAAAGCTAAGCAAGATATAACACTGTATGTAGCAAAGAGAAAACTAGAGTGGTATTACAACATTTGTTGAGCTAAACTTGATAAAAATAAGATTAGGATCAATTTAAATATTTAAGTGGAATCATTTAACTTGTTAGAAGTGTAAGGGGTGAATGCCAAAAATAATTTTAGAAGTCTATGACTAGAAACTCAATACTACTACTAAGATAAAAATAATAAAAGAAAAAACCAATAACATATGATAGGATGGAATGAATAAATGTAATGCATGTTTTAATTTCTAAATCTATACTGATATCTAGATATATATATTTTTATTTTATTTTTATATGTAATATTTCTCAAGATGAAAAGTGCTCACTATGCACCTTCCATTGTGCATAAAAGGGAGGCTTCATTGCTAACATCTTCCTTTACTATAAAGAGACTCCTTTTTTCCTTATTAAATCTTTTTTTTTATTCCTTTTAGTTTGTACACTTTATTTTTTTAATATTGAATTTCCTCTTTTGAATTTTCAAAATAAAGTTTCCCCAATTTCACCTAAACTTGTCTTAGGAGGTTTAGAATTCATAATATGCACTAACATGGAAAATTATTGATGATAAAACTCATTCCAATAAGTATGTTGTATATAAATAAATACATAAATAAGTAATTCAAACTCATGTTTGAGATACATTCAAATATTGACACAATCTTTAATGGATTCTAGGAACTAATGTAGCTCATTGGGAGTTTGAGGTTCCTCCTATTCTTCTAGGAGAATAAAAATAATGTTCATATTTTCATTTTTATCTTAATGTAATTTTATTAACTAATTTTAATACTTCTTGCAAGCTCCAAAATTATTAGTTTTACTATCCCAATAGCTATCCCTATCATGGTCTTTGGTTGAAATTCTCCCACACTTGTTTCATTTTATTAAAAAAATTATTTATTGTTTTGACCTAGACTAAGGGAATTTCCCATAGTTCATTATATATATTATAAGTAGTAGGTGAAGGTTTGTTTAGAATAATATCCTTTATTAGGGTCCTTTACGGAGCCTTAGTGTTCTTTGTAGACTCATTGTAAAAAATAGTTGGTATAGGTATAAATATTAATTTCTTTAGGACTCATGGGGATTTGATCCATTGGGGTATATTTTAGGTGTGTCCCTTTCGGGTTTTGTATGGGTAAAACCATATATTTATACGAGATTTGTGGGTGTGTTGATGGATAGGAACCTTCATCTAGTTATTTTCATAGATGGGACTTTATGTGTTTGTGGGAATGGGATAGTTTTTTTCTTCGTTAAAAAATGTTTCTTAATCCAAAATAAATAATTTCTCACCGTCAATGATAATATCATGGTCCAAACCTTGGACAATATTGACTATATTAATTATGCTTATCAGGACTTGATGTGTCAGGGTCACCCACTTCATAGGAAGTAGTTGGGGAGTCTTGTTTAGTTTTGAGTGTGTTAAGGCGGGTTTAATTTGTTCATATGAAATTTCCTCTTCTATATCTATGAATACATTTGTATTTGAAGACATGTCAATACAAAAATCTGGTTCATTTATTCGAAGGGGAATTAGAAGGGCTCATCATTCTCTAATAACACAACTATTTTTTCATGGTATAAATTGAGATAATTTTATTTATTTATTTTAAATTTAATTTTTCAAATGTCCTAGTCGCTTGCTCTTTGATGGGTTTTGAATAGCCCCCATTTTTCTTTACTTGTATGATCTATGGTCTAGATTTGAGCATCACAGTGGTATAATGATCTTGTTTTTAGTTGTGTCTACGTTAAGTATGTTGAATGACTCTAGGTCTCCCTTAGCAACATATATTTTTCCTATACGAATGAATCAAATCTCTTAAAAAATAGTGGAATAGATTACCTTCATCTTATGGATATAGGATCTTCTCAATAATATGTTATAAGATTTGTCTTTGTCTATCACAAAAAACATCATTAAGACAATTTTAGGTCCCGGGGAAATTTGGGAACATGATCTTTTCAATGGTTGCTTCCTTTGAATTATTATAGTTGTACATAGTATCTGATACAAGAGCATCTAGCGGTGTAGGGCAATCTCGCATCACCCAAAAAAATATTTTTTCTTATTTTTTTTATTTGTTTTGAGTCCCATGGTGGCACTTAAGGGGTGTAAGACAGTCAGAAGTCAAAAAAGGTGAAAAATAGTCGCTTACTATTTTTAGTAAGTTGGCCTTAATGGGTTCATATGGACCTAAAAATTCACCCCAAGGAGCAGAACTGAAAAACAGTTCCTCTCATGAAATAATCGTCTCAATACCTTGCACGATTTGGGAAATATTAAAGTTTTCATCCTGGAAAATTTCTCCATTGCAACTTCAAATTTAGATATGAAAACATTTTTGCCACAAAACAACTCAAAAATTTGACAAACTGACCTCCAGTGGGTTTGGTGTTGTAGATCTCTTCAAGAGCTTCCTAACGATATATTATAATAGCAAATCTGACACTAGGATCAAAAATTATGGCCCTGCAAAGTTGGCCCACTAAAAAGTGATTTTCATTAAAATTTCTTCCTAGGCAAGAAATCAATCAGCGAGACTTTTGGCGCCAAAAACAAGAGGGAAATTTGAACTTTCTAGAACATTCTAGGGAGGTTATTAGGTAAGAATAAATGGGGTTAAGTGGGGGTTGTAGATGTTGGCTCCAATAGTGCAGATTGTGGCTTTGAATAATAGATTTTGTTGTGATGAATCAAGCCCATGAGGCTATAACATGTTTTTTTTGAATCTCTAATTTTATTTTATGAAAATAATTGGAAGTGATTTATTTTATATCTCACATCTTCTATGTTGGTATCTATTGTCATGTTTTGTGTGGGTTTTGGGCAGTGTAGCCCTCATCAATATCTTTATAGGTTGTGACATGTTGGTGATTATTCTTGCAACACTCGACTCCAATTGGTAATACATGGTATCCAAACCCAGGGATTGATTTAATCTAAGAAAAGGGACAAACCTCTGAATAAATTGAGGAAAAAAAATAATCAACTCAACAAGAGTGTGATCGATATTTTACACTTTGAGCCTTGTAAAGCTCAAGAGGATGTTCCTAGAGCTTTATGTAATGAATACAAATTAAATGGTCACACAACTTAACTAAACCATATGTATAAGGCACTCCAAGATAGGCTATTACTCCATGTCTTCGAACTAATTTACTAGACATATAGGTCATAGATCTCTCAATAAGATAGATTATAGAAATATTAAATGATGTAACATCAAATGAGTAAATTAGTTAATAGTCCCTACATGTACAACCTTCATGACTCTCGAGTTTAGCACTAACCTAGAAAATGCAATATGCATAACCATCTATTAATTATTAATAAACTTGCATGTTTACAAAAGAAATGATAGACGTTTATATTGCTAGATGCACACATATTAGTGAAAAATAATTAAAAAGTACTTTACTAGAATATAATGAATAATTTTTAAAGTGTAAGATAAACTATAGTTAACAAAAATTGGTTCCTAAGACTATCATTTTTTTATAAAGTAAGCTAAGAGTACCATAAAAGCATTTCATAGTTTTATATGGACCCAATGTACTTGACTCTATCTTGCAAAGATTGGATTATTAACTTCCCCTATACCCTCAATGATAAAATTCATTCTCATTTACGCATTTTAAATTCAAGTACAATATATATCATATTAGAAATTTACAAAAAAAAAAATTGCATTTTCTATTGGAATACCATTGGTTGAAAATTTTACAATAGTCCTTGAATGCAAACTAAGTAAACTCTATTATAGATGTAGCAAATGTGCACTTAGGAATTTTCAAGATTTATTAAAATACTCAAAATAAAGTGGAGACAAATAAAAGAAATCAAAGTCTTACATTAATTTTCTAAGAGAAGAAAACATTTATGAATATGATGGACTTTCTATAAACAACATATGTTATAGCCCACCCAAACTTTGTAATGGATTCCTTCCACAAAAGAGATACAAATCTATCATTATAGATCAAATCAACCTAGAGGCTCAAGTACTTGGTTGAGAACTAACAAAGACCAACCTCCAAAAAAACCTAGAAAATAAAAACTTATAGCAATAGAAATACCTATATTTAACACAATTTAGACACCTAGCCAATTTTAAATGATTGATTTGTAATTGTACATGAGCATATAGAGTATGTCAAGTGAAAATTTATGTTCATCATTTCAAACCTACAAAATAATATTTTAATCTACCATAATTTCTTTATTCCAACAAATAAATTTGTCCTTCATTATTACTTAAAAAAATTGCCCATAGCAATAAAATCTTCTTTTAACATCAAATTTATGAGTAAAATGTCTTTATACTTCTTTGGTAATGAAAAATTACCTTCCAACAAAATAATCTGCTCTATTAAATTATTTTTTACTTAACCATTTAATATTCTCCACAAACTATCTTTGTTTTACTCTTCTTAAAATCTTTTTCATTTTGCTCTTTACAAATTTCTCTATATATTTTCTTGTAAAATATTTTCATTTCATAAATATATTTTGATAAAAATATATATATTTCACTCTTTGCATTAATTATTTCTCATACAAAATGAATAAGTTACATGCAAAATGAATAAGTTATATGCACCTTATTAAACTTAACTCCACCGAGACTAAAATCTCTTATTCATGCAAAATGAATAAGTTATATGCACCTTATTAAACTTAACTCCACCGAGACTAAAATCTTTGTTTTATTTTCTACACCCATAACCTATGTACTTTTTTTGAAAGTTTTTCCCAATCAAATATTAAAAATATATGCAACACAATTGTTGTTAGTCCCACTAATCGAATAAAATATTTGATTATTACTTTACCTAATATTCATTGAATTAGAGAAAATTTAATTCTTATCAAGTTGGTCCATCGTACAATAAGATATATATTGTATGACATTTACCTCATAAATAAATAAAATCAAATTTAAGTTTTGAATAGCCATCGCACATGGCCTTTACATCAAGAGGGGAGATATAATTAAAGAATGGTCTTGTAATGTGTGATAACACTTTTTAAATGAAACTAATATTTGCTTTGCATAAGTTTCAATTCCATCCATTCACATAGATTTTTTTTTATTTGCCACTATTAAATACTTGGGACCCACCATTAAATTCACAATAAATAAATAAAACTTCTTTTTAATCTTGCTTTACTAGGTCTGTTGTATTGGGCATTACCATTGGCAAGTAAAATATAAAATACATGTTTCCTATCCCATCTTTGTCTATCCTTTCAAATTTGTATTTTAAATTTAAAGTCAAAATCATTCACAAATAGTGACGACCTCTAAATTATTGATTTTAGATCTTTATTAGAATTGTTTTTGTGGATTCAATTATTACTCTTATTAGAATTGTTTCTATGAACTCAATTATTATTCAAGAGACATCAAATTTTAACTAGAATGTGATTATGAATAATCTATATTTGATGAGTCATCAAAAATCTAAAATTCAACCTCTATGTTTGAGCTACTCAAAAGTTTGAGGCATGGCTAGTAAGCATTTTAGGGCATAACACTTTTTTTTTTTTTGTATGAAACTCAGTAAGTACCTAGGTATGATAGCATGAAATTTGGTATACTGAGAGGGGGGCGGGGATGGGGGGAATTAATATATCTCATAATTTTACTATACTATACTATACTGAGAGGGGGATGGGGATGGGGGGAATTAATATATCTCATAATTTTATTCAATTCAACTCTATGAAACACAACTTCTTTACTGCCTTAAATAGATACAATACCAAATGCAATTCAAAGGCACAACCATACAACCATAACACTAGATATACGTGGAAAACCCTAGAAGGGAAAAACCACAGTGAGAAAGTTGTTTAGAGCTACTATCCAAATCCAGCCTTACAAATGAAAATCAAGATTTACAAGTTTTATGGCATCAACCAAAAGAAGTTTACAACTCCTTGTAAATTACAACACTTATAGAAAGAGGTTACAACCCCAACATATGACACTTGATGAATTTAGGTGATCAACCACCACCGCAACACTTTTCTACCTTCAACTCACTACCTCCAACACTCACTCATTCACTTCTTCCTTCGGCTCACTACCTTCAACACTCACTCATACACATTTGCCTTTAACTCACTGCCTTCAACACTCACTCATACACTTCTTCGCACATTTGCTCACATTGTTCTACCTTTAGCACACTACTTTTGGCATATTACTCTAATCACACATTGAACACTCTAAACACACTTCCTCACATCTTGATCACACACTTGATCTTCCATTTCCATCCTCTGCAAGCTTAAAAAAAAATCTCCTTGTTGGCCAAATAAAAAATGTATGACATGAAACATGTAACGGTCATAATGAGCTGGTTCCAAAACATCCTTTGGAAGAGGGAATCAGATGTAGTCCAAGCCAAGAGATAAGGACCTATTTTACCTTTGCACACAATCACACGCTCGCTCATGCTGCAAAATCTTGGCACAAACAACTCAATATACCAAGTTGACTCAACAAACACTTACCTCTCCAAATATTATCTCCAAACCACAAGTGGTACCAGAGAGATCATATACAATCATACAAATCACATTACAAGCATCAAATGAATTCAAAAACATTTATATTCCCTCCTACAACTTCATGCAACATTAAGCTAATGCAATAAAACAAACATTGAACCCAACATCACTTGCAAAACTAGATACCATAGTCTTGAGATAGAACATTGAGAACCCAACTTGTGGTACACCTCAACACCCAAAACTTGGAATGAGAAAACATATAGACAATTTGAAAAAATCTTCCAAACCACAAGACTACAACATCAACTATGGAGAAATGCAGAGCATTTCTCTAATTCTTCTTGACTGCAACATCACCATCTTCACTCTACTAGCTCTAGAAACATCTATGGTAACTTCTATGTTATGAAAGTAGGAACATACATACTTCACACTTTCATCTAACTAACTTCCAAACCTCAAGGCCATATCTTCAAATGTGAAGGAATAAAAAGCATTCTCCCAAGCTTTTCAATAGCTTCCTAACCCTTTTTCTGCATGAAAAGCTTTCATGCTTTTTTCCACAACTTATGTAATGCTTCACAAAAAGAGATAGGGAATACAATAATAACAATTATAGCATTCTTCAACAACATGATGAAACTATAAATTCACAACACTTCTACTCATTACACATATTTCATCACATGCAACCATTCACACACTACCACTATGTTGACATTAATGACAACACTGACATTGATGACAACACTGACATTAATGACAACATTGACTATAATGACATTGGAGCAATCTTTATTTTGTTGATATCAATGACACATCTGCAATAATCTCCCTCTTTGGAATTGATGGCAACACTAACCTGATATGCAATTTCTCCCCCTTTTAAATCAAGGACAAAGGGAAGTGGTCTTCCTCTATGCAACAATAAACAAGATCCCCCTATCTACCTGCTCCCTTTGAGAGGTATCCCTCATCAATCCAAGAATAAAAGTATGTCTTGAATTGCTCCCTCTTGACAGATGCACCAACATGCATCTAGTTAGAAGGAGGGGAAAAAAACCCCTAAATTATGTCTGAGATATTCAAAGGTGCCCTTTGACAGTACCTTTGTAAATATTTCTATAGTTCCTACTACTTTGTGGGAACATACTCCAATCTTACTTCTTGATCTATAACTTTCTCTCTTAAGAAATGATACCTGATAGATATGTTCTTGGTTCTAGAATTCATCATTGGATTCCTTGAAATATTGATGGCACTTGTAATTTCACATAAAATTGGAATGGGTTCATCATACATTACTTTGATATCCTTCAAAGTTTGCTTCATCCACAATGCTTGAGTGCACCAAGATGTTGCAGCAATATACTTTGCTTCTACTATTAACAGAGACACTACCATGACACCAATCTATCTCCCAAAAAGAAAGCTCCACCACCGGCACTTCTTATGTCATCAACACTTCCAAGCCAATCAACATCAGTATATGCACTCAGGGAAAAATCATCAAATTTTTGATACCACAATCTAGAATTCAGAGTGCTCTTCAAATATCTAAAAATCCTTTTGACAACCTTCACATGTGTTTCTCTTGGATCATCTTGAAACCTTGCAACCAAACAAATAGCTTGCATAATATCAAGCCTTGATGTTTTTTAGTATAGTAGGCCCCCAATCATAGACCTATATAGAGTATGATCAACCTTAGGTGACTCATCATCTTTACTCAAATGGTAGAATGTTACTATCAGAGTACTTATTGGTTTGCAATCCTCCATACCAAACTTATTCAACATCTCCTTGACATAATTTTCTTGAGAGATTAAAAAATCCATCATCTAATTGAGCAATTTGAAACCAAGGAAAGAATGATAGCTCAACTATCATAGATATTTCAAATTCCTTTTGCATCTCTTCAACAAAACTCTTACATGTTTCATCATTCCCAACCAAAGGTTATATCATCAACATGCACAACAGCAATTATAATTCTTTCATCCTTAATTTTAATATACATATTCCTATATGTAGTACCTTTCTTGAAGCCTTTTTGAAGTAAGTACTTGTCTAACCTTTCATACCAAGCCCTATAGGCTTGTTTGAGACCATATAATGCCTTCTTAAGTCTACATACCATTCTTGGGTTTGTTGATAGCTAAAATCCATCAGGCTGTTCTATGTAAACTTCTTCTAAGTCACCATTCAAGAAGGTAGACTTCATATACATTTGATACACTTTAATGCCTTTGTGAACAGAAAGTGCAAGGAGCATTTTGATAGCCTTCATTCTCACCACTAAAGTAGATTTTTCCTCAAATTCAATTCTTTGCACCTATGAATAACCTTTGCACACCATCCTTTCTTTGTTTCTCACAACTTCTCCATCTTTGTTTAGTTTATTTTTGAACACCCATTTTGTTCCTATCACATTTTTATCTGCTAGTCTTGGCACTAATTCCCAAGTCTGATTTTTATCTATCTGATTTAGCTCTTCTTCTAAATTGCTTGTATACATCCTTCATCGTTGCTAGAATCAGCAAATTTTTTTGGTTCTATTCTTGATAGCAAAGAAAAATCACCTATTCATTTTTCCTTGCAAATCTCCTAGTTCTCACTCCTTCATTCTTATATCCAATGATCTGATCTTTTGAATGATTATTTTGAACATAATTGGCAAGAGTCTTGGGAAATTTCTCTTGTGCTTCTTCCTTTTCTACAACTTCTTCTTCATCATCATCTAAGAAAGTAGGTTCATCTGACCAATAGTCTTCTTGCTCATGTGTAATTCTATGTGACTCTTCATCAACCCAAATATTTACACTTTCAACTACCTTCCTTAGCCTTTTATTATATCACTTGTAAGCCTTGTTGCTATTTGAGTATCCAAGAAAGATTCCTTCATCAAATAGTGGGTCAAACTTCCCCAAGCCTTCTTCATCTCTTTTGATAAAACATCTACTTTCAAATTTTTTGAAGTACTTACAGTTGTTGGTCTTCCCTACCAAAGCTCATAAGGATTTTTGGTGCTATCTAACCTTAGATGACCTTTGTTAAGAATATAGACATTAATATGGATTGCTTCTTTCTAGTATACATCAGGCAGCTTGGCTTCATTCAACATAGTTCAAGTGCCATTTCCTAAATAGTTCTACTCTTTCTTTCCACTAATCCATTTTGTTGAGGATTTCTAGTAGCAGAAAAGTACCTCTTTATTCCATGTTCTTCACAAAATTCCTCAATTTTAATTGATGTGAATGCGCCACCTCTATTAGACCTTAAACACTTGATTCTAGCATTCATTTCATTTTCAACCATTGACTTGAAAATATTAAATCTCTTGAAATCTTTTGATTTTTCTTTTAAGAATGCAACCCATGTCATCCTAGAGAAAACATCAATGATTAACATGAAATACCTTTCACCTTGAAGACTCCTTGCCCTAGTAGGTCTGCACAAATCAATATGAATCAATTCCAGTGGTTTGGTAGAAGAATATTCCTTGGTCTTGAATCTTATACTTGTTTGCTTCCCAATCTGGCATTCTTTACACATGGTACTTGTAGGCTTGATAATCTTTGGCATATCTCTTACTGCTTGCATGGAGCTAATCTTCACAAGGTTATCAAAGTTAATATGTACCATAATTTTGTGCCACAACTAGCATTCACTTGTTTGTCCTAGAAGAAAAATTCTTCCATTGAAACCCTTTAGATTGTATAAGTTTCTTTCAGTCTTAGATCCTTCTTCCACCAATCTACTAGATTTTGCTCTCCTGATTTCATATCCTTGATCATGATTTATAAAATATTTTATCATTTACATCGAGAAGATTATTCTTGAGACCTTCAACATAAAGAACATATCCTATCTTGGATTTTCCATCAATACTTATGGTGCCCTTTCCACAGATCTTTATTGATGAATTATCTCCAAACTTGACTGATCTGCCATTCCATTTAACCAAATTGATAAATTTTACTTTTTCACCTATCATGTGACTTGAACATCCACTGTCTATCACCCAGAGATTTGATTGTCCTTGAGCATGAAATTTTGTTTGGACAACCATTGATTTTTCAATCTCATTTTTTATTTCTTTGACTTACTCAACAACATCTGCCTTTTGAATTTCTGATTTTTCTAAATCACTTCTAAAATATTTTCCTATATGTCCAACATTATTGTAGATTTGACATGTCACAATGACATCCACTAGAGAATCAAGAGAATTTTTACTTAGAAAATTTCTTCTATTGATTTCATACATGCAGTCTATATCCTTATGACCATACTTATTGCAAATGAAACAATAACCAAAAAATGCATGATTGAACCTAGTTTTGGAGACACTTCTTGCATGGTGAGATCTCCCTTGAGGTCTGATACCAGCTTCTAGATTTCTATACATTTATTTTTCCAACTCCTTTTTTAGTACAAGTATTTATTTCTCAAGCTTTGTGCATTTCTTATCTTGGCTTCAATCAGGGCCTTTTTTCTTTTGTTCTCTTTCCTTACATATTCTAGGTCTTCAAGAGTAGAAACATGTTCACCTTCAAAATCAACTTCACCTTCTTCTTCATCCTCACTCTTGATTGAAATTTTAGAGACCATAGTGGTTATGAATAGGGGTTCTCCTCCATCATCATCTGATGAGCATCGATCTCCTTCATCTGAGGAGCAATAATCTTCTTTGGAAAGAAGGTTTCTCCTAAAATTATTTCTCTTGAAACCCTTGATGCTACTTTCATTTTCTCCAAAAGGTCATTTAGAAGCATAATGACCAAATCTCCCATAATTAAAACATTTGAAAGATAATTTACCTTTGTACTTGTATGATCCCTTCTTCAATTTTCTCACAAATTTTTCTTCTTCTTCATCAGATTCATTGTGTAAACCAGATGCTTCCTCTTTCTTCACAGCTTTAAATGCAACTTCTCTCTTATGTGTACCTTAGAATTCATTTCTCATCTCATAGGTGGTGAGTGATCCAAACAACTCTTCCATGGTAAGCTTTGTCGAATCTTTGACTTCCTCAATTGTAGAAACCTTTGAATCAAAGCGATGAGGAAGAGTTCTCAAAACTTTCTTCACAATTAATGAATTAGTTATATCGTCACCAAATCCTTTGATCTTGTTGGCTACTTAATCTACACAAGGAAAATAGTTAGCTATGTTATCATCTTCTTTCATCTTTAGATTCTCAAATAATGTCTTGTAAGATTGAAACTTTTCTTGCTTTACACTATCATTCCCTTCATATAGATTTTTGAGCTTATCCCATATCTCCTTGGTTGTCTTGTATTGCACTACTTTAAAAAAAATAGAATTTGTTAGACCACTCAAGATGGAATTATTTGATTTAGTATTATTCTCATGAGCCTTCTTTGCATTAGCATCAATAATAAGATGACTAGGTTCAGTATAATCATCATTTACATGTCTTCAAACATCATACCCTAGTGAAGTAAGGTAGGATTCCATCCTCACACCCCAAAAGGAATAGTTGTTCACATCCAATAATGGTGCTTTGGAGAATGACTCTTTTTGAGCCATCTGTTCTAAACCAAGATCTACCTTTACCTATTAGGTTGTACCAAGAAACTCAGCTCCGATACCAATTGTTAGAAAATAACACTATACTAAGATAGGCATGAATCAAATATCCTACAATTTATTCAATTCAACTCTATCAAACACAACTTCTTTACTTCCTTAAACAAATACAATACTAAATACAATTCAAAGGAACAAGCACACAACCATAACACTAGATATACATGGAAAAACCATGGTGAGAAAGTTGCTTGGAGCTACAGTCCAAATCCAACCTCACAAGTGAAAAAAAATATTTACAAGTTGTATGGCTTCAACCAAAGGAATTTTACAACTTCCTATAAATTAAAACACTTACAGAAAGATGCTACAACCTGATCATACAACACTCGATGAATTTAGGTGATCAACCACCACCACAACACTATGTCTTCAACTCACTACTTTTGGCACTCTGCTTAATAACTTTTCTTACCTTTGGCTTACTGCCTCCAACACACACTCATTCACTTATGCCTTAAGCTAAAGAGTGTTCAATATGGCAAAGTAGTGTTCTAGTTTTTGCTCCATGAGTGATCCCAAAATAATGGGTTACACTTTTTTGGCCAAACTTGACATTGAAATCAACATTTTTCACCAGATCTTCAATTTCTCACACCTATAGCAATTAAACCATTAAGAATTTGAAGATGAAGCACACTAGTAATATGTGAGATTTTGTGTGTAGATTCTTTTTTTTTTTTTTTAAATGTGAATCCTTTTATGTAATTTTTAATAATTTATTTTTTCTACTAAACAACATTTTTAAAAAGCGATGTTTATTGTGTACCACATAACTTTTTTTTATAGACAAGATACAATTCTAATTTTTAAAATGCAGATTTTTCATACCAATATCTAGGGCATGGATATTTTTCATAATTTTTTGTTGTATATTTTTTTAATTAATTTCTTAAGTCAAAGTAATTATAATTTGAAAAGAGGTGTACTTTGTAAAGCATAACTTTTTTGTATGTATTTGAATTAACTTATTCTTTTTTGTTGGAATAAAGACATCAATACCTAAGGGACATGTATTTTTTAGAAAAAAAATCTCTATTTTTCTATTTTTTGTGTGTGAAACAAAGACCTTGATGTTCATTGAAAAATCGACATTCACAAAAAATAAAAAATAAATATAATAATAAAATTAAATATATTTAAAGTTATACTTTTTGGAAAGCTTATAACAAGGGCTACATACTTACAAGACATAAATTTTAAATGAATTCATTTGATCCTCCAAAAGGTAAATCAAAAGTGGTTTTTTATCAGCATTTTGATAGGTGTAAAGGAGACTCCATTATAGGTATAGTTTAAAACTAGTGAGGTTCTATCCAAGGGGGTTCGATCAACCCTCTTTAATTAAAATCCTTTAAATGGAACCTTTCTAGGATTAAATCATTATATTTTCTAAATATATGTGATTTCAAAAAACAAAAATTGGGATGTCCCAAAAGTGTAACCTATTATTGTGGCAACACCCCTATATTTTTTCATGATTGAATATATACTTATGTAGTTTATATATGTTGATTAGAGGTGTTAAAAGGTGTTATAACTAGGGTTTCCAGTTCTTAATCATTGTGCAAATAAATTTGTGTTCACTAGTGTGTGAATTGTGATGTAGTGTTGTCTAAGAGAAATGTTTTTGCTCCACATTTCTTGACAATTTGGTTTCTGGTCTTGCGAATCTAAGGGTTTGATTATATTTCTTATATCTATCTTCAGTTTGAGTTGTTCAAATTTTAGTGGTCTGCGAGGTTAGATTCATGTGTTATTGGAAGGTTAACTAGGTGTACACGATGAATGTGTTCTTTAGGTGAAAGTTCCTGTGAACGATTGGTTGGATTTTAGGGTGTTGATGGAATATTCTAGATTGTGTTCAAGTGTTGTGTGTAGTCCATGAGTCATCTTTGGATTTGAGGGAGTGTGTACTTAAATGTTCAATGGTGTTTACACAGGTTTGATCGATCTTAGGTGTTTACACTAATTATGGATGTGCTTCAGTATTTGTGGAAGCGTGGCATGGCATGTGTGAGTGGATTTAGGTCTGAGTTAAGGTGTGATGTGAACCACTTTCATTCCTCTCCATCATTGGAATGTTTTGGTGTCGACCTAATTTTAATTTGCATGTTTGAGGTGCATAGTCAACCTTGTAGATTATTTTCAAGGTTGAATATGATATATATGCATGTTGAGTTGATGGAGGATGGGAGTATGAAGTGTGTGTAATGTGAATTATGATATGAAGTGTGAAAAGTGCAAAGTGTAGTGTGAGCCTTAACGACTAAGACTACTAGAAGTAGTGAGAAGAAGGTGTCTACATGTAAGGAAGCTAAGGTAGCAAAACAAATTCCTACACTAATCTTGAGAGGATAATAATGAAAAACTTTACAAATATTTAATAGTTACAAAAACTTAAATATAAATAAACATAAATATCATGCATACCGCAACACAGTGATTTACAAGGGGAAATCACTTTTGGGAGAAAAACCCCACACTCCAGAATCCGCCCAATATATTATTCAAAAATCACAAAGATTCCAATATACTTGTAGATCAAGCTTCTCACAAGAGTATCACCAACGAGAGATCCAAAGACAATACAACTATTATCACTCTCAAAATACATCACCATCTACATTTGTAATACAACACCCTCATAAAATAGGGTTACCTTCTAAGGAAAAACATGCCAAAAAAATATCCACCATCAAATCTAAAACCTAATAATTAACGGTCTAAATTTACAATATATCATTATTTAATGTATGTCAATCATTTAAGATTTTTTGTGAACACGCTCACATTTCGCTCCCATACTCCCAATGTATACACCTATCAGTGTAGCTAATAAATATATATTTATATATATATATATCCTATAAACAATAAACCTTATATATTGCAAGGTTGAGACATAATTTCTCAACAAATCTCTCACCTGTCGAACACCTTGCAAGATAAACAAGAGGGAGTAAACATTGTCTCTTAATTGTTAGGGGCCAAAAGGCCCATAGTCTCTAAACACCATCTAAAGTTCTCTATGCTCACAAGCTTAGTTAAAGAATCAACAACATTCATCAAAGTCGCTACCTTAACCAACTTCACACTACCATCTTTGACCATATCTCTAACAAAATGATACTGCACATAATTGTGCTTGGTACTGGCATGAAATGTTAGGTTCTTAGCTAGACATATAGTACTATGACTATCATAATAAATTATCATTGCACCTTGTTTTATTCCAAATATTTGAACACAGTCTCTTAAGCCAAATGGCTTCTTTACAAGCATGAGTAGTTGCCATATACTCAACTTCAGTAGTGGACAAAGCAACCACAACTTGTTGCTTACTCATCCAACTAATTGCACCACCAAATAAATTAAAAATATAAGCACTAGTGGATCATCGACTATCCATATCACCTATTTAGTCTGAATCCACATAACCATGAATATCAAGGGAAATATAATCTTCATTCAAATTACCATGATAACACAAGGAATACTCTAAGGTACCATGCAAATGTTTGAAGACTCTTTTAACTGCATCCCAATGAACTCTACAAGGATTCACTACAACAAAATAGGCAATTAGTGTCTAAAATAGCGCTGGATTTTAGTGCATTTGAGTTCATGAGTTGGACACTTATGTCAATGCAAAAATTGACACAAAATGGCATGTTCACTTCGTTGCCGGATTGTGTGTTGAATTTTGCACCGACTTTAGCACCGAGTGTAGCATCGGATTTAGCACCAAAAAAGTGGTGCAAGCAATAGCGCCTCCTTTAGCACCTAGAATAGCATTGGGAAATAACATCGGAAATAGCGCCTAAATTAGCACCCAATTTGGCTTCCAGTTTTTCTTCCATGTTTGCTCCCATTTTTGCTTCTAGTTTTTCTCCCATGTTTGCGTCCAGTTTTTCTTCCAGGTTTGCTTCTAGGTTTGCTTCTAGTTTTGCTTCCATTTTTGCTTCCAGTTTTGCTTCCAGTTTTGCTTCTAGTTTTGCTTCCAGTTTTTCTCCTAGGTTTGCTTCTAGTTTTTCTTCCAAGTTTGCTTCCAGCTTTGCTTCTAGTTTTTCTTCCAGGTTTGCTTCCAGGTTTACTTCTAGGTTTACTTCCAATTTTTCTTCTAGGTTTGCTTCCAAGTTTCCTTCCAATTTTCCTTCCAAGTTTGCTTCTATTTTTTCTTCCGATTTTTCTTCCTGGTTTTCTTCCATTTTTTCTCAGTTTGCTTCTGGTTTTGCTTCCAATTTTGCTTCTAGTTTTGCTTCTAGTTTTGCTTCTAGTTTTGCTTTCAATCTTGCTTCCAATTTTTCCTCCAGGTTTGCTTCTAGTTTTGTTTCCAGGTTTGGTTCCAAGTTTTCTTCCAAGTTTGATTCTATTTTTGCTTCCAGTTTTGCTTCCAATTTTGCTTCTAGTTTGATTCTAGTTTGGTTTCCATTGTTGCTTCTAAAAATGCTTCTTGTTTTGCTTCCATTTATTAATTTAATATGTTTTATTTCAATTTAATTAGTTAAATATACCATGCCTCTTAAATAACTCATATGATTATAGAGTAAGTAAATTAAATAATATGTTTTATTTCAATTTAATTAGTTAAATATATTGTGCCTCTTAAATAACTCATATGATTATAGAGTAAGTAATTTAATTATTTAACTCATATGATTAAATAACAAGATAATTAGTATAACATGATCATCATCTATAATTAAAACGAGTCAAATATCTATAATTTAATTGAATTTGACAACATCCATCCTGAGCAATAAATTAAAATCATCATACGTAATAAATATCCATCCAAAAATCATCAACCACTTTTAATATATATAAATTGACAAGTCAATATTGATAAGATCATCATCATATATAACTAAAACAAGTGAAATTCAAATATTCCAGTAGATCAATAACATGTCAAAATGATACATGTCCAATAGCCGACATAAGTCAAAATGATACATGTCCAAATGATATAAGTAAAAATGATAAATTATGTAACTCAAATTGATACAAGTCAAGATGATACGTGTCCAAATTATATAAGTGAAAATGACACATGTCAATACAATACAACTCAATAATATGGTACTTTAGGCTATGAAAATGATACATATGATAGTAACCATGAAAAGAGGCATCATAACAATATATCGGCAATGATCCATGATGCAGTCTATATGATCATGAATGTCACTGGTTACTACCACCAAGTATCTCATCATCATCATCACCATCGTGATCATCATCATCATCATCATCATCATCATCATCATCATCATCATTGTCATAATCATGATCATCATGATCATCATCGTCATCGTCATCATTGTCATCGGCCTTGATGTCTTTTGTATTTGTGTCATCATCATCCTCTACCATGTGATCTGTACCGATAGAACCAATATTTTCTGGATATATATCATGATGAGGATCATCTTGATCTTCTCAAGACCCGTGTTCTGCAAAAAAAGCATTTAAAATGAAAATATTATATATTTCATGCAATAATTTATTTTTTGTTATATATCTAATATTACAACATATGAGATGAAACCATAATCATATTACATCATATCAAAGTGCACATACTATAATAAAATTTCAAAAAAGTTACAACTAATATGTCATTCCAATGATGTAAAACATGCAACAATTCTAATAAACATTAGTAAAGATCATATTTTTTTTTTATACAATTTAACTATCAACTGTAAATTCTATTACATAAACTTAAGTGCCAACCCTCTACATTTTGTGCTATATATGATTATGTTTTCCTTGAAGATCCTTTGAGAGTTAACCAGTCTATATATCTTCTTCTCCTATATTTCAAAAATGAATATTTTTCTAGGACATTTTGGCACTGTAATATGCTTCAAAGGTTCTTTGAGAGTTTAACTAGTCTATATGTCCCCGTATTTGAGAGTTAACATTTATGTTTTAGTTTTCTATTTGTAAGCAAGCTATGACATGCAACAATACTTGAGCATATAGATAATAGTTCTTCAGGACATTTTGTAATTTGATTATACTATTTTTAAGTGGCCTTTTCATGTTTATAATCATATCATGTTCATGTATGTTAATATAAGGTAGCTATGGAGGTAGTTCAAAGAGATGGCCTTAGACTTTTGCCTCATCTTATAGAGTCTGTAGGAATAGGAATAGGGATCAAATTTTGAGAGTCTAGTTTAAGTTTGAATTCAAGAAATTAAAAAATTAAGGCTAGAATGGCTTTTAATGTATCACTTGGGTTTCAGAATTTACAGTTGCAGACCGGTAACCCCAAAACAGAAAATTATTCATTGCTCTTTGCTAACACTGTGGTTGTTAAGGATAAAGGGCTTGAAAATGCAACTAGGGTTAGCTACAAAGTATACACTAATCTTGCATACTCATTTAACGATGATGATGAAGATGAGGAAGTGAAATAAAAACCCAAGGCTGAGGTAAATAGAGGAGAAACAAGCATCTCCAAGGAAACCTTATGATTTGATAATTAGGAGATGACTAAAGAAGAGCAGCATCGTCAATACCATGAAAAACTTGCAAGGAAAAAGAATGAGGAGACTACAAGAAGATTGGATGCAGGGGGCATTGGTACAAGAGATGGACATGTCTCTTTGAAGTCATCCACTAAGATGGTTTCCTACAAAAATGTGGATGATATCCCCACTTCTAGAGAGCTCATGATCCAAGTTGATACAAAAAATGATGTTGTTCTGGTACCCATATATGACATCATGGTTCCATTTCATGTAGCCACCATCAAGAGTGTTACAAGCCAAAAAGATGGAGGGAATTCTTATATAAGGATAATTTTCAATGTTCCAAGTATCAACTTTAATGCCAACTACATGCCAACATTAAAATTCCCTAGCAATATTTATGTTAAGGAAATTTCCTTTAGATCCAAGGATTCAAAGCACATCAACCATGTGGTACAAATGATTAAATCCAATAGACGATCTATAGCAATGAAAGAGTCTGAAAAGGTAGAGAGAGCTACACTGGTGACTCGGGAGAAACTTCAATTTTCAAAAACAAAGCCAATTAGGCTGGATGACTTGTGGATCAGGCTAACATTTGGTGGAAGAGGAAGAAAGATGACTGGAACTCTAGAGGCCCACCATATAGGATTTTGGTATTCAACCATGAGAGTAGAAGAGAGAGCTGATATCATGTATCAAAACATTAAGCATGGATTCTTCCAGCCAGTGGAGAAGGAGATTATTAATTTGCTTCTTTTTTCATTTGCATAACCATATCATGGTGGGAACCAAGAAGACCAAGGATGTACAGTTTTATGTGGAGGTAATGGATGTGGTCCAAACTTTAGGAGGGGCAAGAAGGTCAATGTATGATCCTTATGAAATTGAGGAAGAACAACAAGAGAGGGACAAGAAAAATAAAAGCAATGCAAAGTTTCAAGGATTTGTTAAGCGAGTAAGAGAGTTGTGGGAGTAGCCTCATCTAAAATATTTTGAACTAGAGTTTGTAATACCATTTAGAGAGCTTGGTTTTCATGGAGTTCCTTTCAAAGCCTCTACTTTTATTGTTCCTATGGTAAACTATTTGGTAGAGTTGGTGGAATTACGTTTCTTAGTAATCACTATTAGTGAGATTGAGATTGTTAACCTTAAGAGAGTAGGACTTGGGGAAAATGCATTTGATATGGCTATTGTTTTCAAAGACTTTAAGCAGGATGTACTCCACATTGACGCCATTCCTCAATCTTTGCTTGATGGCATCAAAGAATGGATGAAATCCATGGATATAAATTATTATGAAAGCATAATGAACTTGAACTGGCAACCAATTTTGAAGACTATTACTGATGTTCTAGATAAATTTATGGAAGATGATGGTTGAGAATTTTTGAATATGGAAGCTAGTGATTCTGATCTTGATAATTCAAAAGAGCCAGATCAAGGATATGAACCCTCTGATGTAGAAGAGGAATCAAAATCATCTACATCCTTCTACTATTTATTCATCCACATAAATGGTTTAGTTGTTTATGCAATGATGCATATATGTTAACTTGATCACATTTAGAGAGCTTGGTTTTCATGGAGTTCCTTTCAAAGCCTCTTCTTTTATTGTTCATACGATAAACTGTTTGGTAGAGTTGGTGGAATTACATTTCTTAGTAATCACTATTAGTGAGATTGAGATTGATAACCTTGAGAGAGTAGGACTTGGGTAAAAGGCATTTGATATGGCTATTGTTTTCAAAGACTTCAAGTGGGATGAACTCCACATTGACACCATTCCTCAATCATCGCTTGATGGCATCAAGGAATGGTTGAACTCCATGGATATAAAGTATTATGAAAGCATAATGAACTTGAACTGGCGGCCAATTTTGAAGACTATTACTGATGGTCCAAATAAATTTATTGAACATGGTGGTTGGAAATTTTTGAATATGGAAGCTATTGATTCTGATTCTGATAATTCAAAAGAGTCAGATCAAGGATATGAACCCTCTGATGTAGAAGAGGAATCAAAATAATCTACATCCTTCTATTATTTATTCATGCACATAAATGGTTTAGTTGTTTATGCAATGATGTATATATATTAACTTGATCAGTGTTGTTACTTCGGTAGTTTGACTTCTATGACAACCAGTCATTAGGCCATTGTGTGCAGGAGCACGTTTGTGTTTTTAGTTAGCCTTTTTGGATAGCTCTATTGGGTGTTAAGGGCATTCCATTTATCTTTTGAATGTTAAGAAGTCTAGTAGTACATGCTTCTCTATGTTGATCAGATCAGGTTGTAGGTTTTTTACTGGTGATTTCTTTATTTATGGAGGTTTTTTAACTTGGAAGACAGGAATTCACTACCTTTTTAAAATTAGATGGACAAGTTAAGTGGTTGGTTAGCTATGCCAAGTGATGTAGACTGCAAGGATGTGTTAGATCTATAGGATGCCTGCTAAGATGCATCAAAACATTCTTACATGTTAAAATAATGGTAGCATCATGAGGAAGGATGACAAAGATGTATGTGGATCACTAAGTATAATGGCAACATGAATTAAAGGAAGCTCTCTTTGAGATACCAAGGAAGCATTCCTAAGATACCATGTTTGAGAGAAAATAAGATAAATCAAATCAACATGGGACTAAGTTACTCAAATGATACAACTCATAACTTAAATGGGGACACTTAAGAGATATTAAAAGACCATGGTCATTAATTAGAAGATGCGATGAAAATAAGGCATGAATGTCACCCACTGTCCTTTAAGGAAAACAAGATTTTTTCCTCAACATGAAATAATGGAACAATTGAGTGGGATTTAGGGCGAACAGAGAAGAACTTTAAAACTCATCCTATGCATCAATAAGCAACTCAACACAAGAAATGAAAATTGGCATATTAACAGAACAATATCCAACTAAGTTATTTAAAGTCAACTATTGATACCTTGTTCTCCATCCAAATTACAAAATCAACCCACTTTTTTCTTTGTAACTTTTCCTTTTCAAATTGCTCTGGATGTCGGCCATATTTCTCCTCCTGTCAAAACATGGCACATGGACTAGTTAAACTAATTAATATGCAATCATTTAATTTTTCCTATGAAATAAAAAAAATATCATTTAGCATATTAAATATACTTACAAATCTACATATCAAGGCATGTAAACCTTTCTGGCCACTGTGATGCGTGGCACAAAGTTTTTCAAGCCTAGCCTTGGATTCCTTGTCCTGAAACATATACTAATTCAATTTAACTATGCACAAATAAAATTTAAAAATATTTTAATAAATATGATATAATCTTATAAGAAAATTCAAATACCTATGTACTCTCCTCACCGGACTTCCTCTGTGCATTGAACTTCTCATATGCTTTTACAAGATCTTTCCATACTTTCACACTTACATCAATTAGCCTTTTTTTGAGCCTTAGCTCGGGAGGGATTTTTTTTATCTTCTTTGTTTGGTTGCATTGAAATCTTTTACTATTTTTACACATTCATAGATTTATCTTCTTTATAGACCAACCTGTGCCAAATTCATTCTCCATGTCATGGATAACTGCTTTTTGCAGGTGCACGAGTATCTTTGAGAATGGAAAATGTAGATGGTCTTTGAACTGTTGAAGGCATGATTCCTTCAACCTATTCACAAACGTATTTCTAGCATCTATCATTTGGACTTCCCCTGAAACCACATCATATTATATCTTTGTATGGTAGGTACCAATGCAAGACGCAAAAGATGGCGTGGTGGAAGAAGTTTGTGTCCTAGGAGTGGTTGGGACATTGGAAGTCTTTGGTCCTTGTTCCACATTCCTAGATTTTATTGTTATTGATTTCCTCTTGGATATTTTGCTCGATCCAGGACTACTTGGAGAATCAACTAATTCCCTTTGATATGGCTGATTTGGTTGCAATGTTTGAGGGGCTTCACTAGATCATTTTTCTATGTATCTAGCAAGCATTCTCAAGTCCCCAACATCCAATTGGTTCACTGCCTCTACCCCCAATATGGAAGACAATGCCTCTTTATCTTTGTCAGTCTCATGTCCCTATATATATAATAAATTTCTTATTTTAAATTTAAAAAATAAAAAAATAAAAACTAAAAAATGAAAGAAACAATGGAAACATTTACAAATCTATAAATTGACAATGAATTACCTCATTGTGGCTAGAGTCTTCTCCCTTTCATCTCTTCCCTCTACTGCTTGACATTTTGAGGTGACCTAGGGAAAATTATTTTTGTCCAGTCTATGGAGGCAAATGAAGTACACATTGTTAGGTATGATCAAACCCTATTAAAATAAATTTGCAGGGAAAACATAAACTATATAAATATATGCAAAATGAAACAAATGTATTTTAAACAAATCAACGCTTGTGCACCTGTATAGAATGGTAATCTTTGGGGGATAAAAAGGGCACAAAGTGTTGTTTTATTGAGATTTAACATAGATAGGTCCCATGCTCGAGTCGCATCCACTGATTAGAAATAAAATGAATGTGTGTGCACAATCAATTCGAAACCATGAGCTCATTTTTCTGTAAAAGAATAAGTGAAAATTAGTAATAGATAATTTAAGCCCGAAGGTCTCACAAATTTGAGGAAGCGATCTATTATTCAGCTATCGTCTCAAAAGCCCTATCTCCTTGTATTGTCTCGACCAACCTTTGTTCCAACAAAACTTGGTTGCACTGGGGTGGATGCAATTTAATGACTTGTCTCGAAAGCTTGGGATGGGAATGATAAGTGAACAGGGGCATTGGGGTTTCAAAAACGTGTTCACTACTCTCGGATGTGGAGGAAATAATGCAATGGCTACTGTTTTACCCTCCTCCTTTGCAAACACATGGGACTTAAACGATTTTCCTACAAAAAAAACAATATTCACAACCCTTTCTTCACAATCCTCTCCATTTAACCCAAATAAAATTATTTGTGGGAATGAAAATAAATAAATTGTAACCTTACCTATGGTGTTGCAAACTAAATCGAATTTCTCATCTACTTGCTTGTAGCCCTCCTTCGCATCGTTTTTCCCTTTTTTCTCCTCTCTTCCTTCACGTGGCATTTTTCTCCTATCATATCTTCCTTAACGTAGGAATTTTTTAATTTTTTCTTTTGATTCATTAGTCAACACTATATTTGGCGTAGTTAACACCGAATTTTAGCCCTAAATGTGATCTATTTGGGGTGCCAAAGGCGATGCAAAGTGCACCTAATTTAGCACCTAACAGTGCAAAATGATGTATTTTGCTTCGAAGTTGATAAATAAATTGATCTAAAATTGACTTTATCTTCATATGTTCAAAGGGAGCAATCATGGTTCCCTATTTTATCTATTCCTTATCCCATGTCAATTTTGTGGGTGCAAAAATACTAGAGGTTAGATTTGTGAACTTAGAAATGACCCCTAAACTTTCAAATTTAAATATAAATGGGCCCATGTTCACCCTATACAACTAGATGAGTCATATAAAGTGTGAAATATTTCAAATTGAATTTTACAATTTTTTATAAAAGGAAAAACCCTAATTCATTACTATCATCTTAGATATAGGGCTTATTGGGGAATTATAAAAAATCATCTATGGGAACTAAATCATTATCATGTGACATTGACATTGCATCAACATCCTATGTGTATTGCATGCTTCCTAGAGATATTTGAGCTCTAGTCATCAAGATTCTATGTGTAAACTTTTTGTGAAGAGTAAAATGTTGCAATGTCCTATTTCTTTTTCATAGTGTGTCTTAATGAAAACCGAGCATATTAACAAGATAATTTCAACAATATTCTCCTAGTGCAAAACTATTATGTGACTATTGTAATTGTTGCGTATTACAGGATCCAGAGGAGGCCATGGAGAGAGGACGTGGAGAACTACTAAATCACAGAGAGGAAAGTAGGTGGAAATAGATATGACAACAAAATTTGTAGGTACAATAGAGGTAAGAAGAGAAAGAAACCTCAACCAAAGGAGGAAGGTGTTTATGAATTCATAAATGCTACAACATAGAGGAGAGAAAGACATTTTTTTGTTCATGAGGCCTCTGAGGTCAAACTTATTGGTTGAAAATGCACAACAATGGTGATTAAATGTGATTCTATGATCAAGGGAAAAGTTTGAAAATTAGAATGGCCAAAACATTATATCAATATGTTAAATATATGACTAAAGTGAGGTTTTGTGTTGGATAGCATATTCGTTGAAATGATATAATTGGTGTACTAAACATTATTTACTATGTTTTGTATTATAGGGGCGAGATGAGGCCATGGCAATAGATCATGTCATATCAAATGAGGACACAACGGATGAAGCAGGACATCAGGTACTCAAGTTTTGACTTAACTTACGAAAAAATGATCTAATGGCATTTTCTGATACATCCATCTTTTTTCATAGTATTATTGAAATTTATAATGTATTATCCAATCTTGACATAAATAATGCATGTTGGTGATTATTTTAGATGGAGATTGGAGCAAATGCAAAGCGTGAGCGTTCAACTAGTAAAAGAACAAGATATGTACGTGGGCGTGGACCTAAAACTGTTAAATCACATAGAGGATAGTGGGTGGAAGAGGATATGACAATGGATCCTACAGACACAATAAATGATTGCACTAAACAAGAGGTTGGTCAGGACTATAGTACATGGGATGAATACTTTGAGAAAATTGTTTTGTGTGGATGTTTTGTATGTCGTGGAAAGAAACAATTCAAATGAGAAATTGTACAAAGATATATATATGATGAGCTTCTAGTTGGTAGTATGCCTCCTACAATCAATTCAAATCCAATAGGAATTGTGGTAAGTAATTTTCCAATTTGATATTAATAACATGTATACTTCATTTAAACATTGTTTTATATTATTTAAATAACTAATTTTTTTCTTAATGGATACTTGCAGGATAAAGTTCTTGGTTTAAGGTTTCCTGGATCGCCGAATTCTATCCTAGAGGGAAATGATCATTTATCAGATGATGCATCTAACAAAAATATGTGCCAATATACCAGCTCGGAAGATGAGGAATTGATGAAAATAAGTAACATAACAAGAACTGGTTTAAAGATGCATAATTTGCTTAAAGATAGGGGGAAGGTGGACTACATACCCTATGCGAATTAATGTGATGGAGATGATGATTTTCCCCTAAGTTTGAGATCAATTTACAAAGAGACATTTGATCATCGACTATATTGTGCTTGGCCTAGTGATCAACAACTACCTAGAGTGTACGAGGTGTTTCAATTTTGGGGATATAGCTACATGATATGACCCTCCAATATTCATAGAGTGAATCTAGGCCTCTTTACTGTACAAAATGTACATTTGGGATCTACACATAGAAATAATTCAGAACAAACCACTACGAAATTAATGCCATATTATAATGGTGAATGGCGAAGGCTAGCAGAATATAAGCCTAAAATATCAGCAAACGGTCTAAATTCAAATATGTATACACATCATCTCCAATTGGAAAGTGGAAAATAAATGAATAGAGGTCATTTTATCTATATAGATGGACATGCATGCACATAGAAAAATATTGCAGGATTTAAAAAGAGTAGTAAGGGAAGGGGCCTACTGTAAGACCAAATTGTCAATTTGTTGAGGTTATAAATGATAAAGATGGAGATATGGAAAGAGAGGTTGATAGATTGATAATGGTTGAGGCTATTATGGACCTTACCATTGGGGATGAGTTATTGATTGATTACCCCTTCCTAAAATGCACTCATGCGCGAAAGAAAAGGGAAGAACAAGGTCTCCCTAAGGATGTTCGTAAGGGTAGAAAACCAAAAAATAATAAATGAGTGTGGACTAATGTTTTATAAACTATGTTGTCAAAATTATGTTTTATTTAAACTATTGTATAAAAAAGTTAGTTTATAAAATAATGTTCCATTATTTAATTGATGTATATATGTTCATAAAAAAAATATTTTTATTTTTTAAGCCATATTTGATTATATTTCTTTGAAATTGATACATTTATGATTTATCCAATTGTTAGAAAACATTAAATAATACTTGTGTTTGTTGACAGGTAGAAGATGTTGATGAAATAAATACTAATACACATGATTCAACTAGGTTATTAAGATTTGGACAGGATGATCCAAACCATCCTTTAAACAATACCAAGGTGAAAAGAGCAATATTGAAGAGAATATTCCCAGCTGAGAAATTTGAACAGCTCATAAGATCCACATACACTGATGACATGCCACCTAGCCTTAATGATGATGATCATGATTGTAAAAATGTGGTGCATGAAGAAGGATTGAATGAAATTATTACAAGTTTCTTTGGGGATGGAAACAATGATGACAATAATGTTCATATGGTTGATAGTAACGATTGTAGAAGGGGTAATTACCACCAACGTAATATTGATGATAACAACCTGAAAGACTCTATCAAGCAAGCAGTGAAGACACTCGTGTTCAAATCAGGTGCAAATAAAACCTCAAAACTAGCATGCACATTAATATTATTAGAAATCAAGTCACTATTTGCTTGGTCAGACAAAGGATTCACTACCCTATTGAAGTGAGTTGAAATATATTTCTTACTTTGCATTGTCAATTGGTGTACATAATTCGTAAACATTCATCAACTTCATTTATATTTCTTTAAGGGAATTTTAAAACCATATATTGTAAATAAACAGTCCTAGTATAGATTGACATATCAAAAATGTTCATCATAAGAAACATTCAATTGATTTAATCTCTAGCAATCTTACAGGGCACTATTAAAATCTAAAATATTCCCTAAAGAGAATGTGTTGCCATCAACTTGCAGAGAGGTGTGTCTCTTGTTGGTTGAGTTAGGGATTGAATATAACCAAATTCATTCATGTAAAAATGATTGCATTTTATATAGAGATAAATATCAAAACAAGATAGAATGCCCTGTATGCAAAGAGAAAAGATATCGTACAGATGTACAAGGTCCTACAGTTCCAAAGAAAGTTTTACATCACATGCCAATTATACCTATACTTCAATGAATGTTTCATTGTAATTCACTTGCACAATTGATGGACTGGCATACAAAGAACGAGAGTAAATATGGATTCATCTGAATTTCAGTTGACTCCAAAGTAATAAAACACATACAAGAAAAATAGCCAAGAAAATTCAAAGATGAACGTCATAGTATCATGTTTGGTCTTGCAATGGATGGAGTGTCCCCATTCTCTTTACTGAGCTCAATTTATAGTGTTTGGCCAGTCTGATTGATAGTATACAATATTCCCCCATGGATGAGTGTTAAAAAGGAGCACCTTATGCTGACTACTATGGAAAGGCATAAGAATGTATGACATATCACGTCCTCCATCAAATAGGTCCTTCATGTTGTATGGTGTGCTATGTTTGACTATTCATGATTTCCCATGACTTGGTGTTTGTTCTAGTAAGATAAAATATTTACGTATTTACACTCATAATTTATTTTCATCCCAACTTTCATACTCAGTTTTATACTATTTTTTTGATGTTATTAACATTAATTATTGAATTGTAGAGCTTCAAAAAAAGGGGATATTTGCATGTCTAAGATGTGCAGAACAATTTCAAGGGTGGTATTCTAAAGATATACATAAATTTATTTACGCAAACAATAGGGATTTTCTACCACTAGATCATAAGTTTAGAAATCACCTGAAGAATCAATTTGATGGAAAAGTTGAAAATAGAGGCCCTCCCATGATTATGGGTCCGAGTGATTAGCTTAAGAAGTATGAAGATGCTGAATTGAAAGATTGGGAGGATTTTTTTTATCAGGGTGATTCAATTGAAGAACCAGAACAAGTTGTAGTTAATATGCCAGAAGGAATGAAAAGGAAATCCATATTTTATGAGCTCCCTAACTGGAAGGATCTATTAATATCTCACCTATTAGATCCTATGAACGTCTTCAAAAATATCCCAGATTCTATATTTCAACATATATCAGGCAAAGAGAAGGACGACTTTTCTTTGAGGAGAGATATTACTCTTTCAACTACCAAATTTGATAGAAAACATTTGTGGCCAAATCGGGAAAATGAAACATATGCAGAAGCTCCACGAATTTTGAAAAAAAAAGAGCTAGACCGACTAAAAAATTTCATCCATTCAATAAGGACACCTACTAGCTAGGGTTCATCATTGGCTAAAGCTTTTACAGTTGATGGACATATCACAAGATTTAAAACACATGATTTTCATAATTTTATGAAGGTATTATATATCATCATTTAACATATACTGGTAACATTGATTAAGTACTAAATATATTTTGATATTTTTTTGTGTGAGAAAAAATTACTAATGAACTTTTCATAAATGTGTTTGATAGCATATCACACCATTGGAAATTAGGGGGGATTCATGTCTTATAGCTGACTTAATGAATGTCATAAGCCAATTGCCATCATTTACAAGGTATGTGGTTATATGAAATGTTCATGTTTGAGAGACATAGAGATATTATATTGCATTTTAATTTTTTATTAAAGGTTCATACTAATTTACTATTCTTATATTAGGTGGGTGACCTCCAAGGAGACCCCTGAATGTGAAGAGACAAAATGGAAGAAGGAAATTTTAGAAATTGTATGTGTATTTGAGAAGGAGCTCCTTACAAGTTTCATGGACCTACAAGTCCATTTACTTATACACCTATTTGATGACATTGAATTGGCAGGTGTCATATCAACGAGGTGGATGTTTTTATTTGAGAGGTACATATGAAAACTCTTAAAAGATATGTCAGACAAAAGGCACATCCAGAGGGTTGCATAGTTGAAGGGTATGTAATGAATGAAGAATTTTTCTTCCTGGGTGAATTCCTTGGTAAGGATTTTGAAGATGGGCCACACATCTGGGATGAAGAATGAGCATCATATATTATTGATGGAGAAAAACCACAATCTAATGGTGTTCAAGTAGAAATTAGTAAGAAAATTCATGATCAATGTGGTTGTTTTTCTTGCAATCATTAATTTAGTTTGTAATTTATTTGTCAAATTAACAGCATGGCATTTGGAGTTTGAAATAAACATGTTGACATGTAATAGGTGTAGACGAAAGTGATATACTCGACAAGTTCATTCTGTACCACATGGACTTTATGAACAAATGGATTGATTTGTATGATAAAAAGAGAGAAATGTTAGAAGCAAGGAGACAATTTAAGAGATCGAACCCAAGGAATACTCCACTTCCCATTGATCTTCTTGGGGAATGGGGCAAAGATTGCACACTAGAATAGGTTACTGAACAAATTTAAAATCAAATGGAAGATGCAGGTATAGATTCAAACATAATAGAAGATGAAATCAACATGTCTAGAGGATGTGAAAGAAAGGTATAGTTAGAATTTTACAAAATGTTGTTTCCTTACAATTTTGACACTATTAACTATTTGAATATTTGTCATTGTATTTTTTCACTGAAATAAATGGTCTTTCATAGGTGAAGAAATATCCATCAATGTGGGCATATGGTCGACATTATCGTGTAGAAAGTGTACATGTAAAGAGACGATCCTTTGATTGTGGCATCATGGTTGACTTCAAGCAATCCAGTCGATCAAGCTCAAAAGATAAGAATATAATTGAAGGGAATCTACAATATGTTGGGAAAATACAAGAAATTATTGAGTTGGATTACCGCTCTCTTAAATGTTGTATTTTTAAGTGTAGATGGTATGAATCATTTGAGAGGACATGAAGACATGATACCCATAGTGGATTTTTTTCTATAGATTCCTCATGCTTCCTATCGGAGGATAAGGAGTCTTATGTTCTACCAATTCATTATGAGCAGGTATTTCTTTAACTCAAACAAGAAGCAGTAGTGATCATTAATCTATTAATTCATAACTTATTGTGAATATATACATGTGTTTATTATGAAGGTATTTTGGACTCGAAATGGATATTTGTCATACATTATGATCCAAGATTAAGGCATGTATTTGAAAAAATGTTAGTGGATACTGAGCAAAACAATGATGGTCAACAAAATGAGAGAGAGGGATTAGAGAACATCAAAGAAATTGACATCCATGATGATGTTGAAGATGGTAATGTTTAAGCACAAGAAGACAACAATCCAAAGCTAGATGAAGTTATGGAAGACAACAATATGGATGGTATAGAAAATGATGATCCAAATACATTTGGTAACAATATAGATGGTCTATAGTCAAATTTCAATGATGATGAAGATGAGGATGATGATAATATTAAATACTTGAAAGAACATATGAACATTAACAATGATACACTGAATGACATTGTAGCAGACAATAATGTTAATGACTAAGACTTCTAAATTTTCAGAATTATTTTCAATCCATGTTTAAAAAAGGATGATTCTTATGGCCTAAACTTTGAAATGCTTCAGTAATATTAATTCAAGTGTTAAACTATAGAACCACCACTCTCCATTTTGATGGTATATAACTTGTTTATTAGAAATATTTTATTAACTATAGATTTAGCTTGATATGTATCTCCCAATTTCTTTAAAATAAGTGTTATAATGGTCTCTTCATGTACATTCAACAATATTGAATTAGCCAAATAGAGTCTAATGAGACTCTTATCTTTTTTTCCATTTTTTTTGCCTTATTATGACATTCCAATAGGTTCTTATCCAGCTACTATAACCCATATGTCTCTCTCCACAGTAATATACTCCATCTTAAGCTTCTAAAGATTAATTTTTGTGCCTAATAACTTCTCCATTTCTACCCTAGATGTGATTGTCATCTCTTCCTATAATAATATCAAACCCTTCTATGAAATATCACATTTAAATGAATATTATTAAAGAAAATTCTCTATCTAAAACCTATAATTTAAGTTGATAAGAATATTGCCAAATGAAAGAAAGAAGGGTACAAAAAATTCTTCATATACTAATCTTAGCAAAGATTATTGTTAAAATTTTAATATATTTACATTTACAAAAAGGCGAAATACATGTAAACCATAAATAAAAACATAACACAACACAAGTGTACATCATAAAAAATCTTTTAGGAGAAAAAATCACACTAAAAAGAGCCCAATTTACTATTCAATAGTCCAAACATATTTATAATAAACTTGAAGGGAAATTTGTTTATAGGAGCATCACCAACCAGAGATTTAGAGTGATTCTAGTAGCATATCATTACCTAGATACTGATTTATTTAAAATTAAATCTCAAGCATCATATAAATATAAGTAGTGATCACAAAACCATGATCTAAAACCACCAAAAAAAGAGGCACCCAAAAACCTAGTTAGAAAATAAACACCCAAATCCCAAGATGAGCTCATTGGATAAAAATGGCATATTAATTCCACATGTCATAATTACATCATAAAATAATCATCGAATTAGGAATTCCATTATGGATTCATGGAGCATTCACCATTCTTGTGGGTCTACATGTGATAATGGATCTAATAATTTTATGATGAAGTATGTAGAAAAAAATATATATGGTCATAAAATAACCTCTTTAAAAGGATTTTAACCCTAGGAAGGGACCAATTAAATTAAACTATTTGAAAGGAATTTTAATTCACATCAACCAAAAACCAATCAAAGAATCCACACAGTAACAAAAAATTCATTATGATAAATCTTGAAGACTTAAATAACTTGAAAAGACCACTTTGGAGACAACAAAGTAATAGATAAGCAATGAAAATTGACACAATAATTGAACATTGAAAATGGATTAGGAATTAAAAGTAGTCTTCTCCATTGTATTACTTCAAAATATAAGCATTTTTAATAGAATTCTTTTAATATGATATGGATGGGTAGATTATGCAACCTATCTTCTTACTAATGCTTACTCTAATGGAATATGATATGATGATGATTATTTCAAAATCGGGCCCTAGTTTCCCTATTTGTATGGGAAGCAACAAGCTTCAAGACCATTTACAAAAAGTCACATCACTTCATAACTAAAACATAATTAGCATAAACATAAAAATATTGAGAGTTTGTTAGTGGATGCACTAATTCTGTTAATATCCAGCAAGCACTTGTGATCACCTAAGACCTATTCAAGGCTCATGCACCATGATCATGTATCAAAACCATAAAACTCCAGTCCATGTTACTCCTCTCTTACTTGGCCTATGCAATGAATGAGTTAATCTTCAAAAAATGCTCAATGTACCCACTTTTGGCATGAGTGTCTACATTATGTATAATATCTTTCATGGCATACTCCAATTCGACAATTCTTCCAAGTTGTTGATGTTTTTTCTTAAGTACCTCATCTTCGCCATTGATTCCATCAAGAACAATTGGTAAATAGTGGGCTATCTCATCCTTCCATGTATCATGATCTTTCAATTTTGTTTCCTCGAAGAATTTGGGCAAGGCCATACTCAGTTGTTGAATAAAGTCACTTAACTCTTGTGTCAAGATGCTATGAAAATATTTATGGGATTTCATAAGCTCTTGATATTATTGTAGCACAACAATGTTATCTTCCTTCTTTTCTATGATGTGAGACTCTTCTTCCTTCATTTTGTCACTCAATCTAGTGTTTTCCAATAATATTGCATATGTTTTGTCATGAATATGCTAGACTTGTTCAACATGCTTATAAATATCTTCAAATCTCATGGAGACTATCTCTGATGCCATTTCAAAGATGGTGGTCTTGATCTTTCCTTTTAACTCCTCTTGTTCCTTCTAAAATTTCTCATGTCTTTGTTTCCAGTACGTAGTTTTTGACATTGCTTCTAGCACCTTTCTTTCATGCTCAACCAGTGGAGAGTAAAGCCCTAAGGAAGAAGGTGGTCTATCTTTGTAGCTGATCAACTCTTTCTTTAGCCTTTCATTCTTTTCTATCAGTCTCTTGTTATCCCTTATCAATTTATGAATTTTATCCTTGGTGAACTTGGCCACATTTACATTCAAGTCAGCAGTTTCCATAGGATATGTCTCTCCTACCCTTTGCACCAAAATATTTCCATAAATTTCATCATGATCAACAAGGGATGGATTTCTGCCTGGCGGGTAAAGTGCCCATATCTGTAAAGTAGTATTATTAGGATTATATCTTGATCTAGTATAGATCTTATCACTAGCTTCGTATGTCAATTGCAAGGTTTTATTCTTTCTCTTTAGAAAGCTATCAAACACAATGGATGAACTAATATCCCACCCTAGAAGGGGCATAACCCCAGCTTATTGCAATAATCTCTTCCTCTCTCAACAGTCATATTCTTCATCTCTCTATCAATTTCATGTTGAAGCTCTTTCAAAGCATATGCTTCCTTTTCAAAGTCAATATCTTTTAGCCTTTCTGTTACCACCTTTCCCTTATTCTCATAGACGAAATCCTTAAATTCAAAAGTTTGGATAAATGCATCATCTAGAATGAATTCTTGACAGGCACAATTTCTCACATCATCAGATAGCTCAATGGAAGCTTCAAAGTTAATCACACTCCTTTCCAGTGGCATTTCATATTGGGGAATAATAGGAGTGTTAATCTGTGTGACCTCTTCTTCCCCTTCAGTATCAACTTCAACCATGATTGGGGTGTCAACTAAGAAGCTTACCTTAGGGGTAGGCTATGGTGAAAATGGCTCAGTGGTGCTATATTTTCTTCTTTCCTCCTAGAACTTGAACTTCTTCTCTTTTCAAATCCTACCAGAGGTACATCCTTTTTTATTTCTTCCTCATGCAAAATTGGTTGCTTAATCCTTTCCATGGAATCTTGAATTTCATGAAAGGCTTCAACATAGGATGGGATATCATTCATTTTCCAAGCCTTGGCTATAACAATTATATTGTATGCATTCTCATTATCACTTGACCTTCATCACAATTTCTGATAACAACATCCACATGGAACTCATGCCCATATCCTTTCAGTTTTTGAGAAATCTCGGCCTTATAAATGAAATGTTCAAGGTCAATTTTTTCTCTTATTTCCCACCAACAAGCCATAATAATATAGCTTGATATCAATCACGTCATATCCTGAATCAACAATAATAGTGAAGCCACCAAAACATAGAGTGGAAGGAATAAATTTTTTCCTTCCATAGCTTTTCAGATGCATGAATTCTGAAAAAGACAATTGTCTTATGATCTCAAGGTACACAACTCTGTTTGGCATAGTTTTTGGTAGTAAATATGGTGCTGCCTCAAATCCATATACTCTAATGACAATACAATCTACAAACACATACCAATCTCCCCAATTATGATTTATTTTTCCATCATGACCCTTCTCCTTTGGTCAAAGGAACCTCTATACTTCTGGGGATAGATTATAGTCACATTTGTGGCTAAGTAATTTGTATAAGGGTTTGATAATGTTCTTCAAAGTACGAGTAGTTGGATCTCCCACATCTACTATCCCAAAGTGATGTCCACATTTGCATTGGTCTATAATTACCATCACTATCTAGATCTTTTATTCTCAATTCTTCTCCCATATTCCCATCACTTGTCCTTCATATAGTATCATATGCATAAGAAGTGAATAGTGTTTGAAGCAGATAGCTTCACTGTTGTTCTTAATAGCATTAAGAGCACTATTAATGGCCTCAAATAGATACTCTGCATAGTCATAGGGCCTGGCATCTTGGATTTGAATGTCTATAGGTAGAACCATGGGAGTTATAGTCATGTTAGCAAGGGCATCAACTCCCAGTACTTGGCCAACTGATTAGTATGTGTATTGATAGTATTCTTTAAACAAATCTACAGAGAATGGGGGCTTTTCATCACTAGAAAATCTTCTATGTTGATTCCTTGGACCTTTGGGCATGTGTAGAGGCAGCTTCCACCTCTTATACCTTGTATCCATAGAGTGATACTCTTCCAACAAGTATCTCATCTACAATTTCATCTTTAGGGAGGTGTCCAATTGGAAAACCATACAAATATAATCTCGTGTTACAATCATAAACTATGACCCATGATGTAAGTGAATTGCCCTCATTTTGGGATTATATTTGCCACTACTTTAATTAGTTTTACATCCACAAAAACATTTGACATGACAAGTTTTGCTTGATTCAAATTCCATGGGTTTGAAAATGGGCTATATATGTACTTCTTCCTTTCGTGATAGATGAACAAGTCATAACCCCTATGTGGATTCCACACATCTCCCAATTTTGAGTGCTTGTCCTCTAGGGTCTCACATGATGCGTCTGATTGAGTTGTTCTCCTTGCTTTTGGCCCAGACTCGAGAGACTGGTCTATTAAGTCTTGATTAAGTGGCCTACTTTCTATTTTTTTCCTCTTTGCTCTTATTTTCTCTAGGATTTTATCCATTTTAACCCTAACTGTGTTGTACTTCAAAATATCTTCAAAAAATTATGTTCAACTAAGCCAACATGTACTTACTTGAATGAATGCTAAAAATTATAAGCTACTCACCTTCTTCCAACTCCATCCTCTGGATACTTAGCCACAATTCCTAGTGAATTTTGATTCCTTATAGGCTATATTTATCAAAATTCAGCACGCTTGAGCCAACTTTGGTTCATAAATGGAACTCCCACCACCATTCCTATCAACTTGCACATTAATAGTAGTTTTCTCTTCGATGACTTCATTATTCGAACAATTTGATGATAATTATTTCATATTTTGTCGAAAAGAATTTAATCACAACATCTATATCTCTCTTGTATATATCCTTGACCATCTTTTGAGAAGCGTATAAGAGACATTTAGATTACTCTCTTCAACGTTGCAGGGTATCTTCGATATTTACATTTCAACTTCTTCCCTTATGGTCCCCCTTTTTTTGATGAGACTGGCAGATATCTCTCGCCAACAAGCCTATGCCTCTTCGACATATCCTTATCTCTTCCTTTGGTGGTATTACTTGCTAATGATCTCTATGTGAATTTGTCATGTCGAAGAGACCCACGGTCACCTCTCTCTGATGTCTCTTAGTCTCATCAATAAAAAAATTTTACACTTGTGCCAGGATGTCGAGGAGACTTTTGATACTATCTACTTGATACTCTTGTGTCTCCTCAACATATCCTTGTTAGGATGTCAATGAAACCTTGTCCAATTTTTGTTTGATGTCTCTATGTCTCGCCGATATTTTTCTCCTTGAATCTCAAAGAGACTCTCTTACTTCTCTCCTCCATATGTCGATGTATTTTTGACATTGCCATTTGTCCATGTTTTATACCTATCATTTATTTTATGATAATCTCTCAATGTTCGAGAGATGTTTTTATGTTTCCTGAATGTTGAATGCTCCATATAATTTTTTGATGAGAAGTGTTATATTTTCTCCTCAACATGTCCAAGTCTTTTAGACATGTCGTTCTTTAGGTTGACGGGAAGATATTTGAATATGTCTCTTAGACATTCGGGTCTCATCTACATTTCACATCAGCCCTTTTTGCTCACGTCGAAGAGATTATGGTGAGACTCCCTTAGATATAGAATTATCTTGGTGACATGCCATGTGCTACCATGGGAACACTTCAAATAGGGAATTCACTTTAGTTTTATGACCAAGGGCCTTATTTGGTGGTTTATATTAGTGTCAGCCATTATGAAATGGAGATGGGACATATGGTGAGTGTGGGAAGATGGGTGAAAACGGAAGTATGCAAAATAAACAAGGTGGATTTTTGGCTCCAATAGGACCTTTAATATTATGAAAAATTAGTGGTACTTACTTAGTTATCAAATTTCATTAAAGGATAAGTTTTATTAATTTTAATCATTATGTATGTAAATAATGTTATGAATATTTTGGTCAAATAATGTTGTTCTTATTTTTAGTTAATGACATCACCTAGTGTGAAATCTTTGCCCCATTCCCCAAGTAGATCAGTGGGAAGTGGAGTATTCCTTGGGTTCAATCTCTTAAACTATCTCCTTGCTTCTAACACTTCTTCTCGCTTTTAACATACAGATCAATCCATTTGTTCGTAAAGTCCATGTGGCACATAATGAACTTGTTGAGTACACAAATTTTTTCTACACCTATTACATGTCAACATGTTTATTTCAAACTCCAAATGTCATGATATTAATTTGACAAATAAATTATAGAGTAAATTAATGATTGCAAGAAAAACAACCACACTGATCATGAATTTACTTACTAATTTCTACTTGAACACCATTAGATTGTGGTTTTTCTCCATTATTAATATCTGATTCTCATTCTTCATCCCAAAAGCATGGCCCATCTTCAAAATCCTTACCAAGGAATTCACACAGGAAGAAAAATGCTTCATTTAATACATATCCTTCATCCATGCCACCCTCTGGATGTGCCTTTTTTCGAACATATATTTTTAGAGTTTTCATATACCTCTCAAAGAAAAACATCCACCTCATTGATACAACACCCACCAATCCAATGTCATCGACTAGGTGTGTAAGTAAATGGACTTGTAGGTCCATGAAACTTGTAGGGAGCTCCTTCTCAAATACACATACAATTTCTAAAATTTCCTTCTTCCATTTTGGCACTTCACATTCGTGGATCTCCTTGGAGGTCATCCACATAATATAAGAATAGTAAATTACTATGAACCTTTAGTCAAAAATTAAAATACAATATAATATCTCTATGTCTCTCATACATGAACATTTCATATAACCACATACCTTGTAAATGCTGACAATCAACTTATGACATTCCTTAAGTCAATTGTAAGACATGAATCCCTCCTAATTTCCAATGACATGATATGCTATCAAACACATTTATGAAAAGGTCATTAGTAAATTTTTCTCACACAATAAAATATCAAAATATATTTAGTACTTAATCAATCTTACCAGTAAATGTTAAATCATGATATATAATACCTTCATAAAACTATGAAAATCATGTGTTTTAAATCCTGTGATATGTCCATCAACTATAAAAGCTTGAGCCAATGATGACCCATAGCCCATAGGTGTCCTTATTGAACAAATGAAATTTTTTAGTTGGTCTAGCTCTTTTTTTTCAAAATCCATGGAGCTTCTACATATGTTTCATTTTCCCTGTTTGGCCACAAATGTTTTCTATCAATTTTGGTACGCAAAAGAGAAATATCTCTCCTTAAAGACAAGGTGTCCTCTTTGCCTGATATATGTTAAAATATAGAATCTGGGACATTTTTGAAGATGTGCATAGGATCTAATAGGTGAGACATTATGTAACACCCCTCCATTTTTCTCTTTGATCAGACAATGTTTGTCTTTGTTATGCTCATGCTTTCTGACAATACCTTGACTTGGATATGTTATGATGCTTGATTATTATTTGATTGCTAACCTTAAAGAGATGTGGATTTTATATTATTATGTGATGGTACCTTATTTTGATGTTGTCATTATGGCATGCTTTTGGATTAGCATAATGGATATTTGAATTAATATTGTTATTTGCACATGAGTAGATTATTGATCTTAGAATCATCAGTTTTGTGATATTGTATTGGTGAAGGGGACATAATTGCACCACTCGCTTGTGAGCACCCCACGATTCTGGGATTCTCTCTTCACAGTGTGTTCTATTATGATGCATATATGCATGTTTGATATATGCCTTGTTTATAGGTTTGCAGGTACATGACATCGACTCCACCTAGTTTCACAGGTTTGAGCGTGTCCATTTCCCAATGGTAATGTTGATTGAGAGATACTAGCTAGGATTCTTGTGTCAATCCATTACCCTAGTCATAGTGTGTCGTTGGTTCTAGTTGGTTTTGTTTGTTAAATGTTGTTTAAATTTTACTTTGAAATTATTATGTTGCAAAGTTTGTAAAAGGTAATTAATGGATTTAAAATATTCTAGATGATTATTAAATTAATCTGGTTTTAATGTTAGAAGATGTTAATTAATTTAATCTAATTGGTAAATAATCTAATCTTAGGATTATATTATTTTATTAATTAATTAAATTAGTTGAATTAAGTTAAATTAGAAATGTTAAGTATTTTAGAAATTATTAAATGTTTTAATTTTTAAAATATCTTGAGGATTTGGTGCAATTTGGTTTTAAAAGATATTTTGGGTTTTCAACATGTGTTAAAAATTTATGAGGTTTGTTGGGAAAATTTATTCACAGGGAGAAATTTATGGTTGTAATGGGGAGAAGTGAGAAGCTTCTTCATGGAAGAAGGATAGAGGATATTTTGTTGGGAAAGAGGTTTTGAGAAAGGAAGTTTTTTGGTGATTGCATGTTTTGGTTATTTTTGTGGAAATTTTGAAAAATATATAGTCTCGGGAAGATTTTTTGTTCTAGAAATTTTTTTGTTCTAGAGGAAGCTCTGGTTGGTCTAGGAAAAAACTTGGATTTGTGGAAGAGGCGCTATGTCATTTCACATCTTCATGGGCACTGGATTTTAGGTTCCTCTTACAATTCTAGTTAGTTTCATATTGGAAAAGCTTCTTAGTTTAGATTACTCTCTTAAAAAGATTGTCTGTGCAAGTTTTAAAGCTTTGAGTTTTGTAAAAATTGTAAATGATGTGAAATCTTCTATGAAAATGAAATCCTCTATAGAATGAAATATTATTTTGAATCTATTGCAAGAATTAAGTTGGGATTATTGTAAAAAAAGATGAACCCAGAAGGGGAAATTATTAGGGATCTGGAAATTGGAAGAAATTAGACTCTTTGTAAGATCAAAACTTCTCGGGAAATTTCTTCTTAAATTTTCTGTAATAATTTTATTGTTCTTGTTGGTTGTTTTTACTGTAACCAAGTCGATCTTCGAATCTACCTATGGAATTGCCAATCCCAATCAAGGATAGCTCAAAGGACCTAGACCAACTGACGAGGATTTTAAAGACCTCCTACACTTTGGGCTCTGCAAGATCCATGAGGGTGATCCCTTAATGCGTTTACAACCTCTACATCATTATCATAAACAACATTAACAACAATAGATGATCTCATTTAATAGCTCAACACAATAGGATAATACTGAATAGAATTGGCTATTCATCAATAATATCAACTATTTGGAGCATGAGATAATTACAACAACATTTCACAGTAAAAGATAGTCATTATTTTCAATTTGTAGCAAGCTCTAGGTAAAGACAAACAAAAAAAAAAAACCTCAAAAATAAGTACAACTTAGATCAATTCCATATATCCATTGGAGGAGTCAAATTCATAAGCATCTAAGGGTTCATGACAAATTTAACACATAACATATAAGATCCTTGATAACATTGCCTTACAATCTCATCAATTTGTATTCTACCCCAATACTACTTAACAAATCCTTATACAAAACATATCAACCTACAATTCTATTTAAGCATTTTAATTAATTCCTTGAATTAAAGCTAAAACAAGAATTGTACACACCACAATAGTGAGATGAAAAAACAACCCTTGATCATTTTTATTGAAAATTCAGATATGCTTGTACAATGGAGGGACATGAGCTCGAATTAATCATTTCAATTCAAATGCTAGTACTATCATAAAACATTAAATCTCCATGAGTTCAAAACCTACAACATAATGACTCAAAAACCCAAATTGCATTCTCTCTAAAAAACTACTAGACTTTACAATTTTCTCTGCAACTTCACCTAGACTCGACCAAAAACATCTAACTTGCTAACTCGTACTTCTGGCCTTGAAATAATTCTTATAGAGAATGAAGGAGAAAACAAGCATCGAGCCAGAGAGTACACATATCACTAGCCACTTGGACCGCCTTATGATATTTCAAAATTTGTTACAACATCAATCTCCCTGAAGAATCTTCCTGTTCATCTTGCCCACTGAGAAAGCTTGATGCAACAACAAAACTTCAAGAATTCTATGGCTAATATTGTCACCAAAAACAAAACTGGAATCTATTGTAACTGCAATAGTTGATTTGTTAACCATTAGCACCCTACTCCGCTTCATTCCTCCTCAGTTAAATATACACTTACCAACTACTGGTACTCTTCATCAGTTGGCCAATTAAAACTAACTACCTCATTTACCTTGACATTATATGGCATATACTTGACTGCCAGCTGATTTTCTTCTCTTTCAAAAGACTCCAAGAATGAGCTGGTGCTAATAATTTTGTCCATACAACTCACCAATAAATCATAATATGAGTCATCACAAATTTATGTAATTTGAGCATTAATGACTTCATTTTCCCGATCCTACCACTATTGAAGTGACCTGATATTACCCTGCTCATCAATTATGTTAGGTAACAATGTGTCGCTCCAATCATCAAAATTCTTTACCAATTCTTTGATCTTCCTACTCAAATCATCTGGTAAGCCCTGAAAACATTACAATTACATAACTAACATTTGAGTAGGCCTTAATGATTGGGGCCTATTATTTAAATCAAACCTTGAGGCCTTGTACATTATGTCTAATTCATTGGCCTTAGGGATCCATTTTTAAATTAGTGGTATTACTACCTCCTGATACCTATCAATGTTCTTTATTGCATCCAATAATAAAGAATATAAAGAATACACATATGACAATTTGTTATCAACCTTCTCATTCAAATGCCTCAATACAACATCGACAATCTCCCTTTGCTTTAAAATTACTCCCTCCTCACTTACCTTCAAGGATGCCTATAACTTTGCAATTTTTTCCATTGGCTATTTCTTTGTAGGATCAACAGAGCATTCCATTTCTTCATCAATTGGTTCTAAAGCAGGGTTGAGGGAAGGATTTTGGCTGGGAGACCCTGGTGTAGAAACAATGGGAGAAGCAAGAGGCACTGACCCTGATGTGGAAGGCAATGTTCTGATCCCTGGAGCACTTGATGTCTCCCCAATCTTCTTATACTTCAACCTGTCCACCTCAGTTTGTAGCTCAACATTCCTTTGTTGCACCTTGTTATATTCTCCAATTATGAAATTGTACTTCTCCATTAGGATTTTCTTTTTAGCCTCCTCTCTTTTAACAATCTTTTGGGCCAATCCGGCCACATTCACAGTCAAATTAGTGGCCTATGTGGTTGAGGTCTCTGAAGATCTCTTTATTATTAACCTCCCTCTTAGGTTTGGGTTAATATTAGTAACATTTGGTTTTCTCCCTTGAGGGGCCAAAGCCCAAATTGCCAAGGTCTTGTATTCTTCACTAAAGGCAGAATCTTGCAATGCTGCCTTGACCTCTTCTTCAGAATCCTATAGGGGATGCTTGGACTTCAAAATAGCATTGAAAGCTACTGCATCTGCAATGTCCCACTCAGGAAAAATCAAGACACCGACTTGATTTACCAATTTTCTCCCCTCCTCACGAGTGATGCTCTTGAATTCATCCATTAATTCATCTTTCACTTCATCATCATTCTCCTGGTCTGACCTGTCAGGTCGCAATTCTCTTCTCCTCTTGCATTTATCCTGACATTCTTCCAATTTCATTTTGCATACTAGTTGCAAGAAGATTGGAGTTTTTACAAATGCATTATCATCTAGAAACTCCTTACATGCTTCCATTCTTGCATCTTGCACACATTTTCCTTTCATATCCAGATCAGAGAGAACCAATTCAGCTAGCCTGGGAGGAGAAGGAATACCCATCTGCATGTCCTGGTCAGTGACAACAATCTCACCCACCAAGTCCTCTTGTTATTTCTCAATATTTCGCCTCTTAGGGCTTGGCTCTGATGGTGGTGGTGAGGGGCTATTTTTGGGTGATGATTCAAAATCAATAATCTTAATTGCCCTAGGTGTTTTGAGCCTTGGACCTGGTTGTGCAGGAAATTTCATTACTTGTTTTCCTTTTTTATCTTTTTTTTCCTCATCACTGCTATCATTTCTTTTCCTTCTGTAAATAGGCCAATTCTTTGAAGGTTGGTAGATTGGCCTCTCTTCCAATGGCCTGTCATCTTTCTCCTATATGCCCAAATCCAACTCCAAGTTTATCTTCTTGGTCATCAAGATGCCCATGATTTCTTTGAAATTGTCCATCAAAAAGTCAATTTTCTTATGATATGGACTAAAATCCACCAATGGATCATACTTTGGATCTATTTTGTGCACAATTTCCAATAGCTTGTCATAATCTATCCATTTCTCCTTGTTCAATTCCTGCCTACTTAGATCAAACTCATTTCTAATCAGGTCCTCAGGGAAGTTGAACTCATGCACAAACTTACCACCTTTTATCCTTTGTCTGAAAAGGGTGAAGAAGCCCTTAGGATCATGTTGCCGCTTGAGACCACACCTCAAATGGTATTCTTAAAAAAAAAATCCAAAATGTACCCAGCCTCCTTTTGAAAAGACAAAATCTAACACCACACTATAATCTAGGAAAAATGTTCCTTTATCTTTTCCAGTAACGTTGTCCTCATGGATACAACCAATTTTCCACATAACTTCATCAAATCCCACTCTTGGTGGCACATTGTATGGCAATATATGAGGGTTCCATTGAAAACCATACACCCTCAAGACTGTGTTGACTGGGTATGGAATAATATCACCCTAGTTGTGGCAAACCTTCAGCTCTGGCTTCCTCCCCTTTGGTCTGAGGAAACCATGCAACTCCTCAGGAATTCTAGGTACATTCACCATCAACCCAACTCTCAATCTGGAAGCAAAACAGTTGTCAAACTACACATAACTAGAACTCTCCTTGTTATAGGTGTAGGGATTGCAAGAATAATAAGCTACTATGACTATGAAGAGGGATGCAACACTTATTCAATTTTAGAGAGCAAAGTAGTCTCTACTCAGGGTCAAAGATGTAGAACAAGGTCTACAAATGATATCATCTAAGATATTATGAGATCAACACAAGAGGCCCTCTATTTACAGTCCACACCTACACTGGAAATCTCTCTCCATTAACCAACTTCCTTAACTCCATATTCTCAAAGAAGAATTCAGCATTCTTATAAAAGAACATATACATCAACATGGAATACCAGAAGAATGGAGTGCCTGTATCATTTTTCTGCAACTTCAATAGCCCTTCATGTATCTTTTCAGCCAAAAAGGAAGCAAAATCATATATCATTGACAAATTAGGGTGTTGTATTTTCACCCCCATGAAAATGTAAGCATTAGGCATCACCGTGTTGGGGTTAAAACTCAAAATCTCGCACAATGAGTAAGAGGGTCATATCGTGCAACCACTACCCTAAGCAAGTCCACATTAGGGAACACATTCGGTACCACCAGCTTCCCCATATCATACATCCAACCATTCGAAAAGGGGTGGGGAAAATTCCTCTATCCGAACCCCAATCTGAACATCTCTAAACCTGTAAGAGGAACCCTAGCATCGACTATGTTGGAACAGTTATATACTAATCCTGCCCCTAGGGTTTTTCCTCACATCAAGACCAACCCCTTCTTCCTATCATTCGTTGACAAGGGAAATTGATCCAACAAATCATCATATAGGTTTCTATTTAAATAATCAATCTGGCCAGAATATTGCTTTGACGGTGCCATCCTAGATAAACTAGGATTTCCTTACTACTTCAAACTTCAAAAAAACTAGGGCTAAACAAAAATACGAAATTACAGAACATAACCTTGCAATTTCCCATAATTCAATTAACCTATAGCCCCAAAACAATTATCAACAATCCCTCCAACAAGAACACAACAAATTTCCCCCAAAATTCAAATTCAAATTAACCAGGAGATACAAAAATCAACTCATGACTTTGTGTTTGCAGAAACCCAAATATTTGTTGTAACAAATCATAAATTCATCCTTGGCCTTGTGACTTCTCTGCAAAGATGTTTGAATGCTTTGTGACACAGTAGGGTAGGAGAATGGTCACTTTATTTCGATCAAATCATGCCATTAGTTATCTCATCCGCCATTAAAGCTTACTCGCGTGTTGCGCCAATGACTCTAATCACATTTGATGCAGATTCAAATACTAGTCGTCGATCCTTCACTTTGGTCAGATCATCGAACAGTTGCCTTCAAAACAATTTGACATGATCTCCATCATGGCAATAAGGGCCCACCATACTATGCATTGCCAAGGAATCCACGTGGCGCTCGCCTATGATATCACGATCGATAAAAACCTCACAACTTCTAATCATGCGATGGAAGGCAACTGTTGATCTCAGCCATCGACAATCCTACTCATTTAGTACAGTTGCCAGCTCTGTCATTAACCATCGAGCACCTTTCCTATCGAGATTATAACATCTTCATTGATTTGAAGCACGTGCATCTCATAACTACTTTAGTAATCTGCTACATAATGTATTAAAACCAGATAAATGTTTTAAAGTATTTATATCATCTCTTCGGCTTCACCAGATGAGACACGTGGCACTCATGCATGATATCATGATCAACCAAAATAGTGTGGTGGGGTCATCATGGGATGGCGGGGAATGACTGAGATCAAATGGTAATTGATCTATAGTCACACAAATTTGTCTCTATGCAAAATATAATTTATTAAAAGCACGAGGGGACATCACTAGGCCGATGACAAACAATGACATAAGTTGTTTTTAAAACGAGGGAGTACGAGACCATCCTAGACTTAGGAAATAATAACGTCAGGCGAAGGAAATAAGATGATGGATAAAATGGGCCTAGCCTAGACGAAGCGATGGGACATAAGTTGTTTTAAAAACCCCTCCTCAAAAAGTAATGGCCAAATAGATCGCACCCAAGGCGTAAGATAAAACACTAGGATTTTACATGAAAACAAACGTAAAGCCCCAACCTTAGGCTTTTCCCAAACACCATAGATCTGATGGAAATGTATAAATTTGTCCAGATAAACCAAGTCAAATGGGGCACAACCTATTGCTTTCTTCACAATTACCCTGTTCGCCCAGACTGCTAATCTCAACTTAGAATCCCATGCCTTTTTATTTTGATCCAGGATTCTCTTAATGATCTTCATCAAGATTTTATTGCTTGATTCTACTTTTCCATTCCCCTATGGGTGATATGGTGATGAGTAAGAAATTTGGATCCCATGCTTTTCACAAAATTTTGTGTATTCATCAGATCTGAAAAACATTGCATTGTCTGACACAATTCTTTCTGGACATCTAAACCTGGTCAATATGTTGCTCATCAGGAAGTCAATTACCACTTTACTAGTTTCTCTCTTTGTTGGAATTTCCTCCACCCACTTGGTAAAATAATCAGTGAACACCAATATCCATGAGTGGCCACCTCCACTATATTTACATGCTATCTCTCCCACAAAATCAATGCCCCATTGCTGAAATGGAGATTGCACTACAACTAGTTTTAGAGGCAAGTTACTAGAAAATTTCAAATTACCAGAGAAATATTGGCAAGCATCACATGTCTTCACTAACTGGTGTGCATCTTTAAAGATAGTAGGCCTCCAAAATCCATCCCTCATTACCTTATGTGCAATTTTTTTGGCCATATAATGCCCTCCACAAATTCCACTATGCATCTCACTCAGAAGTTCTTGTGCTTGATCCTAATCTACACATTTTAACATGACACGTTCTCCATTTCTCCACCAAAGCTTACCAACTATGATAACATATTTGATAGCATGTAATTTAAATGTCCTTTTTTCATTTTCACTCAAGCTTTGAGGACATTTCATCTTTTGTAAATAATATATCACACCTATATACCATTCAGAGTGTTCCATATCACATATGTATGATCTATTTTCCTCCTCTTGCAAATTTATCTGATTTTCTTCCAAATTACTTTGGGCCATAAGCTTGGCCAATCCTTGTCCTCTCACCAGCTTAGTAATCTAGACCTCAATATTGAATTCCTAGATCCTATTGATCCATCTACACCTCCTTCTTGATACTTCCCGTTGTGTAAAAATATCCTTGACATCAACACTAGGTACATATGCAACTATAGTAGCTCCCATTAGATAAGGTCTGAAAGCTTTTACTGCCTTTACCAATGCATAAGCCTATTTTTCATTTATGTCATACTTAAGCTCCACGGCTTGTAAAGACTTCCTGAAAAAGGCTATAGGTTGTTCAAAACCTTCAACATTCTTTTGCAACACAGATGCAATTGTGTGGAAAGAAGAAAATAAAAAAAATTGTAAGGGTCTAGAAAAATCAAGGGTTTTCAAAATAGGAGCCTCCTTTATTTCTTGTTTAATGGCCTGGAAGGCCTGCACGGACTCCTCTCCCCATTCAACTTTAGCTCCCTTCTTAAGCATCTTGGAAATTGGGCAAAATGTCTTAGCAAAATTTGTCACAAACCTCCTTAGGAAGTTTATTTGTCCAAAGAAAGATTGTATACCTTTGACATTATGGGGTTGTGAGATTTTATCTATTGCAATGACCCTCTATGGATCAATCTTGACTCCATCCTTGGAAACAATATGTCCCAACAGTTTTCCCTCTCTTACCCCAAATGCACATTTCTTCAGATTCAAAGAGATGCCATAATCCAATGCTCTAGTAAATGTCTTCTCCAGATTCTCACAATGGTCCTCTTCTTTCTTGGAATATGCTATCAAATCATCTTGGTAAATCACCAAAAACAAGTCAGTGAAATCAAAAAATGCCACATCCATGGCTCTTTGTAAAGTAGCCCCTGAATTTGTTAAACCAAAAGGCATTCTCACATAGACATATGTTCCCCAAGGTGTAGTGAATGTTGTCTTATATTTCTCAAACTCCTTGACCATGAGTTGGTTGTAACCAGAGAACCCATCCATCATAGACATTAATTCACAACATGTCACCTTTTGCAACATGGCTTCCATATTAGGTAATGGGTAGTTGTCTTTTAATGAGGACACATTCAAATTTATGAAGTCTACACATAACCTAATGTCTCCATTTCTCACTGGTTCCAAGTTTGATACCCATGATGAATGTTTGATGGGATTGATGATCCCTGCATCCCTTAGCTTCATTAATTCTTCTTGCATTTTGGGGGCCAAGGTGGGATTAATAGGCCTTTGTTTTTGCCTAAATGGCTTAGCACCATCACTCAAGGGAATCTCATTTTGGAATAGATCCTCCCTGTATGCCTTGAGATCATCATAAGACCATGCAAACACATGCCTAAACTTCCTTAATAAGTCAATTAGCATCCTTCTCACCCTTGGTGACAGTTTCTTTCCAATATACACCTTTTTTGGTGATGCCTCTATTCCAAGATTTATCTCTTCCAAGTCATCAGGATGGGAAGCAGTATGATTAGCCTTTGTCCTATCTTGATTATCAAACACTCTCTCTAACACAACTAAAACCTTAGGAATTGTATTTGTCTTTGACTGAATTACCTCATTTCCAAACACAGTATCTTTACCATCAATTGTTTCCACAAAATATCCAAAGTCAATTTCTTGACTTTCATATTCATCCACACAATTCAAGAACTTTAGTATGTCATCATCATTATCAAAGACTTGCCAGTTTTTTATATTATTAGGAACGGATGGCTTGGTTTGCACTTCAACCTTTAAAATTCCAGTATAAGTCATATCATCTGGTTTTAATGCAATATTTGCTAATAAATCTGCCACTTTGTTGTGGCCTCTCTCCATCCAGCCTATACCAAATGCATCAAAGTTTTCCAATTCATCCCAAACAACATTCCTATACCATTTCAACCTCTTTTTCTTTGATACATACTTGGATTTAACTTGGGAAACCACAAGCTTAGAATCTCCAATTACCTTAAGCTTCTTAATCCCATGTTTTTAACCCAATCTTAACCCTAATAACAGGGCCTCATAATCTTCCACATTATTGGTGCATTCAAATGTCAAAGTGAAAGAGAACCTGAATGTATTTCCACTTGGTGATCATAAAAAAACACCTGCACTAGATCCTTCTTTTGAACTTGCACCATCAAAGTACATAGTCCACAAGTCAGTAGACTCTGACAATTGGTTTACTTTTGTATCAATCGGTGCAACAGGCTTATCACAATTTCTAGGGAATTCCTCAGCCCTGAATTCATTTATTCCACTATCAGTAAAACATGTCATATTCTCAATCGGGTCATGCTCAATCATATGGGATAATTTTGACTCTCTTTCAATCTTGACATCCTTACCATCAATGTAGAAAGTAGCAAATGATAGATCACACTGCATGTTACCCCCCATTGATGCACTCCACTTTCTTGACAAAAGCATCCCAAAATGAGGTGGGATGTTTGCAACTAATGCAGTCATGGCTAAATCCTTCTCAGGATACTGAGTCAGTTTATAAGGAAATTCTCTGATTGTTCCAACAACTAGCACTTCTCTTGAATCCAAAGTATATCACTTACCTTGAGTAATATCCACTATCAAGACCATTGCCTCCATTATTTTGACTGGCATAACATTATTTGATGCCCCTGAATCTATCATACAGTTCCTTAAAGTCTTCCCATTTATATCAACACTTAAGAAAAAGGAGTTTATATTTTCAAGGCACATTAATAGAATTACCTAAATATACAGGGGGAATTTGTGACACAATTCCCTCCACTTCTTTCTCTTTTCCTTCTCCTTCATCCTTTGCTTCTTTACAACTACCTTGTTCAATCTTATTACAAGCAACACTTGTGATCAAGGCTATTGTCTTTTCCTTATGCTCATTTATTCTCATCATTTCTAGAAAAGGTACAGTAACTTGAACGGGTGTCTATTTAGGCAAGTGAGATACCATACCTTCATCATTTTCTTTCTTCTCTTGTTGCTTACTTCCTTCAAGTTTCTTTTTCTTCCTATCCTCTGAAGCAGGTTCAACAAACTTTGTAATCACCTTGGTCTTCACCAATGATGAAGCTACATCTTCTTAAGGCTTTGGGGTTTCATTATTTTTTTCCCAAATCTTATCATTTTTAACCTCTTTAATTTTAGCAATAGCCTTTTTTCTATCAACCTTAACACCCTTATCTTTGTCCTTTTGTTCTTTAATAAACAAGCCAACAAGTTTACCCTGTTCACCACCCATAGTTCTGTTTCTCAGCTAAAGTTAACTTCTCATTTGAGCAGCCATTTCCTCAGTCAACCTTGCAATCTCTTCTTATGATGGTCTCCTTAAGGACACTAAATCATCAACTTGCTCCATATTGCAAGCATTATGGTCAAAATCATCTTCTTCATCAGAGAAGACCTATTGATGGTACATCTCACTTCGCTGTCTCTGATTATCCACATCAGCTCCCTGTGATTCATCATCAGAGGAACACTCTACCTCATCAATGTATGATTTGGCCATACAAACATCTACATCACCCTGCTCACTTTCAGGATTCTTCTCATGAGTGTCCTCTGTTCACTCTACAACAAGCAACTGAGCAATACCACAATAATTTTGATCATGTGGATGTTAACACATCTCACATCATGGTCTATCTTGTACTAGATTAACTGAATGCTTCTGCAAGGGGTCTTGTGTATGTTGATCATTTTTAGGCTTCTGGTCAGGCAAGATTGGTCTCCCATCTTTCCAATTTGTGTTATAAGGATAATTTTGCAACCTGGGCGGTTTGTCATTCTTATTATATTGTTGCTTTTCATTTCCTATACCCTTTTCTTGTTTGGAAACAATATACTTTGTCTTTCAAAGTGCTGAAGACCTTATCCCATTTTTCATCATCCTTAGGATTTGCAGCAGAAACCTTCTCAGTCGTATCCTTAGGATTTTTTAAAAGTGTGGGTTCTTCTTTCCTACCATATTTCCCAGAAGCTCTTCTATTACTCTCAATGTTTATAGCCATCTTGAATGCATCCCTCATAGTATGAGGGTCTTTATCTTTGAGGAGATATGCCATTTTAGCATCACAAGCATTGAAATATGTAGTTAGACAGACGTTTTCATCAAGCCTCAAAACCAAGAACAACTTATACATTGCTTTTTTGAATCTTAGATTGAACTTTGTCACAGGCTCATTTAATGACTTCTTGATGTTATTAAACTCATTCAGCATGAAACTAGCATTGGTTTTATCATCGTATTGTTCCTTGAAACACTTTTCAAATTCATCCCATGAACCAATACTGGCATTAGGTAAACCTCTGTACCAATCCCTTGCATCTTCTACCAGAGATTGTATAAACAATTTCATTACAACATATTCATGCTCTACCTCATAATCATTTAGTATATCCTTAAAATATTTTAAGTGTTCCTCTGGTATCACAACATTGTTGCCAGAAAACTTACTCATCTTTTCTCTCAGATCATCAAGGATGGGATTTGGATAACCAAGAATACCATCAAAGAATAATTTCCTATACATTTCCAACTGTATAGGTCTTCGTTGAAATAATCCTTCAGTCTTCTAAGAATCAACACCAGATCCTAAATCTTGTACCCTAGGACCATCCTGATTTAGATTTACAAACTTAGTTGCATGAACCTTCAGGCTAGAATTGTTTGTGGTAGGATCTAGATTGGTTTTAGGATCATGTTCCAAGGCATCTTGGTGACTTGATGAGGTTGCAGCTTGTGTAGCCTCATCCATGTTTGAAATCTTTAGGAAACTTATTTTCCTCTTCATTTTTGCATTTGCAGCCTCAATCTCTGTCCCCTCCAACTCTTCTGCAAGAGCCTCACCCTCCCTCCTAACCTTTTCTAAGGCAGTTTCAGCTTGTAATGATACATGTGGTGGGGGATCTCATTCAAGAGGGTGGTAAGTCACCTTTTCAGTTATTTTAATCCCCTCAGCCTTTTGTTTTCTCTTGTCTGAGACAGTTTTAGGGTTTGGATTACTCATTTGAGACTTAATAGGGTTTGAGGGTTTTGGGTCTGTAGGTTTATATTGGGCACCAACTTGACCTACAGGACCTACTTTAGACACAGGCTTTATCCCCTTATCAACAATTTCATGTACAACAGGGCCCTCAACATCTAGCTCAATTTTTTCTTGGTTCAAGAGCTTCATTGTTGCTAACTGTCTCATTGACCTATCCCTTTCAATCACAACATGGATCAATTATGTTTCCCTCTTGTTTTCCTTTTTCATTCTGAGCTCAACTTGCTTTTTTATCTCCCGCATTAAGGAGTCAATGTCTCCAAAAAAATCATCAAGGTCAAGCAAAGTCATATCAGAACATGATGTATCACTTAGATATATTAGATTGACCTCTTCAAGTACATGTTCAAACAATAAATGAGTTCCATCATCCTCAACAGGAGGAGGAGGCACATCACTGGTGCTTTCTCTATGATGGCTTCAACTTCTACTCCTAACTCTTCTCTTTTAAGCATATTGGACACTAACAGGCTCTTTATTTTGACATGTTACATCCTCTTGAACTGGTGTATTAAATAGTGCATCAAAAAATCCACAGCTATCTAATTCTGAATTTTTAGACACTTCTTCAAGAGTTTCAGGGATAGGGTGTAAAGGCTTACTTGTACCTTGGTGTACAGGGTTCTATGATGCAGGAGCAACATTGCTAGATTCTAGTCTTTTCTTTATCTAGTCCTTCTTCGTTTTAGGAAGTTCACCCTCCAATTTTTGTTTCGGATGATTGTTCATGAATGACATGGTGTTCTTCATTTTGCGTAATTGTCCAAAAGGTCCTTCAACTTTATATTAAATCTTCAAAATAAGATGCACATTGGTGCAGAGACTTCAGAGTCACCACTCAATTATCTTGGGAAAACCAAATATCCAGAGATACTTGATGAATTTCAAAAAACCTTTGGAACTTTGTATTGACAACATAAAATGTACATTACCAATGACTTCAAAATGCTTTGAACAATAGAAGATGTGGACAAACCTAACACAGAACCACAAGCTTGACCTTCAAATCACATAAATATGATGGTAACTCTATGAAAAATGGATAACCGACACACTAACAAGAAATATTGAAATTCACCTCCCTAATAGAGTCACCTTTTGTTGGTTGTTTTTAATATAACCAGGTTGATCTTCTAATCTACCTATGCAATTACCAATCCCAATCAAGGGCAACTCGAAGGACCTGGACCAACTAACGAGGATTTTAAAGACCTCCTACACTTTGGGCTCTACAAGACCCATGAGGGTGATCCCTTAATGCGTTTACAACCTCGACACCATTATCATAAACAACATTAACAACAACACATAATCTCATTTAATAGCTCAACAGATTAGGATAATATTGAATAGAATTGGTTGTTCATCAATAATATCAACTATTTGGAGTATGAGATAACTACAACAAAATTTCACAATAAAAGATAGTCATTATTTTCAATTTGTAGCAAGCTCTAGGTAAAGACAAACAAATACTAAACCTCACAAATAAGTACAACTTAGATCAGTGCCATATATCCATTGGAGGAGTCAAATTCATAAGCATCTAAGGGTTCATGACAAATTTAACACATAACATATAAGATCCTTGATAACATTGCCTTACAATCTCATCAATCTGTATTCTACCCCAATACTACTTAACAAATCCTTATACAAAACATATCAACCTACAATTCTATTTAAGCATTTTAATTAATTCCTTGAATTAAAGCTAAAACAAGAATTGTACACACCACAATAGTGAGATGAAAAAACAACCCTTGATCATTTTTATTGAAAATTCAGATATGCTTGTACAATGGAGGGACATGAGCTCGAATTAATCATTTCAATTCAAATGCTAGTACTATCATAAAACATTAAATCTCCATGAGTTCAAAACCTACAACATAATGACTCAAAAACCCAAATTGCATTCTCTCTAAAAAACTACTAGACTTTACAATTTTCTCTGCAACTTCACCTAGACTCGACCAAAAACATCTAACTTGCTAACTCGTACTTTTGGCCTTGAAATAATTCTTATAGAGAATGAAGGAGAAAACAAGCATCGAGCCAGAGAGTACACATATCACTAGCCACTTGGACCGCCTTATGATATTTCAAAATTTGTTACAACATCAATCTCCCTGAAGAATCTTCCTGTTCATCTTGCCCACTGAGAAAGCTTGATGCAACAACAAAACTTCAAGAATTTTGTAACTAATATTGTCACCAAAAACAAAACTGGAATCTGTTGTAACTGCAACAACTGATTTGTTAACTGTTAGCAGCCTACTCTGCTTCATTCCTCCTTAGTTAAATATACACTTACTCACTACTGGTACTCTTCATTAGTAGGCAAATTAAAAATAACTACCTCATTTACCTTGACATTATATGGCGTATACTTGACTACCACTTGATTTGCTTCTCTTTCAAAAGAATCCAAGAATGAGCTGGTGCTGATAATTTTGTCCATACAACTCACCAATAAATCATAATCTGAGTCATCGCAAATTAATGTAATTTGAGCATTAATGACCTCATTTGCCCAATCCTGCCACTGTTGAAGTGACCTGATATTTCCCTACTCATCAATTATGTTAGGTAATAGAGTGTCACTCCAATCATCAAAATTCTTTACCAATTCTCTGATATTCCTACTCAAATCATTTGGTAAGGCCTGAAAACATTGCAATGACTTAACTAATGTTTGAGTAGGCCTTAATGATTGGGGCCTATTATTTAAATCAAACCTTGAGGCCTTATACATTATGTCTAAGTCATTGGCCCTAGGGATCCATTTTTAAATTAGTGGTATTACTACCTCCTGATCCCTATCAATGTTCTTTATTGAATCCAATAATAAAGAATATAAAGAATACACAGATGACAATCTGTTATCAACCATCTCATTCAAATGCCTCAATACAACATCGACAATCTCCCTTTGCTTTAAAAATACTCCCTCCTCAATTACCCTCAAGGATGCTTGTAACTCTACAATTTTTTGCATTAGTTGTTTCTTTGTAGGATCAACAGAGCATTCCATTTCTTCATCAATTGGTTCTAAAGTAGGGCTGAGGGAAGGAGTTTGGCTGGGAGACCCTGGTGTAGAAACAATGGGAGAAGCAGGAGGCACTGATCTTGATGTGGAAGGCAATGTTCTGGTCCTTGGAGCACTTGATGTCTCCCCAATCTTCCTGTACTTCAAGCTATCCACCTCAGTCTACAACTCAACATTCCTTTGCTGCACCTTGCTATAAGCTCCAATTATGAAATTGTACTTCTCCATTAGGCTTTTCTTTTCAACCTCCTCTCTTTCAGCAGTCTTTTGGGCGAATTTGACCACATTCACAGTCAAATTAGTGGCCTTTTTGGTTGATTTCTTTGAAGCTCTCTTTATTATTAACCCCCCTCTTAGGTTTGGGTTAATATTAGTAACATTGGGTTTTCTCCCTTGAGGGGCCAAATCCCAAACTGCCAAGGTCTCGTATTCTTCACTAAAGGCAGAATCTTGCAATGTTTCCTTGACCTCTTCTTCAGAATCCTACAGGGGATGCTTGGACTTTAGAATAGCATTGAAAGCTACTGCATCTGCAATGTCCCACTCAGGAAAAATCAAGAAACCAGCTTGCTTTACAAATTTTCTCCCCTCCTCGGCAGTGATGCTCTTGAATTCATCCATTAATTCAGACTTCACTGCATCATTGTTCTCTTGGTCTAACCTGTCAGGTCTCAATTCTCTTCTCCTCTTGCATTTATCCTGATATTCTTCCAATTTCATTCTCCATACTAGTTTCAAGAAGACTAGAGTTTTTACAAATGCATTATCATCTAGAAACTCCTTACATGCTTCCATTCTTTCATCTTGCACACATTTTCCTTTCATATCCAGATCGGAGAGAACCAATTCAGCTGGCCTGGGAGGAGAAGGCATACCCATCTGCATATCCTAGTCAATTACAATAGTCTCACCCACCAAGTCCTCTTGTGATTTCTCAATCTTTCGCCTCTTAGGGCTTGGCTCTGATGGTGGTGGTGAGGGGCTATTTTTGGGTGATGATTCAAAATCAATAATCTTAATTGCCCTAGGTGTTTTGAGCCTTGGACCTAGTTGTGCAAGCAATTTCATTACTTGTTTTCCTTTTTTATTTGCTTCTTCCTCATCACTGCTATCATTTCTTTTCCTTTTTGTAAATAGGCCAATTCTCTAAAGGTTGGTAGACTGGCCTCTCTTCCAATGGCTTGTCATCTTGCTCTTGTATTCCTAGATCCAACTCCAGGTTTATCTTCTTGGTCATCAAGATTCCCATGATTTATTTGAAATTATCCATCAAAAAGACAATTTTCTTATGATATGGACTGAACTCCACCAATGGATCATACTTTGGATCCATTTTGTACATAATGGCCAATAGCTTGTCATAAGCTATCCATTTCTCCTTGTTCAATTCCTGCCTACTTAGATCAAACTCATTTCTAATCAGGTCCTCAGGGAAGTTGAACTCATGCACAAACTTACCACCTTTTATCCTTTGTTTGAAATGGGTGAAGACGCCCTTAGATCATGTTGTTGATTGGGACCACACCTCAAATGCTTCGAAAAGACAAAATCTGACACCACAGTATAATCTGGGAAAAATGTTCCTTTACCTTTACCAGCAAGGTTGTACTCATGGAGACAACCAAAAATCCCGCTCTTGGTGGCACATTATATGGCAATATATGAGGGGTTCCTTGAAAACCATACACCCTCAAGACTTTGTTGACTAGGTATGGAATAATATCACCCCAATTATTGCAAACCTTCAGTTCTAGCTTCCTCCCCTTTAGTCTGAGGAAATCATGCAACTCCTCAAGAATTATAGGCACATTCACCATCAGCCTGGGTCTCAATCTAGAAGCAAAATAGTTGTCAAACTGCACATAACTGGCACTCTCCTTGTTATATGATAAATATGTAGTCCACACCTGCACTGGCAATCTCTCTCCATTAACCAACTGCCTTAACTCCATCTCCTCAGAGAAGAATTCAACATTCTTATACAAGAAAATATACATCAACATGGAATACTAGAAGAATGGAGTACCTGCATCATTTTGTTGCAACTTCAATAGCCCTTCATGTATCCTTTCAGCCAAAAAGGAAGCAAAATCATATATCATTGAGGAATTAGGGTGTTGTATTTTTACCCCCATGAACATGTAAGCAATAGGCATCACCATGTTGGGGTTAAAACCAAAAATCTGGCACAATGAGTAAAAGGTGGCCAAGAAATGATTTGCAAAGCAGTTCAATCTGAAAGGTTCTTGGTCACTAGGACTAATATAGAATTTTGAACCTCCCACCCTAGCCAAATGAGGTGGGAGCAACTTAACTCTGAAAAGTGATTTCAACCTCCCATACTCCAATTTGATCTCCTCAAGATCAATAAGAACCAAGAACATACTGGGCTCACTTAGATCAAAAACCCGTTGAAACTCTTCTTCGTTAATGCTCAACATAACCCTTCCATCATTATCTCTAATCACCCATGTAACAGGGTCATATCGTGCAGCCACTGCCCTAAGAAAGTCCACATCAGGGAACACATTCAGTACCACCAGCTTCCCCATATCATACATCCAACCATTCGAAATGGGGTGGGGAAAATTCCTCTGTCCAAACCACAATCTGAACATCTCTAAACCTGTAAGAGGAATCCTAGAATCGGCTATGTTAGAACAATTATATACTAATCCCTCCCCTAGGGTTTTTCCTCACATCAAGACCAACCCCTTCTTCCTATCATTTGTTGACAAGGGAAATTGATGCATGAAATCATCATATAGGTTTCTATTTGAATAATCAATCTGGCCAGAATGCTGCTTTGATGGTACCATCCTGGATAAACTAGGGTTTCCTTGCTACTTCAAACTTCAAACAAACTAGGGCTAAATAGAAATACAAAATTACAAAACATAACCTTGCAATTTCCCACAATTCAATTAACCTATAGCCCTAAAAAAATTATCAACAAGTCCTCTGACATGCACACAACAAATTTCCCCCCAAATTCAAATTCAAATTAACCAAGAGATACATAAATCAACTCACAACTTTGTGTTTGTAGAAACCCAAATCTTTGTTGTAACAACTCGTAAATTCTTCCTTGGCCTTGTGACTACTCCACAAAGATGTTTGAAAGCTTTGTGACACAATAGGGCAGGAGAATGGTCACTTTATTTTGATCAAATCATATGAGTAGATTCTCATCCATCATTAAAGGTTACTCGCACACTGCACCAAGGACTCCAATCGCATTTGATGCGGAATCAAATACTAGTCATCGATCCTTCACTTTGGTCATATCATTGAATGACTACCTTCAAAACAAACTGACACAATCTCCGTCATGGAATTAAGGGCCCACCATACTATGCATTGCCAAGGAAATCCACTTGGTGCTCGCTCGCGATATCACGATTGATAAAAACCTCACAACTTCTGATCACGCGATGGTGCGCAACCATTGATCTTAGCCATCGACAATCCTACTCATTAAGTACAGTTGCTAGATCTGTTATTGACCATCGAGCATGTTTCCAATTGAGATTATAACATCTTCATTTATTTGAAGCACGTGCATCTCATAACTACTTTAGTAACCCACTACATAATGTATTAAAACCAGACAAATGTATTAAAGTATTTCTATCATCTCTTCGGCTTCACCAGATGAGACACGTGGTGCTCACGCGTGATATCGTGATCAACCAAAAAAGTGTGGTGGGGTCATCACGGGATGGCAGGGAACGACTGAGATCAAATGGTAATTGATCTACGGTCACACAAATTTGTCCCTATGCAAAAAATAAAACATTTATTAAAAGAACGAGGGGACATCACTAGGCCGACGACAAACAATGACATAAGTTGTTTTTAAAACAAGGGAGCACGAGACCATCCTAGACTTAGGAAATAATAATGTCAGGCAAAGGAAATAAGATGATGGATAAAAAGGGCCCAGCCCAGACGAAGTGATGGGACATAAGTTGTTTTAAAAAACCCTCCTCAAAAAGTAACGGCCAAATAGATCCCACCCAAGGCATAAGATAAAACACAAGGGTTTTACATGAAAACAAAGGTAAAACCCCAACCTTAGGCTTTTCCCAAACACCATAGATGACCAGAAACATAAGGCGAGATAAAAAATGGAACACAAAGAGAAAAAATTGAAGTTCCATCAGTTATTTCTATTTTAGTTTTGTTGTCTAGGAAAATTTAAAAGAAACCTCTATGTTTTCATTTGAGAAATTCGTCTATAGAAATTTCTCTGTAAGTTGGCTTTTCAGATGTTTTTATAAAATTTTCCTGTAGATGACCATATGTGAAAATAATTTTCCCAATTAGAATTGTTGTTTTGAATTCTTTATAAATATATTATATATATATATATATATATATATATATATATATATTACAATATACACATACATATACATATACAAAATATATATTTATATTGACAAGTATTTATGATTATTGTAATGTGTTGTTGAAAATCCTTTAAAAATGTCTGTATAGAGAAGTGAATCCATGAATCGTTGTTTATTTTCCTTTAAGAAAAATGAATGAATCAGATTTTAGTTTAATTTTTGTTGGGGAGTCGGCAACTGCCCTAGACGACCCCCATGGAAGGGGAGCCAGCTGTGGAAGCAGCCAACACCCCCACCAATGGGAGCCAACTGTGGATGCAGCTGACACCCAGATGTATACGTCACCCATGTTTACCTGTCGGCACTACTTTAAGCAGCTTCCTAAATAGTTATGCCTTCCTTTGTATTTAATACATCCGCCTAGAACTTTAAATAATTTTGTGTGGTTTTTAAGTTGGATTTTAATGTTTATAATATATTTATATATATTTATATATATTTATATATATTTATATATATTTATACACATATATATGTATATAAATGTATATTCATAAATTTATTTATATATATTTATGTATGTGTATATATCTATAAATATATTTATATATATTAATATATATTATTTTGGGTATTTTAAGTTGTTTTATTTTTTAAATAATTAAATATTATATATATTTATGTACAGATAATTATATATATACATGTATATATATAATTGTGTATATACTTAATATATGTATATATTTAATTAGAATATTAATTTGGGTGCATGTAATATGCACGAATAAAAGATTTGGTTGAAATAATCTTGAAGTAAAACTTATTATTTTATTAAAAGTACTCGAGGAATTTAAGTACAGATTAGTAAGATTTTTCCTTATCTATATATAAAGGGAATTTATTTAATTTATTTACTTGGGCAATTTCTTTACTATAAAATTACTAAGGGGGGGAAATTGGATTTAATATATCTGAAGAGTACTTTATTTCCTGTTTAATTTCCTTTGTATTATAGATTTGGGGTTGTTGTAATTGTAAAGTCAACACATTTTAATTCCCTTAGGTAGTGCGTATGGTCATTTTCAGTAAATCACTTGGTTTCCACGAACGGGAATGTGATACCTTTATGTCTTTGGTTGAGGATTGAATATCCGTAGTGTGCTTTAGTTACCTTTGGTTGTGAATTTGTTCCACGTGTTGACAATAGGAGAGTGACTCTCGATGGGCGCCAAGGTCTGGGAAGATCTGTCAGGGTAACCCATGCATCTTTGTGGTGACACTTCTCCTATGTTAGCAGTATGTTTGGTTCACTTATGTATCTAATTATTTAACTTTGGAAGCATTATACTCTATGAGTTAGTGTTGTTCTCATATTTTTTAAGTTTAGTTATGTGTTAGCATGTGTCTAGAGGTAGTTGGTTTTGTCTAGGAATCCTTGTTACTATCTCCTAGCACAGGGGGTGGGCCTTCGGGTACCACTTGGTTACATGGAACGTGCACCTTACTTCCGTTGGGTCCCCTTCTTCTGTTCGTGATGATGAGATCTTCTAGTTGGAGAGCTCATGGATACCAGTTGATTTATTCCATGCATTGATTATTGTATCAATTGACACTTGTACTTATATTACTCCTCAATTGTGTTCGAGGAGGTCTCATGTAATTTGTAATCACTTATGTATGATCTTCCTCATTCTAGGAATGAGTATTGTAAGCCTTATTTGAAAATTAATTTAATCTATGGATCTTGATGTATTTCTATTCTATGTGATGTGATTTTAATGCTTTGAATGTATGTACTTTAATTCATGTTTAGCAATTAATTATTTTCTTTGAATGAGTAATGTTTAAGTTATGGGGTTCAGATGTAACCTTAGTCGCACACCTTAGTGGATGTTGCGATAGTGTAGTGCATCTTTCATGTTAATATTCCACTTTAAAAGAAAAAAATTGTATGATTTCATAGTTGTTACAACTTCCTCTAGGGTTACGAGGTGGGGCACTACACATTAATAGATCCTTCCAATAAGGGAGCTCATAAAATATGGATTTCCTTTTCATTCCTTTTGGCATATTAACTACAACTTGTTATGGTTCATCAATTGAATCGCCCCGATAAAAAAAATCCTCCCAAGCTTTCAATTCAACATCTTCATACTTCTTAAGCCAATCACCTGGACCCATAATCATGGGAGGACCTCTATTTTCAACTTTTCCATCAAATTGATTCTTCAGGCGATTTCTAAACTTATGATCTAGTGGTAGAAAAACCTTGTTGTTTGTGTAAATAAATGTATGTATATCTTTAGAATACCGCCCTTGAAATTGTTTTGCACATCTTGGACATGCAAATATCCCCTTTGTTTGAATCCCTGCAATTCAATAAGTAATAATAACATCAAAAAAATAGTATAAAACTAAGTATGAAAGTTGGGATGAAAATAAATTGTGTAAATAACTAAAAGATTTATCTTACCATAAGAAACACCAAGTCATGGGAAATCATGAATAGTCTAACATAGCACACCATACAACATGAAGGACCTATTTGATGGAGGGCATGATATGTCATACATTCTTATGCCTTTTAATAGCAGTTGCATCTCATCAATAAAAGGCGTAAGATAATCATCCATGTTTTTAACTTGATGTTTTCCTGGAACAATGAGAGTCAGCATAATGTGCTCCTTTCTAACACTCATCCATGGGGGAATATTGTATACTATCAATCTGACTGGCCAAACACTATAATTTGAGCTTAGGAAAGAGAATGGGCACACTCCATCAATTGCAAGACCAAACCTGATACTATGGGGTTCATGTTTGAACTTTCTTGGCCATTTTTCCTCCATGTGTTTCATTACTTTGGGGTCGACCAAAATTCACATGAATCCATCTTTACTCCTATTCTTTGCATTCCAGTCCATCAAGTGTGCAAGTGACTTGCAACGAAACATTCGTTGAAGTCTAGGTATAATTGGCATGTGATGTAAAACCTTCTTTGGAACTGTAGGACCTTGTACATCTGTATGATATCTCTTCTCTTTGCATACAAGGAATTCTACCTTGTTTTGATATTCATGTCTATATAAAATGCAATCATTTTTACATGAATGAATTTGCTTATATTCAATCCCCAATTCAACCAACAAAAAACATGCCTCTCTGCAAGTTGATGGCAACACATTCTCTTCAAGGAATATTTTAGTTTTTAGTGCCTTGTAAGATTGCCAGAGATTAAATAAATTGAATGTTTGACTTATGATGAACATGTTTGATATGTCAATCTATACTAGGACTATTTATATACAATATATGGTTTTAAAATCCCCTTAAAGAAATATAAACAAAGTTGATGAATGTTTATGAATTATGTACACCAATTGAAAATGAAAAGTAAGAAATAGATTTCAACTCACTTCAGTGAGGTAGTGAATCCTTTGTCTGACCAACCAAATAGTGACTTGATTTCTAATAATATTAATGTGTATTCCAGTTTTGAGGTTCTACTTACACCCGATTTGAACACGGGTGTTTTCATTGCTTGCTTGATGGTGTCTTTCAGGTTGTTATCATCAACATTATGTTGGTGGCAATTACCCCTGCTATCATCGTTAATGTCAACCATATGATCATTATTTTCATTATTGTTACCATCCCTAAAGAAACTTGTAAGAATTTCATTCAATCCTTCTTCATGCACTGCAATTTCACTATCATGATCATCATCATTAAGGCTAGGTGGCATGTCATCAGTTTATGCAGATCTCATCAGCTCTTCAAATTTCTCAGTTGGAAGTATTCTCTTCAATCTTTCTCTTTTCACCCTAGTATTGTTTAAAGAATGGTTTGGATCATCCCGTCCAAATCTTAATAACCCAGTTAGATCATAGGTATTAGTATGTCTTTCATCAACATCTTCTACCTATCAAAAAACAAAAGCATTATTCAATGTTTTCCAACAATTGGATAAATCATAAATGTATCAATTTCAAAGAAATATAATCAAATATTGCTTAAAACTATAAATATAAATTATATGAACATATATACATGTACGGGGACCGAGTTTCTTGGTTTAGGACCAACTAAATATCCCTTGGATTCTCAAGCAAAGCATCTAGCCTAGTTGCCCCCTTCAAATCCAGGTGGCTAGGCCAGATAATCCTCAAAGGCCCTCTAGCTAGTATTCTATATGATACAAGCTAATCTTAATCTTAACACATGTGCATCATCAATTGAATAATGGAACATTATTTTATAGACTACCTTTTTTATACAATAATTTAAATAAAACACAAATTTGACAACATAGTGTATAAAACATTAGTCCACACTCATTTGCTATTTTTTGGTTTTCTGCCCTTATGAACATCCTTAGGGAGACCTTGTTCTTCTGTTTTCTTCCGCGCATGAGTGCATTTTAAGAAGGGGTAATCAATCAATAACTCATCCCCAATGGTAAGGCCCATAATAGCCTCAACCATTATCAATCTATCAACCTCTCTTTCTATATCTCTATCTTTATCATTTATAACCTCAACAAATTGACAATTCGGTCTTACAGTAGGGTCCCTTCCCTTACTAAATCCTACAATATTTTTTTGTGTGTATGCAATTCCATATACATACATAAGATTACCTCTATTCATTTCTTTCCACTTTCCAATTGGAGACGATGTGTATACATATTCAAATTTAGACCATATGCTGACATGTTAGGCTTATATTCTGCTAGCCTTCTCCATTCACCACTATAATATGATGGACCATAATATGGCACTAATCTCCTAGTGGATTTTTTTGAATTATTTCTATGTTTAGAACCCACATGTACATTTTGGACAATAAAGAGGCCTAGATTCACTCCATGAATATTGGAGGGTCGTATCATGTAGTTGTATCCCCAAAATTGAAACACCTCGTACACTCTAGGTAGTTGTTGATCACTAGGCCAAGCACAATATAGTCGATGATCAAATGTCTCTTTGTAAATTGATCTCAAACTTAGGGTAAAGTCATCAGCTCCATCACATTCACTCATAGGGTATGTAGTCCACCTTCTCCCTGTCTTTAAGCAAATTATGCATCTTTAAATCGGTTCTTGTTCTCTTACTTGTTTTCATCAATTCCTCATCTTCTTAACTAGTATATTGGCACATATTTTTGTTAGATGTATCATCTGATAAATGATCATTGCCCTCTAGGCTGGAAGTCGATGATCCAGGAAACTTTAAACCAAGAACTTTATCCTGCAAGTATCCATTGAGAAAAAAATTAGTTATTTAAATAATATAAAATAATGTTTAAATGAAGTATACATGTCATTTATATCAAATTAGAAAATTCCTTACCACAATTCCTATTGGATTTGAATTGATTGTAGGAGGCATACTATCGACTAAAATTATGGTGGGATTTAATCATTTGTACCACATGGTTGATGTGCTTTGAATCCTTGGATCTAAAGGAAATTTCCTTAACATAAATATTGCTAGGGAATTTCAAAGTTGGCATGTAGTTGGCATTAAAGCCGATACTTGGAACATTGAAAATTTCCTAGAGAGATTTGAGCTCTAGTTGTCAAGATTGTATGTGTAAAATTCTTGTGAAGAGCAAAATGTTGCAATGTCCTATTTTGTTTAAAAGCGAGTGTATTAACAAGATAATTTCAAAAATATTCTATTGGTGCACAATTGTTATGTGACTATTGTCATTGTTGTGTATTACAAGATCTAGAGGAGGCCATGGAAAGAGGACATGGATGGTGTAGAACTACTAAATCACAGAGAGGAAAGTGGGTGGAAATAGATATGACAATGGAATTTGCAGATACAATAGAGCTAATAAGAGAAAACAACCTCAACCAAAGGAGGAAGGTGTTTATGAATTCACAAATGCTACAACATAGAGGAGATAAAGTCATTTTTTTGTCCATGAGGCCTCTGAGGTGAAAATTATTGGTTGAAAATGCACAAGAATGGTGATTAAATGTGATTCTATGATCAAGGGAAAATTTTGAAAATTAGGATGGCCAAAACATGATATCAATATGTCAAATATATGACTAAAGTGAGGTTTTTTGTTGGATAGCATATTCGCTGAAATGATATAATTGGTTTACTAAAACTTATTTACTATGTTGTGTATTATAGGGGCAAGACGAGGCCATGGCAACAGATCATATCTTATCAAATGAAGACACAATGGATGAAGCAGGACATCAGGTACTCAAATTTTGACTTAACTTAGGAAAAAATGATCTGATGGCATTTTGTGATACATCCATCTTTTTCATAGTATTATTGAAATTTATAATGTATTATCTAATCTTGACATAAATTAATGTAGTTGATTATTTTAGATGGAGATTGGAGCAAATGCAAAGCCTAAGCATTCAACTAGCAAAAGAAGAAGATATGTACGTGGATGTGGGCCTAAAATTGTTAAATCACATAGATGACAGTGGGTGTAAGAGGATATGACAATGGATCTTGTAGGCACAACAAATAATTGCAATGAACAAGAGGTTGGTCAGGACTATAATACATGGGATGAATACTTTGAGAAAATTGTTGTTTGTGGATGTTTTGTATGTTGTGGAAAGAAACAATTTAAACATGAAACTGTACAAAGAAATTACATATATGATGAGATTCCAGTCAGTAGTATTCCTCCTACAATCAATTCAAATCCAATAGAAATTGTGGTAAGGAATTTTCCAATTTGATATAAATAACATGTATACTTCATTTAAATATTGTTTTATATTATTTAAATAACTAATTTTTTTTTTTAATGGATACTTCAGGGATAAAGTTCTTGGTTTAAAGTTTCCTGGATCACCGAGTTCCAGCCTAGAGGGAAATGATCATTTATCAGATGATACATCTAACAAAAATATGTGCCAATATACCAGCTCAAAAGATGAGGAATTGATGAAAACAAGTAATAGAACAAGAACCGGTTTAAAGATGCATAATTTGCTTAAAGATAGGGGGAAGATGGACTACATACCCTATGAGAATGAATGTGATGGAAATGATGACTTTCCCCTAAGTTTGAGATCAATTTACAAAGAGACATTTGATCGTCGACTATATTGTGCTTGGCCTAGTGATCAACAACTACCTAGAGTGTACGAGGTGTTTCAATTTTGGGGATACAACTACATGATACGACCTTCCAATATTCATGGAGAGAATCTTGGCATATTTATTGTCCAAAATGTACATGTGGGATCTAAACATAGAAAAAATTCAAAACAAACCACTAGGAGATTAATGCCATATGATGGTCCATCATATTACAATGGTGAATGGAGAAGGTTAGTAGAATATAAGCCTAGCATGTCAGTATATGGTCTAAATTTGAATATGTATACACATCATCTCCAATTGGAAAGTGGAAAAAAAATGAATAGAGGTCATCTTATGTATATAGATGGGCTTTCATACACACACAAAAATATTGCAAGATTTATAAGTAGTAGTAAGGGAAGGGACCGTACTGTAAGATAGAATTATCAATTTGTTGAGGTTATAAATGATAAAGATGGAGATATAGAAAGATATTTTGATAGATTGATAATGGTTGAGGCTATTATGTAGCTTACCATTGGGGACAAGTTAATGATTGATTACCCCTTCTTAAAATGCACTCCTTCGTGAAAGAAAGGGGAAGAACAAGGTCTCCCTAAGGATGTTCGTAAGGGCATAAAACCAAAGAAAAATAAATGAGTGTGGACTGATTTTTCATAAACTATGTTGTCAAATTTGTGTTTTATTTAAATTATTATATAAAAAGGTAGTCTATAAAATAATTTTCCATTATTCAATTGATGCACATATGTTCATACAATGTATATTTTTATTTTTTAAGCCATATTTGATTATATTTCTTTGAAATTAATACATTGATGATTTATCCAATTATTGGCGAACACTAAATAATGCTTGTGTTTGTTGATAGGTAGAAGATGTTGATGAAACATATACTAATACCCATGATCCAATTGGGTTATTAAGATTTGGACGGGATGATTCAAACCATCCTTTAAACAATACCAAGGCAAAAAGAGCAAGATTGAAGAGAATACTACCAGCTGAGAAATTTGAAGAGCTGACGAGTGTTGCAAGGTGTGCACCATTGGTCTCCTTGGTTGTTCAGTGTGGTGCTCGAGATTTGTCACATGGTTTAACCACCTCCCATGGATCTTAACTCTGGCTTGTATCAAGCATTGATAGGTCAATCTTTTGGCTCAATGACAAGGCCAACAATTGGTATCAAAGTTGGTCACGAGTTTGAATCCCTTGCTTGTGCATGGGGGAATTGTTGCAAGGTGTGTGCCCTTGGTCTCCTTGGTTGTCCAGTGCGGCACTCGAGATTCATGACATGGTTTAACCACCTCCCATGGATATTAACTCTGGCTTGTATCGAGCATTGATAGGTCAATCTTTTGGTACAACGACAAGGCCAACAATGAGATCCACATACACTGATGAGATGCCACCTAGCCTTAATGATGATGATCATGATAGTGAAAATGTATTGCATGAAGAAGGATTGAATGAAATGCTTACAAGTTTCTTTGGGGATGAAAACAATGATGACATTAATGATCTTATGGTTGACAGTAATGATGATAGTAGGGGTAATTACCACCAACATAATGTTGATGATAACAACCTGAAAGACTCCATCAAGCAAGCAACGAAGACACCCGTGTTCAAATCGAGTGCAAGTAGAACCTTAAAACTGGCATGCACATTAGTATTATTAGAAATCAAGTCACTATTTGGTTGGTTAGATAAAGGATTCACTACCCTAATTAAGTGAGTTGAAATATATTTCTTACTTTGCATTGTCAATTGGTGTACATAATTCGTAAACATTCATCAACTTTGTTTATATTTCTTTAAGGGGATTTTAAAAACATATATTATATATAAAAATACCTAGTATAGATTGACATATCAAACATGTTCATCATAAGTCAAACATTCAATTGATTTAATCTCTGGCAATCTTACAGGGCACTAAAATATTTCTTGAAGAGAATGTGTTGCCATCAACTTGCAGAGAGGAACATATGTTGTTGGTTGAGTTGGGGATTGAATATAAGAAAATTCATTCATGTAAAAATAATTGCACTTTATACAGAGATGAAGATCAAAACAAGGTAGAATACCCTATATGCAAAGAGAAGAGATATCGTACAAATGTACAAGGTCCTACAGTTTGAAAGAAGGTTTTACATCACATGCCAATTATACCTAGACTTCAACAAATATTTCATTGCAAGTAACTTGCACAATTCATGGATTGGCATGCAAAGAACATGAGTAAAGATGGATTCATGCAAATTTCGTCCGACTGCAAAGCAATGAAACACAAAGGGAAAATGGCCAAGAAAATTCAAAGATGAACCCCATAGTATTAGGTTTGGTCTTGCAATTGATGGAGTGTGCCCATTCTTTCCTGAGATCAAAATATAGTGTTTGGCCAATCAAATTGATAGTATACAATATTCCCCCATGGATGAGTGTTAGAAAGGAGCACCTTATGCTAACTATCATTGTTCCAGGAAAACATCAAGTTAAAAATATGGATGTTTATCTTGCACCTTTTATTGATGAGATGCAACTGCTATGGAAAGGCATAAGAATGTATGACACATCACGTCCTCCATCAAATAGGTCCTTCATGTTGTATGGTGTGCTATGTTGGATTATTCATGATTTCCAAGGACTTGGTATTTGTTCTAGTAAGATTAAATGTGTTAGAAGCAAGGAGACAGTTTAAGAGATTGAACCAAGGGGATATGTAATGCCCCACCATGTAACCCTAGAGGATGACACAAACACAACAGATACAAAAGTAAACTAATCCATATCATATAAAATAATACTCATGAAATAAAGAACATACATCCAATAACATTAAACTCATCTTATAAGATACAAATTACATTAAGGAATCATTCATAGATTGCATTCATTCAATATAATAGTTACAAAGCTCATTTCCAAAATGAGGTAGAACATACAATAATGTTACAATTACAATGATACAAGAATTATCCTCGAATACAAATGAGGAGTAATACATATACATGAGAATCCAACTAATCCAAAAGAACATAAGATATGGTACAAGCAATAGGAACATGCGAGCTCTCCAATCTGGAAGATCTCGCCATCACGAACAAGAAGTGGAAACACAACGGTGTAAGGTGCACATTCCACCCAACCAAGTGGTACCCAAAGGCCCACCCCCCATGCTAGGAGATAGTGAAAGGGATTCCTAGACAAACCGACAACCTCTACACACAGGAAAATCACATTACTAAACTATACAAGTATAATCCATAGCATAAAAGTTGCATTGCTTCCAGAGTAAAAGAATCGAGTATATCCACTAAACAAAAAAAATTGTTATCATAGGAGGAGTGTCATAAAAAAGTAGCATGGGTTACCCTGGCAGATCTTCCTAGGCCCCGACCCCTATCTTGGGTTACCCTGGTAGCCTCTCACGACCCCTGTCCCCACATGCAAACTGATGCGAAATCAAATATCTTTCAAAGGGATAAGATAATGATCTTGCCATTCCAAGCCTTCTCGTCTCATCCCAAGTATAAACAAGACCTTGAGCCCATGAGTGAGGCACAATTAACAAGTTATATGATTTAAACTACCCTTTTTTTTTCCTTTTTTTTTTTTAGACTGCAGGAATCGGGTAGCACGACCCCTTATAAACTATAGTGCACCTGGTAAACTTTTTAACATGACCGGTGACGCTGGCATGACACACCCTCCGGTACCATGGGGGTGGGGGAGACTAGACCTCATGACCAACCTCCTGCAATAGGAAAGATTTAGCAAACCAAGCTAGGGCCCCAACCCATGATTTAAACTACCATTTCCCCTAATACATTTATTTAATTTCCACTAAATTAACTAACCCTCACATGAGTTACCCTGACACCACTTTGTGTACCGACCCCCATTGAGAACCACTCCCCTACTGACGACACAAGGAACCAATCCAAAAACCAAGGGTAAACAAAGTGCACAAAATGGATATTAAATCCCAATCCAAAATATAAGAGGCAACACATCTCATTCATAGTAATCAGGTGTCTAAATTGAATAACAACCAAGTGCACTGCCCAAGGGAAACAATGGGCTAAATCATAAATCACAACAACCCCCTCAATAACAATACAACATTTGGAAGACTTACAAAATCACATCTAACCTATTTCCCCAACTTACGCGAACAGAAGAAATCATAATTTAATAAGCAATTCAAGCAGGAAATAAAGCTACCATTAGGATTTCCTAAATCCAATTTCCATTTCAAGAAAATATTATAATACATTGCCCAAATAAACTAGCTTATTACAATTTCATTTACAGACAATAAAGAAATTAAATCTATCTATTTAATTCAATTTCCCAATTACACCAAAATAAAAAACAATTTTCTCTTTTAAAACATTTCATTTTGAAAACATCTAGTTTGTGCTTTTCATGCACCTAATATACAATTTATTTAAATATAAGTATATATATATTTGAATATATACATAATTATATATGTAATTACCATAGGTTTTCAATTTCCTAGCCAAATGAATCTAATTGGGAAAAAAAAACCAAACAATCTTCTACATGAAAATCTTTTCCCATACAAACAAGATTTTCTACAAATTTTGATAGGAAGATTTTTAAATCCATTCCTACAAAGATTTTCCAAATCTTCTATTGTTTTCTATCTGGGATTTCTTTTGTTTAAAAACAATTCCTACAAAGGCTCTAAAGCTTTTACAACAATTTCCAATTCCAAATAAATCAAAGATTAAACAATTTCTAGAGAAGCTCTAAAATTTCACGACAATTTTCCAAACATGACAATCTTTCAAATTTTCAAAATAAATTAAAGCTTCTAAACAAATAAAATATTCTTCTTGTATAGGAAATCTTTCGAAAACAACAATTAATTCTAATAGACTTTCCAATTTGAAATTAAATAAAACAATCAAAGAACCTGTTTCCAGATGCTTAAGGAAATGATGTTTGAAGTAGAGCTTCGCCTTCAGATTCCAATTTACCAAAGCTTCTTCCAAAATATCCACTTTTTCAGAAAGATGAAAACAAAACTAGAGCCAAAATCTCCCGAGAGCTTTCTCCCCAATTTTTAACAGCAATTTTCAACCACCTCTTTCAATTTTTCTACATTTCCATGGAGTAGCCTCTTTCCTCTTTCAATTAATGCAAAAATTTCCTCCGAGAATTAAATCCCAACAACAGTGTTTAATTTTTCTAACACATGTCATAAATATAATATCTTTCCCAACCAAATCACAAATATTTCCTCTTGATATTTTCTAACATATTTGTTTATTTAATAATTGAAAATCACATATTAACTTCTAATTAAATTTAATCTAATTAATTTAATCACTTTATAAAATAAATTTAATCTCAAAGATTAAATCACTTTACAAAATAAATTAAATTAAATTAATTAAATTAAATATAAAGCTTCTAACAACATTAATAAAAAATAATTAAATAATCACTTTAAAAACATTTAAGCATTAATTTCTCATAGAATAAACCTTGCAAAATAATTAAACAAGGAAGCAAATGAGGACAACATGACAACTCAATATGACCAAAACAAAGACTGACGACACACTATGACTAGGGTTGTGGTTTGACAAGGAAACCCTGTTACTATCTCCTAACCAACTATCTGTTGGGCAATGGACACACTCAAACCTGTGAATCCAGGTGGAGTCGATGTCATGTACCTGCAATCAAAACATATGTCGTACATATATATATATATATATCATGAACAATCACACCGTGAAGAGAAAAATGTGGAATCGTAGGGCGCTCGCAAGCAAGTGATGCAATCTTGTTCCCTTCACCAATACATTGTCACATCAAGACTGACGAAACTAAAACATCAATTAACTACAGATGAAAAAATATCAATATCAACTCAAATAATCAAACATGCTAACTAGAAAGCATGTCATAATCCATAATCATCCATAAAGTGTACCATCATATCACAATATAAAAACCATCATCGCTCCAATATCACCGATCAAATAACAACATAGTATCATGGTCTATCGAAGTAAAAAAAATAACTAAAAACATAAGAAAATCAGAGGGGTGCTACTTCCTCCTCCTAGGGTCAGGATTACTCCTGGAAACCTACGAACAAATAGGGATAGAGCTCCCTCATCCTAGTCACATCCTCCCAAGTAGCCAATGTTTCATCTCTCGAATCCCACTGGACCCTAACTTGCTCAATATCTCGGCCCCTAAGGGCGAGTCTCATGTGCTACATGACGACCACGGGCTCCAAAGCTAGCTTCCCGTCCTCTACCTATAAGGCATTCCAATCAACAATGTGAGATATATCAGGGTGGTAAGGCTTGATTATTGAAACATGAAATATGTCATGTATGCGCGAGAGACTGGGCAACAAAGCAAGACGGTAAGCTACTGGCCCAATCTTCTCAAGAATCTTGAATGGCCCAAAAACATGAGGTACAAGCTTAGAACCCTTTCCATATCGAATTGGACTCTTTTGCGGATGCACTCACAAAAAGACTTGGTCACCTACTACAAACTGACAGTCCACTCAATGCGCATCTGCATACTTTTTCTACCTATCCTATGCAGCAACCAAATTTTCCTTGATCTGAATCACTTACTATTCCATGTCCTGTAGCATCTTAGGACCCAATAGAAATCTATCCTCTAATCGATCCCAACTCAAAGGAGTCTGACATGGTCATCCATAAAATTCCTGGAAAGGAGGCATACCAATCGAACTCTGAAAACTATTATTATAAGAAAACTCCACTAAATGGAGATAGTCCTCCCATTTTGTCTATTCATCCATCACATACATGCATAAAATATACTCAAGGATCTGGTTGACCCTCTCAATCTTTCCATCTGTCTCAGGGTGATACGCTAAACTAAAGTTCAACTGCATCCCAATGGCATGTTGCAATGATGTCCAAAGTGCTGAGGTGAACACAAGATCCCTATGAGAAATAATCTGATGAGGAATACCGTGCAACCTAACAATATCTCCCATGAACACTCTAGCAACAGACAAATCATTGTAGGAAATACGAATAGGCGAGAAGTGTGCTACCTTAGTCAACCTATCCACTGTCACCATAATGGCATCATGTTATCGTGAAGAATTGGGTAACCCAACAATGAAATCCAATGACATTATATCCCATTTCCACTCTGGCACCAAATGTGGTTGCAAAATTCCTACCAGATGCTTGTGTTTAGCCTTCACTCATTGACACTCCAAACACCTCGACACAAATTCAACGATGTCTCGCTTCATACCTGCCCAGAAGTATAGCTGTCGCAAATCGACATGCATCTTCTTCACTCCTGGATGAGTTGAATAGGGTGCACGATGTGCCTCTATCATAACCAAGGTATGAATATCTCTAGAAGATGGAACATAAATGGATCCCATGTGTCTCAACAAACCATCTGAATCTAGAGAATAACCTAAGAATCTACCCTCAAGAGTCCTACCTGTCTCTATCTCTATTCACGCCTCCTGATACCAACTGTCTATAGGAAGTGTAGAAATAATTTGACTCCTCAAATCAACACCAAGATTCAACTCTGACAACTTGTGTCTCTTTTTGTTAAGAGCATTGGAAACCACATTCTCCTTCCCCTAGATGAACTTCACCTCAAATTCATACTCGCAAACGAACTCCATCCATCACATCTGCCTAACATTAAGATTAGGTTGTGTGAAGATGTAATGTAGGCTCCGATGGTCACTATGCAACTCAAATCTATTCCCCAATAGGAAATATCTCCATCTCGTCAAATCATGTACTACCGCTGCTAACTCAAGATCGTGCGTGGGGTAATTCAACTCATGATCCTTGAGTTTGTGAGATTCATATGCAATAACTCGACCATCCTGCATCAAGACTACTCTTAATCCCTCCAAAGATGTGTCTGTATAGACAACAAAATCTCCAGTAGGATCAGGTATCACAAGAATCGGTGCACTACTCAACCTCTCCTTTAGAGTCTAAAATGCTGCCTCACACTGCTTTGACCAAACACACCTCTTCCCTTTCCTCTGAAGAGAATTGATAGGATGTCCTATCCTCGAGAAACCCTAAACAAAGCATTTGTAATAACCTACTAATCCCATGAAACTACGTATCTTTACATCATTAGTGGGCGTAGGCCAATCAATGATCACTTGGTCTTCATAGGATCTACTGCAATGCCCTCTCCTGATATCACATGCCCAAGGTACTTAACCTCAGTCTTAAGGAACTTTCATTTGGAAAGGTTAGCGTACAACTGATTATCTCTCAAACAGTACAAAATCTACCTTAGATGCTCCTCATTCTCCTCTACTATCCTAGAATAGATCAATATATCATCAAGGAATACTAATACAAATTTATCCAGATATGTGCAAAAGACTTTGTTCATCGAGTTCATGAACACAAAAGGTACATTCGTCAATCCAAATGGTACCACTATGACCTCGTAGTGACTATAATGAGTGTGAAAAGTTGTCTTATGAATGCCAGAATCAAATATATGTAGTTGATGGTACCCTAACTTAAGATCAATTTTTGAAAAGACCATAGCGCCCTTGATCTGATCAAACAAATCATCAATCCTAGAATGGATATCGGTTCCTGATTGTCACTTTATTTAGCTAATGGTAGTCTATGCACAAACAAAGAGATCCATCCTTCTTCTTCACAAATATTATTGGTACTCCCCAAGGTGAAACACTAGGGTAGATGAAACGCTTCTCTAGCAACTCCTCTAGCTGCAAGCAAAGCTCCTTAAGCTCTTGTGTAGTCATACGGTACAGAGCTTGTGAAATAGGCTCAGATCCAGGTATAAGATCAATCTTGAAATAAATTTCATGTTGAGGTGGCATCCCTGGAATCTCATCGAGAAACACATCTGCATACTGTTGAAGTATGGGGTGGCTATCAAGAGAAACATTCTCCTCACTATCTCCCAACTCCAAGTCATCTACTATCATTGCAAACAATTCATAGCCTTGACCAACACATCTCCTCAGCTGCATAGCCGAGATCATCCTCAATGATATGGGTCTCTAAACTCCCACTATCTCAACCTCCCTACTAGATACATCAATGCATTGAATCAACTTGCGTCGATAATCAATAACGGCTCTGTGAGCCTCAAGCCAATCCATCCCTAAGACGATGTCGTATGACCCCAACAGTATAATACAAAGGTCTACTGTAGTGAGAAAGGATCCAATCTCCAATCTATAGTCATGAACTAAGGAATGCACTACAACTTTAGCACCAAAGACCAATTCGACCTGCCACTTATCTTCCTTCTTTACTACCCTCATTCTACAACGCACCATGATAGATGATGAAATAAAAGAATTTGATGCTCCTGAATCAAATAAAATAGTAACTTTGTTACCCTGCAACATACCTAAAGTCTCTACCACTGTGCCCTGATGATTAGCCTGGTGATTGTCAACCGTAGAAAATACCCATGACCTCTACCCGCATCTCCAACAGTCGGCTCTGACGCCGTTGGCCTCTGAGTATAACCTAATGTGCCCTTATTAGGACACTGTCACACTATGTGACCCTATTGGCCACAAGAAAAATATCCCGTACCACTGTCAAATCCTCTACCTCTAGGAGGCACACTCGACTGTTGAACGCTACCCCTATTATAGGTAGACTGTGTACTCCATGTTGGTTGCTCATAATCAAAGCATTTGGCACGCCTCTAGTTTATGTCACCCCTTGACTGATATCTATCTCCCTATCTAGGCTAGAAATTCTTATGTTTTCCCTATGAATTCTTATGCTAACCACTATGTGTAGGCACCTGTTATGTCCTAGGTGGTCCAACTCCCTAAGCCTGGCCACTACATGAACTAGGCCCTACAGCTAAAGAACTACCTATTTGTACTCTAGTATGGCCACCCAACACCATCACCCAATTCTCCTCCACCAGTCTAGCCTTCTCCATTGCTATCTCCATAGTCTTGGGTTCAAAAACCCGAACACCACCACTGATCTAGGCATTTAAGCCCCTAATGAAGTGTTGAACAAGCATGCCCTCATCATCACCAATACCAACGAACTGCTTGAGCTCATAGAATCAATGCTCATAAAATTCCATCAATATGGCCATCTGTTGCAAAGCATGAAACTCATCTCCACGACGCTATCACCAATGGTCAGAAAGGAATCTGGCTCTAAACCTCTCAATAAACATATCCCAAGAAACTAAATTAATGTCAATACAAAGCTTCTGCTCCTCCAATCTCCACTAGGTAGATGCAAAGTCTCACAAGTGCATGATCACACATTTGGCCTTAGTGTTGCTACCATAAGGGTGCATAGAAAAACACTGGTTTAGGTCTATCAACCATGTCTCAGCCTCTAGTCCATTGCCAGAACCATCAAAAGTGGGCAGATGGGCTCTAAGTAGGTCTCTCATATGAGCGGCTATGACTACTTCCGACTGTACTAGAACCTCTCTCACCAATATTAATATGATCTCTATCCTGTCTCGACCCAAGGTGAGCAAGTGTCTCCTCTAACAATCGGCGTAACTGAGTGCCCTCAATCCCTAGTGAATCCTGATTCTGATCACCACCTCCCAAAGAATTCTAGGAAGCCTAATGTTCCTCACGATCTAAGTCATGGGGAACATGGGGAGGTGAATCCTGCTAACTACCTCTGTGACCACCTCCTCAGCCATGACCTCAACCTCTACCGTGACCTCGCCTAGGTGATGTAATGCCCCGCCACGCAACCCTAGGGAAAGTTTCAATTCACTATAAAAGCGTACTAAATTTTTTTTTATTAAAATGAATTATACATATATGTTCACCTATAATTGACAACCTCCCCTAAGGCTACGTAACCGAGATTACTTAAATCCCCATTAACATACATCATCTAAATTACATTGCATTAAATAACTCAAGTAATAACATTCATTCAACATAAGTAAATACAAGATAAGAATAGAATATCCATTATATAAATCCATTACAAGATTACAATCCTCATTCCCAGAATGAGTCAAAATACAAAAGTATTACAATTACATAATCCACCTCATAATAACAAGAGGGGTAAATACAACTCATTACAATTTGAATTACAATAGTGTTAGAAAAGAATAACAAGATCTGCGAGTTGTCCAACTGGATGTCTTGCTTCCATGAACTGAAGAACAAGGGGGACCCAACGGTTTTGGTGCATGTTCCACCCAACCTAGTGGTACCCAAAGGCCCACTCCCCCCCATGCTAGGAGATAGTAACAATGCAACATGGAGATGAAATCTAGTACCTCTAACCAAAGGTAGACTCATACTGACACATACTGACTCAATCAAACATATGCACAATATAAATCTAACACTAACATGGTTGCATTGCTTCCAAACATATTATAATCAAGTGTGCTAAAGAATATATACACACAACATAAACCCAAGGCACAAAAGTTCACATTATTACCAATGATGATGATGTATTGCTTACCAGGAGTTGGGATTTTTAAAGGGCCAATTGCTTTATATTTGATAACACACATAGGTACGATGCATCAAGGTATAAAGGACCAGGATGGCGTTGTACCTAGTGTGATGGACTTTGACTCGTCAATCAGATAGGAGTATTCTTGTTCACACTTAGCATACGTACTTCATTCAGGATATAGTTCAGATATTCCAAACATCTCGGGCCAAAACACAAGAAAGCAAGCTTTCCTATGTGGTCAACAAGATACCTAAAACATCCTCCCTACAAACCAAGCAAAGCATGCATGACTAAGTTATTTTACATGAGTATCCAACAAGCACAGTAGATAAAAAGATAATGATCATTGCCCCATTCCTTTCTCTCTAAACCTATTTTGTTTAGGCATCATCGAGAGGTCCTTGAAATGAGTGCAAAATAAGATAAGTCTAAAAAAGACCAAGACAAAGTAAACAAACAAGCTAATGTTCTTCGTACCGCTAGCCAAGGCTAAACTACTGTGGGGTACCTGATGCTTATGTCCATCATAGGAAAGCTTCATCCTAGGACATGTAGTGATCAGGGTTTTGATGGGACTGATTGGGCGATAAGCTATTGATACTCTGAGTTGACCAATTTGCTTGCTTACTAACTTAGACTTCCAAGACTTTTGATGATTAGGTGCTCTCTTTAGGACCTGCTAAACTTTCTTCTAATGGACTCACCAAAAGGGTGAAGGCGATGATTGATTTTATTATGAATGATGATAACCACGGGTGAAAGTGAGATGAAATGGATGCACCATTTTGGGTTTTCCGATATTTTGAGGTTGTTTTTGGTATTTTGAGATGTTTTACAAATGTTTTTGGTATTTTTGAGATTTAAGGCGAACAAACTAACTCAAAGACCTATCCTAGGGGTCTCGGGAGCTGATCCGTAGATTAGCCTTGCCTACGTTATACACGCAAAGACCACATAGTTTGACTAATGACAATTGACTTGATGACGAGATGGACAAATGGATTGCCATTTTATTGCTTAAAGGACTGACTTATGATGCAGACTAGATGGGCAAACAGATTTCCAATGCGATGGATGCCTAAGGACTGACCTTATTGTCTCGGGGGATGATCAAAGATCAACCTTGACTATGTTCAAGCTTAGAGACAGCGTAGATCGACAAGGTGAAACATGGACAAGACTCAATTTTTGAAGATTTTCTAAATGTTTTGACATGTTTTTGGATTTTTTGCTTGATTTGGATGTTTTTGGATTTTTGACTGATTTAGAAAAAGATCACGAGAATATACACGAATCTGATCCGATGTTTGTGAGAACGTGCCCCTAGTGTGGTGCGATAGACTACTTCGATAAAGGCAGGACAGACTGACCTTAGGAATGCCAAGTAGTTCCCTGGTGGAATATGGTATGCACACCAACACAGGCTATGGTATGGATGCGAATGGATGGGTGGATGGATGATTTGAGATGTGATGGAATGAGTCATGCAAATCCTGGTAGATGGGGGGTGCTTTATTTACCCTTGGTGCCTGTTTGCCAGGTTTTCACCAAGGTACTTGCCCAAAGTGCCACCGAAGTGGTTTTCACTAGAGGACGAATTTTTTTCTTTTTACTCTTTTTGCATTTTTTTATTTTTTTGTTGTCGCCAAGATGCCTGTTTGCCAGGTTTTCATCAAGGTAACCATTTTTTCAAGACTTTTTCTGATTGTTTTTGTATTTTCTGGTTCTATACCTTGCAAGATTTAGGCATAAAACTTTTTGAGGTGAGAGCTATTCATGAGCTCCTGCAGTGGCTCACCTTCCAGTGTCGATAACTGATATGCCCCCGATTTGTAACTTGTCATGATAATAAAGGGTCCCAGCCAGTTGGGCTCAAACTTTCCCTTTGTATCTGGGTTTGGCACATTCTTTTGGTTCTCTTTTAGTACGAGGTCACCAACTTGGAAAGTGCGTTGTCTGATCTTCTTGTTGTAGTTCCTTTTTAGGCAATTCTGGTACACTTGTAGATGATTAAGGGCATCCATGTGCCTTTCATCTAGTAATTCCAGCTCATTCAGTCTTGTAACCTCATATTCCTCATTTGTGATGAGGTTTTGTAGTGATATCCTCAGTGACAGGAGCTTGATCTCAATAGGGAGGATGGCTTATGATTTGTAGACCAAAGAGAATGGGGTGGCGCTTGTTGGTGTATGGATGCTAGTGCGGTAGGCCCATAAGGCAGGATTTAGCTGCAGATGCTAGTCACGACCAAAGTCATTGACTATTTTCTTGAGGATTTTCAAAATGGTTTTATTTGTAGCTTATGCTTGGCCATTGCCTTGTGGATAGTATGGGGTGGAAAAACGGTGCTGGATTTTAAATTTTTCACATAAATCACGGACATCCTGATTTTTGAAGGGTGTCCCATTATCAGAGATAATGGATTGGGGAACACCGTATCAGCAAATGAGGTAGTTCAGGATGAACTTGGATATTTGTTTTCCCGTGACATAGGTCATGGGAATTGCTTCGACCCACTTTGTGAAATATTCAATGGCAGTGATGATGAACTTGTGACCATTGGATGAGGTGGGTGAGATTTTACCAATGAGATCGAGCCCCCATTGTGAAAAGGGCCAAGGTCTAACAATGGGATGCAGTTCTTGAGTTGGTGCATGAATAAGGTCTCCATGTTGTTGGCATTGTAGGCATTTTCTGACAAAGTTGTGTGCCTCTCTCTCCATCGTCGGCCAGTAGTACCCGGTTCTCAGCAACTTTTTAGCCAAGGTCATACCACTTGAGTGTGACCCGCACGTGCCATTTTGTACCTCAATTAGAGCAATCAAGGCTTCCTCGGGCTTTAAACAATGTAGCAAGGTTCCGTCAGTACTTCTACGAAAGAGGGTCTTTCCTAGGATGACGAATCGTGAAGTCCTTTTGACAAAAGTGCGTTTTAGGTTCAGGGTGATGTCAGTGGGGAGGATTCCTAACTTTAGGTAGGTGTATATGTCATGATACCAAAGATCATTGGGACCAACGAGTTCACGCATGTATTCTAACTCCGGTACCTCGAACGTGGGTACGAGAAGCTGTTCTACAAGGAATTCGGGTTTAGAGACGTTGCGAGGAATGTCTAGTAAGGATCCAATTGTCGCCATTGCATCGGCTGCTCTGTTGTTTGTCCTTGGTATCTACTCAAAGGTGATGTCGATGAAAGATTCCTTGAGGCTTTCTACCACCTTCTTGTATGGTGTGAGCTTATCATCCTTGGTTTGGTATTCACCGTTGACTTGGTTGATGATAAGTTGTGAGTCCCCGTAGACCTTTAGCGCCATGATTCGCCACTGTGCTGCAATCTTGAGGCCTATGGTCAAAGCCTCGTATTCTGCAATATTGCTAGTGCATGGGAACGCCAGCTTATATGATCTAGGTATACAGTCTCCTTGTGGGGTGATGAAGAACACACCAGCTCCTGATCCATGTTGCGTGTGGGAGCCATCGAAGTACAATTTCCAGTGGTCGGCTATACCAAGGTTAAAAAGGGACTCATCTAGAAATTCTGATATGAGTGGGTTATCTGTGTAGATGGGAGCTTTTGCGAGCTGATCTGCAATGACTTGTCCTTTTATGGATTTTCATTCTACATACTCGATATCATGCTCGGACAATATCATTACCCACTTAGCCATTCTACCTGTAAGCGTTGCTTTTGACAATAGATACTTTAGAGGGTCTATCTTGGCAATCAACTTGATTTGGTGAGCTAGCATGTAGTGTATGAATTTTTGAGCTACAAATACTAGTGCTAGGAAATATTTTTCTATTGATGTGTAATTGATCTCATGCCCCACCATTGTTCTGTTGATGTAGTAGATAGCCCACTTGGTTCCCTTCTCATCATGTTGGGCTAAAAGGGCCCCAAGGGCGGTTGTTGTTGCTGATATGTATAGGATTAGTGGCTTCCCGATAATTGGTGGCATCAACACAGGTGGCGTAAGTAGATATTCTTTTATTTTACTGAATGCTTGCTCGCATTTGTCATCCCACCTGAAAGCTACTCCCTTGTGAAGCAGGTGTGAATAGGCAATCTGCTTATCTGCTAGTTGTGCTATGAATCTTCGGATGGACTAGAGTCTACCTTGTAATCCTCTTAGTTTTTTTAACATTCTTAGTGCTTCCATTTCAAGAATTGATTTTACCTTTGCAGGGTCTACTTCTATCCCTCTCATTGAAACTATGTATCCCAGTAGCTTTCCTAATTGTACTCCAAAGACACACTTCTTTGGGTTGAGTCTAACCTTGTATTGCTCCAGCCTATCAAATATAGCACTTAGAGTTGCTACATGATCCTGTCTCTTTTTTGATTTAGCCAGTATGTCGTCTACATAGGCTTCGACTATTTTATCGATCATGTTGTGGAAGATCAATATCATGGCTCTTTGGTATGTAGCTCCTACATTTTTCAACCTAAACGGCATCACATTCCAACAGTAGGTACCCCAAGGACATGTAAAGGCTGTCTTATGTTGGTCTTCCTTCGCTATCATTATCTGATTATACCCCGAGAAGCCATCCATTAGGGATAGCATCTCATGTCCGACCGTCATATCCACTATCATGTCAATGTTGGGTAGTGGAAAATCATCCTTAGGACATGCTTTTTTTAGGTCTCTGAAATCAGTGTAGATGTGGATGCCCCCTTTTGGTTTTGAGATAGGTACAAGATTTGATACCCATTCTTGATAGTCGATCGAGTGTATGAAGCCAACATCCAAAAGTTTTTGTAGCTCAATTTTGACGAGCAAGGCTATTTGTGGGTGCATCTTCCTTAGCCTTTTTCTGACTGGTTTTGCTCTGGGGTATACGACCAAATGATGAACTAATACTTCAAGGTCCAAACCTGGCATGTCAGCATAGGTCCATGCAAAATTTACCTTTCTTTCTTTTAGGAATTCTGCCAACAGTTCTTGTTCTTCTGTTTTGAAGTGTTTGAGAGTAGAATGTGATTTGTGGCTCTGTTTCTATTCCCAAGTTGACAAGGTTGCACTATTCTGCCAATACTGTTGATTTCTCCTAATGTAGAGAAATAGGGGGGAGATTGAATCCTTAATCCTCTAGCACCTTAGAGAGGTTTTCACCATTGGATGTGTCCTTTATTTTTACTATTTTATGGTTAGAGAGTGCCACAGTGTGGTTTTCACTTAATAACTCCGAGCTTACTCTTGATATTTTTCTTTTGCGACTGAAGGACTCAATCATCTCCCCATAGTATGCTTGTGTGTTTAATTTGATGTTGAATCCAACCTTGTGATCCCTTCACGGAACTGTATCCCTTAGTCCCATGAATTCTGAGAGGGCCTCATCATTTTTGAACAAGTCTAGAATCGGTGGTCCCCGTTGGTCGTGATCGATGAGTTGGGGGTGTGCTAAGGTAATTCGGTGGGTTGGTTGATTTGACTCAGTTGTGGATGCACTTATCATTAACAAGGTGGAATCCTTGAAAAGCCTAGGGAGACTTGCTATGGTATCATCATCATCACTACTAGCACAAACATCAGTGACGTCAAAGGTGTAATTATCGAGCGGGATACCTAGGCAAACGGATGGTCTAGGAGTGGTCGTTGTTACTTGAGGAGAGGACCTAACTGCTCTCCTAGGAGTACCTCTGCCATGTACAGATATACTCAGAGGAGTATAGCCAAGGCCAAGGTTTTGTATTCTTCTTTCTACAATGATGGGCTCCAACCGTCCATCATTGTTTCTTCCCAGGCTCTCATTCCTATTATAGCCCATACCAAAATCATTTTTAACCCTCTGTTAGTTTCCTCCATGGGAAAGGTGGGAGTGGGTCTTTCATCTTGGTATAGATTATTTTTGATGTCCACCTCATCCACATTCTCCCGACTGAGATCCCCCATCGGTGGAATCCAAAGGTTTTGGTTCTAATAGTGCAAATAGGTGTTTGAACTGGCTGGGGTTGCCCATGTGACCTAGGAGATTGTGGTAACTCTCCTACAACAAATGCATTTCTCTTCATTCTGTAATCACCACATCCATTGTCCTGTATCATGTTCTTAATCTTGGATATGTCGGGGATGGCGGGTGTCTCTGTCGCAGAAGTGGAGGTGAGATTGGCTGGGTCTATGTATGAAGTAGATGGTCCTTCATCATTTTTGGGTACTTAAGGGATCTTGTAAAACTTGGCTTCCAATTTTTTGCAATAGGCAAAAGGTTCAGGATCCCCATGTATAGTAACCTCCTCATTCTGATGTGAGAACTTGATGCATTGGTGGCAAGTTGAGGCCACTACCTTCATTCCATGTATCCACAGGCATCCTAGGAGGATGTTGTATGGTAGATCAAGGTCGAGGACTTGACAGGTGATTTCCATGGTTGTTGGCCCCACTTGGATGGGGATCTTGCTAGTTCCCTAGGACACTCTTTCTTGGTCGTCATATGCCCTTATTGTGATGCTTTTGTTCTTGTTGATGGAATCCTCGACGAATCCCAATTTCTTTATGAGTTTTAAAGAACAAATGTTGAGGCCTACACCCCTACCAGGACTCATTTGACTTTCTTTTTGTGGATTAGTACTTGGAGGGAGTGCGCGGTTATGAGATGGTTGTGGAGGGAAATCTTGATCCAAAAATGTAATGAGGTTTGGGGTAACAATGTTACCCACCATAGCCTAAAATTGCTCTATGTTGAGGGTAGCGGCAATGGTAGACGTAGCTAGTGCTTCATCAAGGATCTTCCTATGGGTGGCGGAGATTTTCAGTAATTCCATGATGGAGATATGGGCGGGTGTTCTTTTTAGCTGGTCAATGACATTGTAATCATAGGGGATGGCCTTTGTATTGGAAATGGGGGTCTTAGCAGGTGTCCCAGCAATGGTAACCTTTCCACCTCATGTGGTGACTCCACAGTCATTGTTGGCTCCCTTGATATTTATGATGGTGACCATCTCATCGACGCATCCGACTATCTCCTCGTATACTAGATTAGCACTACCATACTTTTTCTTTCCCTTATTATTCCCTTGGTTATGGTTCGGCATCGGATTCGTGTATATCTTTAGGTCTTGGTTTCCGGTCGGCTGCTCGATGTTGATGACCTTATCCTCAATGAGGTCTTGGATGATGTTTTTGAGTCTCATGCAATTAGCAGTGGTGTGTCCTTTGACTTTGTGAAAGTCACAAAGGAGGTTCTCATTATACCACGGTGGCTTGGTCATGGGTTTCGTGTACTGTTCAAAATTAGAGATTTTGATTAGATTTTCCTTGACCAGCTTCTTCATTATGAACTCAATCGATTCACCAAGAGCTGTGAACTCCCTCTTGGGGGGAAACTTGTTGCGGGGAGGTGGTCCTCCTTGATTACCCAAATTGTTGACTTGATTGGTGGAAGACAGTTGTGGTTGTGCTACTACCACATTAGTTTGCACATTGTTGTGATTATGATTTTGCGATTGATGATAATTTTGGATATTCTACTTAGGGGCATTGATGACCACCTTAGCGTCGACAACACTGTCGTTCGTGATATTTATATTCCTCAACCATGCTTGAGGTTTATCATTGTAGTTGTTAGACGAGTGGTTATCCTATGGTGGAGTGAATGTTGGTGCACCTTCTCACACAGTAAGGGCTCTTTCAATGTTGAGCGCCTTTGGAATCAGTTGATCATATGATGTGATGCACTGCATTTTTAAGTTAAATGCCAAGTTTTTATCTAATTTGGCTATGATGGTGCAAACCTATTGTTCTTCTGGCATATTCCACTTGCTCTGATTGGCCTTGGATCACCATCTTTACAAGAAGGATGTGAATAACTCTCCTTTTTCTTGTTTGAGTGTAGATAATTCTTCCAAACAGACATCCGCACCCATATTGAAAGCGTAATTTTTAAGGAAAGCCTCCACTATTTCCTCGAATGTTTTAATGCCCGTGGGTAGGCGAGAAAACCATTCCATAGCTGGACTAGTCAGGCTTTGGGGGAAGAGTCGCATTAGATACGTGTCATCATATGCGACCTCCATGCAGTGCACCTGAAATTCCCTGACGTGGTTTTCAGGGTTGCCCGTTCCATTGTATTTGTCAAATTTGGGGATCTCGAATCTTCTATCAAATGGATAAGGGCACAAGTTGCCTGGTGTTCGAGTTGTTTTTCCCACTTGGACGTCCAACACCTGTTGTGAGAGCAGTTTGATTTGTGTTGCAACATCTTTTCTCAAATCAGGAGGTGGGATGAATGAGTTGTGAGGTGTTCGAGGTGTTTGATGGGGGGGAGCGTACTAGAGAGCGTTTGTTGCAAGCTTGGTTGTGCGTTCAAAGCCTGATGGTATGCCTGTATTTGTGTCAACAATGCTTATTGTTGATATTGTTGTTGTTGTTCCAACAATGCTTGTTGTTGGTCCATCTGCTATTGTTCCCATGAAGCCTGTTGTTGATCAATTTGTTGTTGAGCTAGTAAAGCCTGTTGTTGGTCTAGCTGTTGTTGTGCCAACAAAGCCTGTTGTTGGTTGAGTTGTTGTTGTGCTAATAAAGCTTGTTGTTTAGCTTGTTGTTGCACCTAAAAGTCTTGCAGGGCTTGTTGATAAGCTTGCAGGTGGATTGCTTGCAACTACGCTTGGTACTATGCTTGTGCTTGGGCTTGTGCTTGGGCTTGAGCTTGGGCTTAAGCTTGAGCTTGTGCTTGGCCTTGTGCTTGGCCTTGTGCTTGAGCTTGAGCTTGAGCTTGTGCTTGGGCTTGCACTTGAGATTGGACTTGAGCTTGGGCTTGAGCTTGAGCTTGCTGCTTTTGCTGGAGTATTCTCTGTTGATTGGCTTTTTGAAGGGTTTGGATTAGTATGGTGAATGATTTTGCCATGTTGGCTTTTGGTGGGATGGGTGGGGGAACAGGAATCATGCCAACCATTGTGACTGATGAAGGGGTTATGGTGGTGGTCAGGATTTGAGTTGTTGGAGGGGTGGTGGAGATGATTGGTCCTTGAGATGGCATGTTTTGGGATACTTGAGGACCAATTGCGGTGGTGGCTTGTATGGTTGCCACTTGTTGTTGTGATGATGTGGGAAAGAAGAGGGAATTGGGTGTGATGTTTAGATTGTTAGGTTCTATGAAACCATCGATGTTGATAGGAGGAAGACCCAATCCAAGGGGTGATGTGGTTGTGCATGAAAATGGGGGAAGGGATGGAATGTTTCTTTGGAAAAACAGATTTACAACGTCAGTTGCTTCAAACAAGCTTCCTTCTTCAAGCAGTAGAGAAGTTTGTATGTTTGTTTCACATGCTGGTGTTGCACGGAATGAAGATGAGCCAACATGGTTATGGAAAGTGAGCAGGACGTAGGGGTGGGATGGATTTTCCAGAAGAGACGTGACCACCGTGGTGGTGATGACTGTTTCTTTGTTAGCCACAAGGTGGTGTTTTTTCAATTCTTGGAACATGGCACTCCCCTTGTTCACATTTCGGCGAGGTTGGTGTGATGACCGATGTGGTGCAAGGTACTTCTTGATTAATATTTGACATTGGGGATGCATTAGATATAGGCACATCTGTACTAGTGCTTGTATCAAGGTCGGGAGGGGGCGGGACCCCTCCTCTTGTTATTTTATTTAAGTATTTGAACATAGCACTGACAATTTTGTGGTTCTCTGGATTTTGAACCATCTCCATGATTTCGGATTGTGTCATCCCCATGTCTTTGTTTATGATGTCCTCTTGACCACTCTCCTCTTGAGGATTTTGTGATGATAAGGGAGAGTTGCTTGGGGGATTGCTTGATCCTGCTAGGTTCACTTCGATGTTTAAATGACTCATATCCATGGAAGTTGATATTTCTCTAATATTCTCCATGTTCTTCTTGTGTTGAGATCTTGTTTGGACCATAAAAAATAGGGATTTGCTAGATCCTAACCCTTTAGGTCCAAAAGAGAAGAACTAGGGAAGCTAAAAGATCAAAGATGGTGGTAATGATGATGGGTTAAATGGATGACAATGAGTGAATGAAACCTTTGGAGAACTTTTGAAGGTGTATGATAAACTTGTAAGGGCTTTTGAATTGATCGATTGTAATAATTTGACTATATGCGTTAAGTCAAATAGGATTGTTGTGAAGTTGTATTCCCTAAGAAGTTGCATTATCCTAGGGGAACTTGCACAAATGGATGGATTGACTAATTGTGTTAAGTCAATGTATTGTGAACTAATAGACTTTAAGAAGTTGTGTTATCCCAAAGAAAAAAATTTCCAATGGTTGAGACTATGTTGACTAGGTGTGTTAAGCCAAGATATGGTGATGTTGATTTAGCCCTCTAAGTTTAGCGTGATGATTGATTTCTAGAATTCGCAAAAGGTTTGATGATGAAATGAGATTTGGTTGATGGAGGAATGAATGGGAATGACAACTTTGATCTTGAACCTTATCCTAGACACAACTCTCTCTACAAACCTCGGTATTGAAGAACATGCTAGACTTCCTATGGGAGAAAAGCAAACCTTTCAAAAAGTTCAGGATTTTGTTGACAATAAAATGCATACAATGCGGGATTATTCCTTGAGGCTTTTTTGTAAAATTTGTACACAAGTCTCTCCCTTACTTCAAGGAGCATCTCAAGGCGTTGCTCACAGATTTTTAGACTTACTTTCTTGAACTTTGGCTTTGGGATTTTGATCTTGCGGGAAATCATTGGAAACAACACATATGTAGTTCAATTTGTCTCTTTATCTTGGTTTAATGAGATTCCTTTTATCCAAGACACTTGCTTGCTTAGGTTTCAAACTATATGTCTAGTGTCCCACTTTCTTTCTCATCCCACAAGGTCCTTTGTGTGGAAATCGAGGAAAATAGGGCAAAAGTTCCTTATGTTTATCCTTGTTGAAAACAAATGATGGTAGAATTTGTGCACTTAGAAACCTCTAGGAATATGATTCCTAGGGAAAGCAAGAGTGTCCAAAATCGTCAAGAGGTATTTGTTTCCCACAAGGTGTTTGAAATTTGAAGGTCTTTGTGTATGTTTGTTTTTCAAATGTTTTCAAGATCAATCAATGTATTTCTTCCAAGCACTTTTTACACTCCTAGGATGATGAGGCAATACCTTGTTGGGTTCCCACTTGGATAAATCCAACTGCGCATATCTTGTGCGAATGGCTAAATGCTTGACCACACTAGCTCCCCTCCACGGCACTCACTTATTCGGGTCAACCAAGCATTAGTACCCATGAATCTCCCATGGCATACTTTCCATTTCCACAACAAGACCGCATGTATAATGTGGGGCAGCTTCAAAGAACATAACCTTTTGCACCAACAAGATAGACAAGGTTTTGGCCTTTTTCTAAACAAGGGGTTCTAATTCAGGCATTACATTCGTGGGGGATTATCCAACATCGGCGAGAGTCCATTGTTGTCCATCTCATCGGAATAATCCTCGTGATATTGGCCTTTGTTCCAATATCCACACTTATATCCCGGGTGGAAGTTGTTTGGCTTTAGCGTGTTCCCGGTTGGGTCGTTCCCTTGGGTGATTACTTTTTCCCACAAGGTAGGCCCTCTAAGATAAACAAAAGCTAGCTAACATATCCCGTCATTTACACAACCTTCGTTGAAAAACAAAGGGGAAAACCTTCGCAATATGTTGTGCTCACACTCGCATGTTTTGTTCAATTTTAAGTGCCCAAATCAAAATGTGGAGGCAGTATTTTTGACAAGTTAATATCACCAAAATGCTTTTGATTCTCAAGATCATTGTAAAGCGCGAGAGAAGCGCATACGCATTTTAATGATGTTAATTTGTGAAAAAGTTTACAAAACATGAAAGACACTTGTTCATTTTAAACCTCAAAGCAATAATGACTTCTTTTTAAGAACCAAATAGAAATGTGAATTTGCCTTGTTCAATTGTTACCTTTTAAACCAAATCTAGTGTATTTGCCTAAAAGTTCTTTTTAGCCCCCTTGGCAACTTTTGAAAGAAATTTGATTTTGTTTATTTTAGAACCCAATGGAAATTTAGTGTCCTAAGGTCAATGAACTTATCAAATCATTTATAGAGTGATTAAAAACACTTTGTACACATAAAAGGCATGGTGCCATAAAAATGAAATTACTTGTTCTTTTTAAACCCAAAATAAATTTATTTTTCCTAAGGCCAAAGATTTTAACAAATTTTCTCAAGGAGTGTTAAAGAACACTTTTAGTATTTAGAAACACTTTGGGTTTGTGAAGATAACATCATGATGAACTTCTCCTTTTGCTTCCATCCTGCAAAATAACAGAAAAATAGAGAGCAAAAAAAATACAGCAAACCAAGTTAATGCTAAAAAGTTTAAAAATTTATTCAAATTTTAAAACCAAACTGTTCCCGCGGCAGAGTTTAGCAAGTGCAGTGTTATTTAGCGGGTGCAGTGCTACTTAAAAACATAGGTGGTGCTATACAGTGCCGCGCGGTCGACTGTATGTGGTGCTCTGTAGAAACAGAGACCACGGGTGCGGCGAAGTTTTACATGCGGTGGAGTTTAGAAGCGGCGGTGTTCAGCAAATTTTCAAATTTGGAGCGCGGGAAGCGATTGCGGTGCAATACAGCACCACATCTAAGTCCACGGTGCAATACAGTGCCGCCTCAAACTTCCGCGGTGCAATTTCCTATATGTGAGTAAAAAACGTGAGAAAACCGCGGAATTTTGAAAGAAAAACGTGTTAAATGTGAGATTGCCCTCCTTCTAGCGCCAAAATGTGAACCCCTAAACCTGCAATTGCACAAAGATGACAAACATTGTTAGTGTTAGATCTAAATGCATGCAAAGAGTTAGAGATTCCCCACAAAATCCATCTATTAAAGCTAAAATTAGGAAAATGAAGAATATAAAACAAGAAACTTAAAATAAATCCTAATTAAGCCAATAAAATGATAATCCCATAGGGGAATTGGTGCCAATGATATGTTGCAATTGGCCCTTTCCCAATTCCTATGTTGCAATGTGAGTTGATTGAATTAATGGTCAAATCTCCAAAGAGATTTGAGCATAATCTTGTTATAATCTATGAAAAATGATGGATGATTGGAAGCAATGAGCAAAATTAGTTCTCAATTGAAGAGAGTAACTTTGCATGTAAATTGTGGATGAAGATTGAGGAGAAGAGTCTCCAATTTATAGATTCAAATCTTGGAAGAGATAGTGGAAATAAGCAATGTGGGACAAAAGATATTCTAATGGCATTGTGCCACTTGTCCAAATGTGATTGGATGAGGAATGTGCAAGTTTTGGCCAATGTGCCAATAAATGCAATTAGGTGGCATTTCAAATTTGAGAAATGACATGTTGAAGAGGGAAAAGGAATGAAGTTAATGTCACTTGGCTCAAGGTCAAGAACATGTAAGAGGCTTTTAATGCCTTGTTGGAAGGACCAAGCCCATTTGAATTTTGAATTCAAATTGAGGGAATATTCCCTTTTGATGCTTTGTGAGGGAAAATAGATGAATTAATAAATCAAAGTAATTGATTTATTGTGCAACTTGCATTCTCTAGAGAATTTTAATGAAAGGGATTAAGTTAATCATGGTTTTGATTAATTTAATGAAGAATTAGATGATGTGATAATTTAGACTTAGATTTATGAATTGATTTAAGTCAATAATTGAGAGGAAATGATTCATTAAATAAATAAGTTGATTTATTTAACCAAAGGGGAATATGTTAAATTAAATCAAATAGGGTTTAATTTATTTAATTTAATAGGAGGACTTTAGAGATTTAATTTAAATAAAATGAATTATTTAAATGAACAGAGAAAGATGATTAATTAAATTAAATTGATTAATTTAATCACCAAAGGAGAAAGACTTAATTAAATAAATAATGATTTATTTAATTAAGGGATGAAAGGTGTTGATAAGCTGAGAGTATGATTCAAGACGAAACGACGTTAATAGGATCAGAATTAGGTGCATGTATATTTTACGTGTCTACAATATTTTATTAACTTCATCATTTAGGAACCTTTGTTCTTTTTCATACTCCTTCAATTTATCTTCTAATCCCTTAACAGTTGCTCAAGTGAACATGGTCGAATGCATGGTCATTGTGGCTTCCTCCAAAGGGGTGGTATCTTGTATTGTCCTTACCATCACTACCCCCCCTTTCATCCCTTGAATTACATCCAATAATTTTGGCTTCTGTGTATTTTTTTGTTTGATCCATATGGCTACCTAGGTTTCAATATTTGGGTTATACCCAGTTTCACTCACTCCTTCATCGAAGTCAAATTTTGTAACTAGCATTGGATCTTCCTAAGCCCACACTTGATCAAGCAGAAACATTTTATTTAATTCCAAGCTAGGGAAAATGAGCATATTGCTCTTCAAGAACATTTCTCTAGCCTTCTAGGGGCTAATGTCAATGTTGTCAACTCTTAAATCCTAGAAAGTCTATGCTACCATTTGATTTTTCTCTGATTCTTCAATTTCTACTTTAGTTGATTCCATCCTCTCTTCAAACTATTTTATCTTCATCTTCCTCCAGAAATCCCTAAACTCAAGAGTCTTAGTGAATTCATCATCTTAGAATACAACAAAGCTTGAATTCTTGCACCGACTGTTCCAAATATAGCACCATTTTTGGACAGGTGTGGGATTCCCTTGCTCATCTACTCTAGCCAAGTCCATTCTTTTAGTCCAATGGTCCCTATTCTGGTACAATTTTAGATGACATAGTAGGGAATAGTGTCTGAATGTAATGAATGCTCTATCCTCTATAACTTGGGAGAATTCATCATCTATCGCCTTCTCAAGGTATGAAGCAAATTCATATTCAATATTAGTTTCAGGGTTTTGAATTCTCATGGCCATCATCATTAGGCATCTTGGTATTTTATCTTGAGCATTGATCCCCAACACTTGGCAAAAAGATAAATATGCATTCACAAAGTAATACTTAAAATATGTCACAGTAAATAGTCTAGTAGTGATAGCAGAGATGGGGATTGTTTTGTTACCAATGCCTCTTTTCATATATAGGGGTACCTCATCAATTCTATAAGTCCTTCTTAACCTAGCATAATCCTCCTCACTTTTCTATAGGTTTATCTTGGTCAGAGTGTGCTTGTTTAAGTCAAAACACTCAATGATGGTTGTTCTGGTTACTTCCACCAATATTGTGTTGTTTGGAAACCTTACTGCTTTGGTAGATGAGTGATAGTGTTTGGCTAGCAGTTTGATAAATTTTGCATCAACAAAAACATTTGGGACAATCAACCTTGCTAAATCCAACATCCAAGGGTTTGACACTGGAATCTTCTCATTTTTCTTACTGTAAAAATACCAAAATTGGTCCCATCCAGATTTGGGAATGAGGGCATCCCTACAACTTTGTGTGGTGTCCACGATAAACTTCTTATTACCCTCTTTGGTAGACCCTAGAAGTACATCTAATATGGACTAATGGAGTGGTCTCTTTTTTACTTTAGGTTCTTCATCTTTAATTTTAGGCTGACTTTCTTTTACTTTTGATTGTTTTCTTTTAGGAGGCATGTTTCAATTTTCTCTACTATGGCTTCAGATGACAAAAACTTGAAATATTTTTTATATTAATAGAGCTCTTTCAGAGAGTTTTCGTGCACTTAGCTGAGTATTTGATGCTTGTAGGACTTCTTCTTCTTGTGTCCTTAGCTCCTTCCATGCTAGTGCACTAAAATTGAGTGCGATATTGGGAAAACTCACTTGTCTTTGGATGGTGTGATATTAATTCATATCAGTTTTAATGTCAGTGCTTCGTAAAATAATTGCATTTAATTTTGGCAACTGAAGTGATTTTCTGCATTTATTGTTATAAATTATAATGATGCCACGTTTCCATACTATCACTATATGTTATTATACCCATTATGGTATGGCGGTTTTTTGCCCTTCCCTTTTGTTGTTTACCACACTACCACCTTGCTTAAGACCTCTTACTTTTGGTTTGTGTTGTATACCACTCTACCATAGCAATATTATCCACCTCACGTGGTACTGTGATGTCCACTTTTCTTCCAATGATTATCGCTCTACCACCTTGCTAAAGACTTCTTGTTGTAGGGTTGCAGTGTATACCATTCTACCACATAGCTTGCTCACCCTCTTGGCTATATAGCAGTGTATGATTTATCTTCTTTTTGTTTACCAACTTACCACACTCCTATGAATCGCCTTATGCAGGATGGCGGTGGGTATCGCATTACCACATTGCCTTATAATTCTCCCCGTGGGGTGGCGGTGAGTATTGCTTTATCACACAAGCTATATAATCCCTTGGTGGTATAGCGGTAAAGGATAATTTCTTAACTTAGAAGTTGCCATCCCGTGTTTCCTTTATTTTGGTGTTACAATACTATGGTAAAGGCAAAATTTCCTTTTTTATGATTATCTGGAGGAATAAATAGGTATATACAAAGGGAATGTTGGTGACGGTATGGATCTTGTCACACAAATTGTTGCATTTCATGTTAAATACAATGAAAATATTAGGTTGAAGGATTAGGGTATAGGTTTGAGGGTATATGGTTGAAGGATTAGGTTGAGGTTCCAATGTATAGAGTAGAGGATATAGGGGTTGAGGGTTTAGGGTTTAAGGGTTGAGGTTTGATGGATTAAGGATTGAGGGTTGAGAATTGAGGGTTGAGGGCTCAATGTATAGGGATGTAGAGGGTAGAGGGTAGAGGGTTTAAGGGTTTAGGGTTTGAGGTTTGAGGGTTTAAGGTTGAGGGTAGAGGATTGAGGGTATACGGTTGAGGGTCTAATGTATAGGGTATAGGGTATAGGGTATAGGGGTTGAGGGATTAGGGTTAGTTGAGGGTAGAGGGTAGACTAGGGTTGATGGTTTAAGGGTTGAGGGTTGAGGGATTAGGGTAGAGAGTTTAATTGGGTTTAAGGTTTTAAGGGTTAATGAGGGTTGAGGGTTGAGGGTTGAGGGTAGAGGGTATTGGGTTGAGGGTAGAGGCTAGAGGCTAGTTTAAGGGTTTACTATGATGTAGGGTTGAGTGTTTAAGGGTTTAAGGGTTGATGTTTTTGGGTTGAGGGATTACTAGGGTAGAGAGGGAGGGATGGATGGAGCGAGAGATGGAGGGAGAAGTGAGATAGCGAGGAGAGAAGAGGAGGGAGGGGCAGAGATATATGAGGGTTGAGGATCCAATATATAGGGTAGAGAGTTGAGGACTTATAGGGTTGATGGTTTAGAGTATTAGGTTGAGGCCTATCTACTAGGCCAGTTGAGGGATTAGGGTTGAGGGTAGAGGGTATATAGAAGGTTTAAGGGTTTAGGGTTTAGTGTTTAAGGGTTTATGGTTGATGGTTAAGGGTTGAGGCTAGAACATTTGGGGTATAGGTTTGAGGGTGGTTGAAGGATTAGGGTTGAGGGTCCAATGTATAGGGTAGAGGGTATAGGGTTTGAGGGTTTAGGATTTAAGGTTGAGGGTTGAGGGATTAGGGTTGACTGATGAGGGTCCAATGTATAGGGTAGAGGGTATAGGGGTTGAGGGTCTAGGGTTTAAGGTTGAGGGTAGAGGGATTAGGGTTGAGGGTTGAGGGTTGAGGGATATTTTAATGCAAGTGAAATGTAGGCAAGCAATTGAAGGCTAGTGAATATTAGGGAAGGATTTTTTTTTCTAACACCTCTAATCCCTTAACCCTTAATCCTTGTTAGATCAAAACAATTAGGCACTCAATTAGACGCTAAATTAGGTGCTAAAGCAGGCTCTAAAGTAGGTGTTAAATTAGGCATTAAAATAGGTGCTAATGCTGGCACTCATCTAGGCGCTAAATTGGGCATTAATTTGGGCACTAATTCAGGTGCTAATTTGCACCTAAATTAGTGCCAACTTCTTTTGATCGATGCAATAAATACCAAAAATAGTGCCATCTCGATAAATAGCGCCGAAGTTTTCAAAAAATTGGAGAAAAATACATTAAAAGAGTGGGTGGAAGCAAAAAATGGAGCTAATCACAAGGATTTGTTGTAGTGGCACATGGCTTCTTCATCAACCTATGGGTTTATTCCTTCCTAAGGCAAGATGTGTTTCTTTCAAGCATTGGATCATCTTTTGTTTTCAACCATTCTTCATTGGCATTAGATCTTCTGCATTATGGGGGTAATATCTTATCTCTCTTTTTTTCCCTCTTATGAGGGTCATTAATTATATATTCATGATGGATGTAGTCCTTGGGGGTATCATTGAGTCCTCCATACATCATCTTTCTTTGTATTTTTTCTTTTTTTTGGAGGAGTTTTGTCTCACTGGGTTTTCTCCTTTTCTTTGTTTGTGAGAGATTTCATTGTAAATGGGTACCTAACATGGCCTAGTAGCCGAGACCCATAATCATCTTCATTTTTTGCATCTTTTCATAATAATCTACTCCCTAAGTTGCACTTAAGGTAGGGCATTGGTGAGAATAAATGTCTTGTACCTAGCTAATTCCTATTAGGGAGACTTATTCACAAGTTAAGTTTACTTAATTTCTAGATGTCCTTCTAGAATTCTTAGTTGTATAGATAAGATCTTGTCCTATCTTATCTTTTTGACTTTTTTGTCAGGTTATTTGTCTCATAGCATAATATTAAGACACATTTCATAATATTTTCTAATCTTATCTCTTAGCTTGCCTTTATAAGTAAGACCTCTCTTGTACATTTTTATATTCAATATAATAATCTTGCATCCGTAACCAAGCAAGTTATTCTTTCCATTTTCTCTCTTGTGGGAGATATTTTGGTCTAGCAGTTGTTCTTAGGGGTGTTGGGAGTTCACCATTAACTCCTACATAGATCGTCTTCTTTGACATGATAAAAAGGACACAAATATATGAAAAAATGAAGACCATGTATTTCAAACTATATTAAAATCATCTTGTCATAATTTTCTATCCTAGTATTTAAAATGATGTTTTTCATGAAGTCTTATAAATATTTTATATGAGCTTGATACTTTTCAAACCAACTCCCCCCAACTTTATTACATAGTTCCCATAGGTCTTATATAGTACAATTATTTTATAAGTGAAATATTTATAGGGAAAATAATTTACAATAATACCCAAAAGACATATACATATAATTTTTATATGTATTACATTATGCAAGTTGGGTCTTACATCCAAGACTTGACCTTTAGCAGGTTTTATTGACATACACACACCCCCTCAATTGAAACTCATTAAGTCCAAGTATTGATCTAAATTTGAAGAAAGTGGCACTACATAGAGGTTTCATATGTTGGGATTCTTTCCTAATTCTTCTTGATCATTCTTTATCTTCTACCTAATAATCATATGAATATACCTAGAGAAAAAAATTATGATGGAAAACTTTACCTTAAGAGAAGTTCACATGATCTTCAACATTTTTTTCTTTTCTTTTTTCAAAATAGGAGTCTCTAGAAAGTGTAAAATAGCTTTCACTATCATATAATAAAGTATGAAAAATACTAATACCTAAATTAAAACTTTTACACTAATCTTCTAAGCCACATTGATTCTTTTGGGGCTACTTTTATATTCAACCTTTTGATTAAAGTATCATATAAGTTATCTTGTGTAATAAATACTATGTTTGAAGGGATAACACGTACACAATTTATTTTAAAGATATAGTCTACAATAATCAAATAATAAGGACCATAATATATTAACATTTATTCCATTTATCATTTTTAAATTTCTATGTGTTATTTTGTAAAAATATGGATTTTGGATTTAAATAATAATAGTTTTATTAAAAACTAGTTTAATCACATTACATTTCTTAAAGTACTATGCATACTTTGTTTGAAATACCCATATCTGATCTTAGAACATGGTGAATTTGAATAATGAAATAAGCTTAGATTTGTTGTCTCTAATATTTAATTTAATTAATAATTAAGTTGACTACATATAATAGATCTATAATAATGTGGCACTATTAAAAATTATGTTTTGATGGTCTTTATCAAGGAGATCATATAGGATTTTCATAAATATAAGAAAGTATAATTCACAATGGTCATCCTACAAAATATATAGAATAAGTGAACTATCATTTCTAGGTTTCCTCATTGGACAATTTCTTACGGCTATAGCCGTCCACTATGAATAGGTGCATTACATGCAACAAGTTTAGAGGAATTTTTTAATACAAGAAGCTCATTAAAAATGCATGCTAAAGTAACACTTAAGAGAGAAATTTATATATAATAGTCAAAGATGCTTTGAGATTTTATGCAATTCCACCTTATTCATCATTTTCCCTTGGCTTTTGATTCACATACTTATTCAAAATTCTCATTAATTTATTTTGCATACAATATAGTCATTTATATTTAGGGTTTAAACATCTAATAAGGTCTTGTATGTATATCTTACTATAAAGGAGATAATTTTCTTAACATAAATGACAAAAATACCCTCTATACTTACAAAGGAAATACTAATGAATCTATGAATTGAAAATTCAAATTGTTTCATAATATAATATATAAAATTTTGACATATATAAAATCTTAATACATGATTATAAATATGAGGTCAATTTTTTAAATACTCTTATAGACTATATTTATCAGAATTTTTAAAAAAATTCTAAACCTTAGCACTACTCTCTTTTTAAATCATAAAATAATGATAACAATCCTCTCGATCTTGCTTTTTTACAAGGTACCAAGCCTCTTCACTTGTTGTTTTCTATCAAAGTTGGTCACATCATGTGCTTCCTAGTCCCAACGCCATATAACATCATTTTTTTTAAAAATAAACATGCATGATTCTTTTTAATGTGAGAAATAATTTGATGAAGTAAATGAATACTAATGGGTGAGATATTCCTAAGGTAATTATCCAATCAAAGAGAAGCTTGATCTTATCATTTTTTATTATATTTTCACAAATTTAATTGAATATTATTTTTTCAAAGTTTCAATTATCAATCTTTGAACATCAAATAAAAGGTGATATTACAACTAGAATTTGAGACTCTCTACTAACATGAAGATAACAATTAATTAATAATCTCACTGATCAATAATCATAATTTTCTACAATGTCAAATTAAATTATTTCTAAATTTCTTAATCAATCAAGATTAGGTTGTTCCATATTGTCATATGTTCATTGATCTATCAAAATTATTACTCATACATTTCCTCTTTCAAATGTCTAATGATAGTAAATCAAGTTAGAAGATATTTCAAGCCAAAAAATATTTTAAATTCATTTTCCTTTAAATTACTCTTAAAGTTGGCTTTAAAAATATGGATTAAAAATCAAAATTAAAATAGTTTTAATTGAGGATTAGTTACAAATTTTGAGGTAAGCCTCGCCATTTCTCCACTTTCGCAAGTTGGATATCTTTCCCTCACAAAGATATTTCTTTGTATCCAAAACAAAGCATAAATCTACAAAAATCAGATCAATTTTAAATGTAACTTGATATGTTTCCATGGTTAGGTGAACATGTTCAAAAGTGAGCAAGCAATTGTAAATGTTTTTCTATTGGATTAAGTATAAGAAAAATTATTGTAAATGTTTCATTGATCAATGATAATATTGATGCATGGTTCATGAGTCCATAAAAACTAAGATACTCAACAATTGGGTAAATTTTTGGTACATTATATTCAACATATTCATTTTTTATGGCCTTCTCAATTAGCATGAATTATAGGGATGTCATTAATGAAATAAATATTATAAGCACTTTCTTTTAAAAAATACCCACATTCAAACTTCAAAGGGTGGTTAAATGTAATTCATTTCTTTTACATTTTTTTTCTATCATAATCATTATATATTTCAAGGATAAAAGATCGAACAATGTGCATTTAAGCACATATATAAAATAGACCAAAAAAATAGATCAAGCAAATTAATGTTGGAATAAATTGAAACAAAATAATAATGTTTTCTTCAACAAAAAATAAAGTAGTATATTTTAATTTCTAGAATGAGAATAATGAAAAATATTTATTGTGTGATAGAGTTTTTAATTTTTAATTAAAAATTACTTATAAAAAGGGGTGAAAAATATTTATTCAAGGGCCAAAAAACACAATAAGAGGCCAAACTGGCCAAAGTCAGCAGAAAAAAACCAAAGCAAATCAACCAACCAGAGCACAAAGCCCCAAAGCAAAACTAACTAGTCAGAAAATACTACTACACCTTTTGATCTTCATCCAAGAGTCTAGACAAAGAGTTACTTTTATTCAGATAAAATTGTCTCCAATCATACACATTCCAAACCCCCAACCTTCAGAAGCCCATTTAGCAAGGCAGTCAGCAACCTTGTTCCATTCCCTGGGAATATGAACAAATGAAATGTGTTCAAAATTTGAAGCAAGATGAAGGATTTTCTTCAAAATTAGAACCAATCTCCACGCCGAGCCCTGAAAATATCTCTTATTAAGAAGAGAGACCAAAATCATAGAATCAATCTCACAAATCACATTCTGCCACCCACACTCAATAGATCGCTCAAGAGCCTTAAGAATAGAACAAGCTTCCATCTGGTTATTAGACTGCACACCCATGTGTATGGAGAAGAGGAACTGTGCATTTCCCCTACTATCACGACCCACACCTCCTATCACAGCAGCTCCAGGATTGCCTCGAGCAGAGCCATCAGTATTAATTTTGAGAAACCCATCAGGAGAGGGACACCATTGCCCCACTCTATTCACTTTCTTAGAAGAATTTGAACTGCTCCTCCTAATCCCCTGGTGACCAAGAGGGGAGGAAAGCTTAAGACTAGAAGCAAACTACCTATCTAAAGATGACATAGGCTCACCCAAATCAAATTTGGCTGAGATTGTTTCCTTCAAAATACTTTGCACCTTATGCAAAACTGCACAACCATCTGACGACAATCACAAAAAATACGTTGATTCCTTTCCAACCAAATCTACCAAATAATAATAGACGGTCCCAACTCCCAAGCAGCCACTAAGCAAGAAGCGGAAATTGGAGGGTGTCCCAAATTCTCCCAGAAATCTTGCAAGGATAAGGAAAACCTAAAAGGTTTTTTCCAAATCTTACACCACAATCTCCAGATTTCTTGTGCATAAGAGCATTGGAGAAATAGATGAGAAGTACTTTCTTCACTACATCCACATAAAAAACACAAAGAGGGCCCACAAAAGTCATGTTTCCTAATATTTTCCCAAGTAAGGCATTTATCATGGCTTAGAAGCCATAAGAACATATTGTATTTGGGCCACCCAACCTTATTCCATATGTGCTTCCACCAAGGATAAACTCCCACCTCAACATGTTGAGACACTAGTGCAGCATATCCTTGAGAAAAAGAGACAATACCCTTAAATTCATGGCCCCAAGCTAGCAAATCCCTTTCCTCTGAAGAAAAACAAGGTCTCTCAGCCAAAATAGAAGCCAAAAAACTTCTCTCCGCTTGGGAACTCCCCTCCGACCAACTAGCAGGATCACTCCACTGATAAATTCTAGTGCCTCCCAAACAAGAAAAAAATTTGAAACTACTCATCCTGAACCATCCAGCAGCCACAAAAGCCTCACTTAAATCATGAAGATGAGGGAAAAAAGTAAGAATTGGAGGATGCCCATCCCAAGATTCAATCCAAAAAAGGGTCGGCTCCCCCCTCTAAATGATCTGAAAAAGGCCCTCCTTAATAAGAGTTTAACCATGCTTAATATTATTCCAGTCATAGAACCTCTACCAGATAAAATAGCACGCAAGATATCCTCGCTGCCCACACCTCCTAAGTATTTGTAGTTAAGAATCTTCGCCCAAGGTTTCTCAAGAAACTTACACCACCTCCAATAAAGTTTTGCAGCCAAAGCAAGGCTATTTTTCTCCACCTGCCTAAGCCCAAGCCCACCATTCTCCTTTGGTTTACAAACCTGATCCCAGCTCACCAAACTCCATTTTCAAATGTCAAGATTTCTTGCCCAAAGAAATTTCCTAGTAAGGGAATCAAACTCCTTGAGAACACTTTTAGGAGTAGACAACACCATGAACCTGTATAGAGGAAGAGCTTGGAGGACAGATGACACCAAAATCACCCTACTAGCTAAAGATAACCATCTAAAGGTCTAGTGATTAACCTTAGAGAAAAATTTATCCAAAATCTTCTGCCAATCATTCCTTTTCAAGGTGCCCACACAAAGAGGGACCCTCAAATACTCCAAGGGCAAAGAACCAATCTGAAAGTGGAGAATGTTGGCAATTATGTGCTGAATCAAAATGGGGGTATTGAAGAAAATAATTTGTGACTTACTCTCATTAAGTTGTTGACCATAAGCAGCTAGATACACATCCAATACCTTCCTGAAACTGACAACTTCCTCATTCTTGGCTTCACCCATTAGAGAAGTGTCATCAACAAACTGGAGATGAGTCTGTGCTTCTAGCCCCTGAGCCCAACTCCAACCACAGATGGATCCTTTGTCTCTAAATTGTTTCAACAACCTCCCAAAACCTTCAGCCATCAAAATAAACAAATAAGGGGAAAGTGGGTCCCCTTGCTTGAGCCCTCGACCAACAGAAAAGATAGGCGTGGGAAAACCATTAACAAGAATAGAAAAGGAAGGCATGGTCACACAACTCATAACCCATGAAACCCACTCTGTGTGGAACTCGAAAGCCAAAATTAGACATCGAAGGAAGGACCACCTAACTCTGTCATAGGATTTAGACATATCCAATTTGATGAACATGGCTTTTTCTTTGGAGGAAGACATGGAGTGAATAGCTTCATCCACCACCACAACACCATCCATAATTTTCCTACCCTTCACAAAGCCACCCTGCTCCTTGGAGATCAAGGGATCCAAGCAATTTTTCAATCTTTCAACAATCAACTTAGTGATAATCTTGTAAGTCACATTACACAAAGCAATAGGCCAAAAGGAGTCTAAGGAATTGGCCCCCTCCTTCTTAGGGATTAGAGCAAGAAAGGTAGAATTTATAGCCTTGAGCATCTACTTGTTAGTATAAGACTCTCAAACTACCTCCAACAAATCCACTTTGATGATATCCCAAAATTCTTGGAGGAATTCAATGGGAAAACCATCAGGTCCAGGGGCCTTACCTTTCTTCATCTGGAAGACAATAGCCTCAAGTTCTGCCAAAGAGATGGGCGCCAAAAGAAAGTTATTCATCTCCATGAAAACTAAAGCAGGGATGCAAGCTAGAACCAATTTCTCCTCCTCCAAAGCCAAAGGAGCATCTTTTGTGAAAAGTGAGTGGAAGAAATGAACCACCTCCTCTGAAATAGCCTGAAGTGAATTCAACTGTCCCCCCTGAACCGACATGAGAGAAGAAATAATATTCCCACCTCTATTAGCCTTTACCGAATTATAAAAGAAAGTAGTATTCTTATCACTTTCTTGGAGCAAATCAACCCGAGATTTTTGTTTCCAAAAAATCTCCTCCTGTAGCTCCCATTCAGCAAGTTCTCTAGAGCACTTGGTTTCTTCTTGAAGAAAATCCACAATCATACCCTCTTCCTTGATTTTGATAGTGATTTTGTCAAGTTGATCGTGAACTTGTTTCTGCCTCTAAAAGAGATTACCAAAAACTGTCATGTTCCATTTCTTTAATTTGAATTTAACAAATTGAAGCCTCTTGAAGAAGGAGAACATAGTAATGTTGAAGACAGGCCTCCCTTCTACCCACCACTTCACTGCAAGCTGATATAAACTATTATCCCTAAGCCACATTAGCTGAAATTTGAAGGGTGGTTGTTTAACCATAGAAAACTGAGAGGAAGAAAACTTAATCGGCCAATGATCTGATCCCTTCCACCCTAGGATTTCAAAGGAGGAAGTCCAACTATTCCCAATCCATTCAGTAGAGACAAGAAACTTGTCCAACCGCTCGGAGATAGAACCCTCCCCACATCTTCTATTGTGCCAGGTAAAAGTCCCATTCATGGGCTGAACATCCACTAAATTTAGAAACTTATTATTATCCTAAAGCAATGAAGAAGGCCCCAAATGGTGCACTCCCCCCAATTTTTCCTCCAAGGTGCAAATAGAGTTGAAGTCACCTGCCAAAATCCAAGGGCACAAAGGTGCAAGAGAGTGAATAAATCTAATGTGAGACCAAAGCATAAGCTTGCCAGGAAAATCATTGGGCGCATACACACTGGTGAAAAGAACCACCGCTCCAGAATCAAAGCAAGAAGCTAATAGAGAAAGGGAGCTCCTTCCAACCATCCACCAAAGAGGCAAAATCTTTCGGGGGTCCCAAAAACATGCCATACCACCTGCAAAGCCTTGAGATCCAACACATTGACACTAACCCCTCTTCCAAATTTTGGAATCTATCTTCATCATATCTTCAACGGGGAGCTTAGTCTCCTGAATGAAAAGAATATCAGGTTTATGATCACAAACTAAATCCCAAGTAGCCTTTTGTCTAGGGATGCTACCCAAACCCCTCAATTCCAAGATATCACAATCATTTATGAGAGGAAGCAAAATAGGAATCCAATGTCTTAACCACACCAGATTCAACCAAAGATTCTCGCATAATCTTCATCTTCTCCAAATCCTTTTTCCTCCCAACTTTAGCCATTCTTTCACTTGTCACTTTATTTAAGCTCTTTTGGTGAATCCCTAAAAAGAGACCCACTCTTCTTCTTCCCATCATCTTTGGCCCCATAATCCATGTCCTACTCATTAAGTACATCAGAGCCAATATGCTCCTAAGGGCCAACCTCCAAGGGAAAAAGAGTTGGATCCTCCACCTAATTCTCTACAATCTTCGGCCTAGAAGCCCCCTACTCGAATGGGGGTGAAGAATCAACAAGTGCATCCTTTGGGCCTTCATGCATGATGGTTGTTGGAGTAGGGACAAGAAGAGAATTCCCAATAGTATCTGAGCCATGAAAAACCTGTGTCCCAAGGCTATGGTCATACTCTATAGAATCCAACTCTTCAAAGTTTTCCAAAACATCAAATTTGTTACCAGAGGCCTCTCTGAGTATAGATTTGTTCTAATGGTTTGACGTTTTTGCTTTTGATCGGGTTTTCACTGCTACAAACCCATTTGAATCAAGCTCCACATTTTGAACTGGAGCTTTTCCTTTTGCTTTAGAAAGATTTGCTTGCTCGCCTAGAAGAGGTTGTTGAGATTTAGCACGCGACTTGAGGAAATTCCTTTGTAAATGACCATATTTGTGACAAGTATGATAGCGGAAAGGAAGGGCCTCATAATCCACCTGTTGAATCCAACACATACCTCCCAACCTAACTTCAACAGACTCTGATAAAAGGTTATTTAAATTGATTTCCACGCACAATCGAGCAAAAGAAGTTACCCTTCGATCAAGAGTCTGACGAGAAGGACCCAAAGGCTTCCCTAAAACAGCAACAATAGAATGCAAAATGTCCTTTCGCCAAAACTCCATCGAAAGATGGGGGAGGCGAATCCAGATCGGAACCCTTGACGAAATCTCTTCAGAAGGATCAAAACCCAAATGCCAAGGTTTGACAAAAAGACTCGCCTAATTGTGAAAATAAGGACCGCCTTCAAAAACTGCATTTCGATCAACGATCCATAAAAAAACCACAAAAAAATACCCATTGGCTCCCACAATAACTTCCAAATCACCTTCAGGTTCTAGTTGGTGTGAACCCAATTTTCCAGAAAAGGCAAAGAGATCCTGACCCCCATGAACTTGCAAATGAGTGTATGATTAGATAAATACAAAACATCCCCATGAACTTGCAAATGAGTGTATGCTTAGATAAATACAAAACATCTTCGGCAACTGAATCTGGGTTGATCACCACCACCGGACGATCCTTACATCTAAACATCTATTGGATTTTGGACGAACTTCCTAAGATTGATTAATCTTCGACTCCTCTACCGCATGCAAAAGGAACTTTATAGCTTCAGCATGATCAGAGGTTGAGTCTTCCCCACCGAGGATAGCATCCTTGAAGGAGAAAGTTTGGGGGTCCCCCAGACCCCCTGCAAAATCCATACGAACTGCACAACCCACCACTTACAAAGCACACGCAGACAACAAAAAATGCAGACCAAAAAGCACACAAGAAATGCAAATACGAAGAGAAGCGCAGACAACGGAGAGAACGTCCACCGAACACCCCACAGACACCCAGCACACGGAAGGAACTGAGGGCGAGCGGCCTCACCAGGCAGCGCTGGCCGCCCCAAACCCCCGCACGCAGCATTGCAAACTCTACGCCATCGCTCCCAATTAGGGCTCTTCATTTTAATTTGTACAATGTTTGCATGTCATTATAAAATATTTATTACAAAACTCTATATTGAGACAATGTATAAACATTTTTTCCAAGTTAAATAAAAGAGTTTTTTTATAATAATTTGTGTGTTTTCCTCTATCCCTTCAATTAGTTAATCGATTGTTTTCTTACGATCTAAAATTAGACTATTTACCACGTCATAAAATACGTAGGTTTAACTTTCTAACAAACAATGGAAAAAATAAATAAGAAAAAAAGCATTGTAGAAAAATATATTTCTCATTTTTAATTTCTATTTTGGATTTATCACTAAAATGTGGGAAGAGACATTTTTGGTTCACTCAAGTACAAATGTGGTCACATATGATCCATTCACCTTCCATACATTTAATTACTCTAACAATGGTTTATAATAATCATTAGGTTTTCAATCACTAATTTAAATGAATATCTAAAATATCTCTTGGTAGTAAACACATGCATTCCTTTATATCATGCAAATTTTATAAGTCTTTAATGGTCAAAGCAATATATATTTCCTAATGAAAATAATTTGTTATACTAACAAAAATTTAAACCAAAAGTGACCTAACATACCAATGGAGTGAAATTCAATTGCAACATGAATCTATTATGTGTTTTTTTCATTGTAAGAGATTAAAATGATTTAATAGTTTCACATCTAAAGATCAAGATTCCATAGGAGGAACAATTCTAATAGAGTCATTTGGAGTTTTTATGATCTTTTTGTTGGAATGTTTGTAATTGATGTCAAAGAAAGAATATAAGAAATGGTGGCCTTTTATGTCAAAGTAGCAATATCATTTTATCCAAGTAAATTCCATCATTTTAATTATCATCATCTTTCATTTTTAAGACAAGTTGGATCTATGAAAGAGAAACTAAAGGATATTATATAGGCTGACTATGAGAGTGATCAAATCTTGTTTAAATTAAAGATTTAAACTAGTTTCTTTATTATGGTTGACTCCCCTCCTTGTAGTGGTGCTTACATTGAAATATATTACTAATCAATTTTGTTACCATCCTTATAATAAAAAAATGTATTTCAAAGAAGATTATGATTAGCAAGGCAACACTATAGTTTAATTATCTAAGGCTGATTTTCCCATTAAGACAAATACAATTAATTGGTAGATATTATGGATAGAAGAGGGTGATAAAAATATTAGGATAGCAATAAAATTAATCAAGGAAGAAGTGATCATTAATGAAGGATCAAGTAATTAAATTGAGATCACATATATAAAGGTTGCAATCATAATTAAGAGCAATTGTTGAGTAAGATAAAAATTAACAAGTGGAAGATCACTCATTAATGAGTTTCAATGCAAATGATTATGTTTTAAAAAGGTAGTGACTAATTTAAAGAGGCAACGATTAAATTTGTAAAGGCAGTGATTAATGAAGCAATTAGGTTTGCTAAACAAATAGTTGTGAATTTCTAAAAGGTGGTGACTCCTTAAAAGGTTGTCTCCTTTCAAAGAGATACATCTCTCTTAGAGACGCATCCCTTGGTAAATTGAAGTGGTATTAATGGAAGTTAATGTGGGAACTAAAAGGAAACAATTCTAATAAATATTATCTAAATAAAAAATAGATCTAGAGGAAGAAAAAGAGTAGAAAATGAAGTCTAATTTTGATGTGTTCTAATAGAAATAATGTGTGATTAAACATAGAGAAGAATTTTAATGATATATTTTTCTGAGTAAAAGAGTAAATTGAAAAAATAAAAAGAGGTAGAAAATTATGTGAAAGTATTACCATGATTATGATCAGTTGTGTGAAAAGAATTGGTGCGTATATTATATTAGACTTGTGAGAGATATTATGCATGAAAGTGATCATATTTGGAAAGGAAGGTTAACATTTGAGTGTGAACCAGATTTGTGTTTGTATCAAATTTGGTGTAGGATTTTATCATATTAATATTGAATAATTAGATAGATTGGTACCTATAAAATAGAGGTTGGAGCCTCTTGTTGGTTTGAACCTCAGTTGGTGTGGGAGTTGGAGCCTATCAAATCAAGGTTGAAGCGTCTTATGGGGTTGGAGTTCAATTGAGTGGGGGTTGAAGCCTTTAATAGGTTGGAGCCTATAATTCTATCAAGTGGATATTGGAGTCTCTAGTAGGTTGGAGCCCACAAGAAGAAGATTTATCTATAATATATAAGCAATATTTTTGTGGTTTTCTCTTGCAAGGGTTTCCATGTAAATTGGTGTTCTCATTGTGTTCTTAATTGCTAGATCTTACTTGAATGTTTTCATTGCGATTGGTTAAGTTTTGAAAGGTAAAGGATTGTTATATATTGATTCAACCTCTCTTATTATCAGTGTATGCTCAAAAATTGGTATCAGATAAAGTTCCTTCATGAATATCTTAATCGCTAGAAGGTAGATCATAAGAGTACATATGGGAAAAAGAAAAAGAAATAATAAGTAGAATGTTGATAAAAATAGACCAACAAAACCAAATGAAAATGATAAGATGGCACTTGGAATACACATGGCAATAGAAATAAAGAATGATGTCATGAGAAATGGAGATAACTTTGTGAGTAAAAGAGAAGAATAAATGGCGTCAGAAGAAGCAATGTTCAAATCATAACAAAAGATGAACATTTCAAAGCATGAATTAGACAATAGCTCAAGCAATGAATCAGATGTAAAGGAAGCCCATGTTGATAGAAATCTCAATGAAGAATCTAGCATAGACAAAGGTAAGTATAATATTTTTGGTTGTGATAAAACTAATTATTGTGTTTTTTAATGTGTGTAGGTCAAAATAGAAGACAAAAGAAAAGAATAGAAAGATTCAATAGAATAAATAATTTAATGATGGTGGAATAAAAAGGTGATAAAGGTAAGAAGAATGACGTTGATGAATAAGTGGATCTTGAGGAAGAAATTTATCTTTCTTATGATGAGATGCATTCACTTAAAAGAATAAATGTGTGTTTAAAGTCAAAAGTTCAAGAAGAAAGTGAATCCAAAGTGAAGGTGTCACAAGCCTTTGAAGAAGCCAAGAAAATAATTGAAGACCTAAAAGTCAAAATCAAAGAAGCAAAGAGGATCGAGGAAGAAGTAAGAAGTCAATTAAAGATAAAAGAAGACAATTGTGAGAAGTATGAGTTTGAAATTGGTTACTTTAGGAAAGAATTAGAGAAAACAAATACCAAGCCAAATAAGAGCCTTAAGGTTGAGAAAAGCACCGAAACTTTGGATGATATTATAGATGGACAAAAGTAATCATGGAGAAAGACAAGTCTTGGTCATGAAGCAAAGGAATATCAACCTTAAAATGTGAAACAAACAAAGGGAAATGAAGAAAAAATAAAAGGCCATGCAGATGTTCTAGAAGTCTCAATGAATAATGAGAATAATAAGAGGAAAGAAAACAATATTCCATAGAAAACCAATGTTCCTCATAAAAACAAGGAGAAATTCACAAGATCATTTCCTCCAAGGAAAGCACAAATGAACAAGTCTAAACAATCATTTTATGGTTATTGCTACTCATGTAATAAATTTGGTCATAAAGTGGTAGATTGTTGGACACATTCATGAAATAATGGTTGGATCAAGAATAGAGGTCCTCATGAGTTGCCAAAGAGAAAGGATGAAATCATATGTTATAAATGTAATCATCTTGGTCATAAGGCAAGAAGTTGTAAAACACAAGAAATAAATGATGGACGAAGTAAAGATACATATGAGTTCTCAAGAAGATTCTATAATTCTTTATGCTACAAGTGCAACAACTATGGGCTTATGGAATGATTGTGTAGAAGTGATTTTATGGAATATCCTAAGCAAAACAAGAAAGTGGAAGCCATGAATAATCATGAGAAAGAAATCATAAAATTATGGAAAAGGAAACAAGAGCAAGATAATGAAAAGAAAGAAGAAACTATGCTTATGATTCATGACAAGAAACATCACTAAGTCCTTAAGGAAGAGTACAAATTCAAGGGGAGATAACCAATGCATTATCCTTTAGCTCAATGGAGAAGAAAATTCAAGATAGATGATCAACTAAAGGCATATTCTATATGATCATTCTATTGTCATTAATCAAAAGGGAAGAATTAGTAGAGAAAGAGAAGATGTGATTTGGGAAAAGAAAGAGAGACTAAAGAATGTATAGGCATACACCAAGACTATTGAGTTATATTATTGGGATGATGGAGGTTAAAGACACTAGAAGTAAAAATCATATTGATAGGATGATTGAAAATGATGTATGGTAGCATTTTTAAAGACAAGATATAGTGGAAATGGTGATAACATAGTCATCAAAGGCATAAGAAGTATGACACATTTATAATGATATGATAATATAAAACTGCATACTAGAAAATTACCTTATAATAAAGTGAAGAAGAATTGATGGCAAGAAGAGAAAAACCATAGAAGGTATAATAAAATGAAAAGGGAAAGAAACCATGATAAAGATGCTATGGGAGGATGAGAATGATACAAAGGATTCCTTACTTGAAGAGTGTGATAAAATACAAAAGAATTTATTGGGAAAAGAAAAATAAATGGATAGTAGCAAGTTGGATGGTTATGATGGTTATAATTATGTTCAATTCCCTATTGATGTAATGGTGCCATAGAATATAATGGATAAAGGTATAATTAATATCCCTTTACCATTAATGAAAAGGGGAAGAATTATATAAATTATTGAAAGTTACAACGTTGTGGAAGAGAAAAATTAGAGATAAATGTCAAAAGGTAAGTTCAGAAAGAGGGAATTATGGAAAGATGGAGGCTAAAATAAGATAAAATTATAAAGAGAATAGATTTTAAAGAGTTAGAGAAAGGGGGAGCATTAGAAAATCTTTGAAAGGGGGAGAAATAAAGAAAGGGAGATCTTTTGTGAAGAATTGAAAGCATTTTTTTCATCTTGTAAGATGGATAGAAAAACAAATTATTGATGTGTTAAACTTGAGAAAATCATCCAAATTATTTGGACAGAGGAATCATATCACCCAAGCGACAAAAAGACAAAGGTAAAGAATTAAAACAAGGTGAATCTTGAGAAATGGGGAGCCTTATAGATAGGGGGAGCATCACAAAAAAAGAGGAAGAATCATGTCGTGAAGGAAAGAAGCATACTAAGTGTCCCTTTGCCATTAATGTCAAAGGGGGAGAGGTAGAGTAAGGGGAAGCAATGAAAAAGAATAATGTCTATGTTGTCATCAATAAAAAAGGGGGAGATTGAAGGAATTTTTTGTCATTGATGTCAAAGGGGGAATATAGGAATGGTGGCCTTTGATGTCAAAGTAGTAATATCATTTTATCCAATAAATGTTGTCATTGGAATTATCATAATCTTTTATTTCTAAGACAAGTTGGATTTATGAAAGAGAAACTAAAGGATATTATATAGGCTGACCATGAGAGTGATCAGATCTATTTTAAATTAAATATTTAAACTAGTTTCTTTATTTTGGTCGACTCCCCTCCTTGTAGCACAACATTTACATTGAAATATATTACTAGCCAATTTTGTTACCATCCTTGTGAAAAGAAATATTTAAAAGAAGATTATGATTAGCAAGGCAATGCTACAAGTTAATTATCTAATGGTGATTTTCCCATTAAGACAAATATAATTGATTGGCATATATTATGGATTGAGGAGGGTGATATCAATATTAAGAGAGCAGAAAAAATAATCAAGGAAGAAGTGAACATTAATGAAAGACCAAGTAATTAAATTGAAATCACATATATAAAGGTTGCAATCACAATTAAGAGCGGTTGTTGATTAAGATAAAAATTAATAAGTGCAACGATTACTCATTAAGGAGTTTATATGTAAGTAATTATGTTTTAAAAAGATGGTGACTAATTTAAAGAGACCACAATTAAATTTGTAAAGGTAGTGATTAATGAAGCGATTAGGTTTGCTAAAGAAATAGTTATGACTTTGTAAAAGGTGGTGACTCCTTAAAAGGTTGTCTCCTTTCAAAGAGATACATCTCTCATAGAGATACATCCCTTGGTAAATTGAAGAGGTATTAATGGAAGTTAAAGTAGGAACTAAAAGGAAACAATTCCAATAAACATTAAATGTGAATAAAATAAAATCTAGAGAAAGAAAAAGAGCAAAAACTAAAATCTAATTCTGATGTGTTCTAATAGAAAGAATGTGTGATTAAACATAGAGAATAATTTTAATGATATATTTTTTTGAGTAAAAGAGCAAATTGAAAAGATATAAAGAGGTAAAAATTTATGTGAAAATATTGTCATGATTATGAGCAGTTGTGTGAAAAGAATTGGTGCATATATTGGATCAGACTTGTGAGAGATATTATGCATGAAAGTGATCATATTTGGGAAGGAAGGTTAACATTTGAGTGTGGATCATATGTGTGTTTGTATCGAATTTGGTGAAGGAGTTTAACATATCAATATTGAAGAATTAAATAGGTTGTCTCCTATCAAATAGACATTTGAGTCTCTTTCCAATTTGAAGCTCAATTGGTGTGGGGGTTGGAGCCTATCAAATAGAGGTGGAAGCCTCTTACAAGGTTGGATTTCTATTGAGTAGGGGTTGAAGCCTCCAATAAGTTGGAGCCTATAATTCTATCAAGTGAAGATTGGAGTCTCTAGTAGGTTGGATCCTACAAGAAGAAGATTAATCTATAATATATAAGCAATATTTTTATCGTGGTTTACTCCCACAAGGGTTTCTATGTAAATCAATGTCTCATTGTGTTCTTAATTGCTATATCTTACTTGAATGTTTTCATTATGATTGGTTAAGTTTTGAAAGGTAAAAGATTGTTAGATATTGATTCACCCCCCCTCTTAGTATCACCTTGTGCTCAACACTTTCCTGATGTTGCTTGGGAATCACCTTTGCTTGCTTTACCCAATTTAACTTTGATGTTTCTCATCATTAAAATGTCTAAAAATTGAATTCATAGAATAAATATTATGTTTGAATCATAAATATATGACAAGAACAATATTTTGCCCATATGTTGAGTTCTAAACCTTTCTAAGGGTTGACTAGTTTTAGTGTTAAAATTTTCTATTCTATTAATATATGCCTTTATGTAAATAATCAAGAATTTTAAAAAATAAAATGAAAAATATAGATATAAGTGTTTGTGCGTGCAAAGAAAATTATTATTTTTAAATAAAAATTCAAAGAAAGAGAGTTTACTATAAATAAATAAAAGACATGTAAATTTAAAAAATAAGTTTCTTATTGATTAGATAAATTTTCTTTCATCTATTTGTAAGTCAAATGTGCAATCCATCTCTTAAATAGATTTAAATTTATTATTGAATATCTATCAATATTATAATATAAAAAGTTTTATAATTTCCATGTATATGCAAAAAGAAAAGGAGTTATATGTGTTTTCATACCATTTGTAATCCATCCACATATTTAATGTAATTCCTTTAATCATAATTTTTTTTATAATTTCCATGTATATGCAAAAGAAAAGGAGTTATATGTGTTTTCATACCATCTGTAATTCATCCACATATTTAATGTAATTCTTTTAATCATGTTTTGTTGTAAATTTAAAATAAATTTTCAAAATATAAATTATTTAAGACCTTAGATTTTTGAATGCTTACATGATGAAATTGGTGAGAATGTTATATTAATAGAAAGATTATTTTGAGAGGTATGAAAATAAAGATTCTCAATTTTATTTTTAATTAAATTTGTCTTATGATCATCTAAATGTATAAAATTGATAGATTCATATTACTTTAAAAAGAGAAACTTGTATGAAATATTTTAATTACACTACTCAAATATCACCTAATAAAAATACTATTATTTGTTGATCTATTATGATACCATGTTATAAATTATGATCATATGTTAATAATCATCACAAATAATTATAAGATAAATATAATAAACTAGGTATAGTGTTTGCATACCCTTTTCTCTTCATATCCTTCACTTTATGTACCTTATATAATTAACTCTGGGAATGTAGCTTGTCTCATGAGCAATTAAACTATATAAGAAGTCATGTAAAACGTCTTTGTTGCATGGATGTTTATAATTTGATCGATGTTTTTGCTGAAAATTTTAGGCTAGTCAAAATATTATGCATTCTTTAGAATAACATAGATATACTGATACATCCAAGTATGATGAGCTTTATATTCAAGTTTCCCCATGACTTTGCTATGTAGAGTAATGATGTCATTTATCTCCCCTTGGAAATCTACCTTGGTTAAGTTCTTAAGTACCTTGGTGAATTCCTTCCTTGGCTTTGTTATCCAAGAATTATTAAGGTGTCTCACATTGTTCTCTTCCTTTTCCTCAAAATCCTTCTTTTTCCTCTATTAAAGTCTTTAGCATAGCCTTAAAGGGTAAACAAAATATGTGTGCTATGAATTTTGGGTTAATGTCTAGTATAACGGTGTCATCATAACCCTTGGAGGTCCATGTTCTAGGGTTATAGTATGTTGCGCTTGCAAGGATTAATTTTGGACATGAAGGGAAGTTGGAATCTAGCAATGTGTGCCAACCAATAATTTTCTATAATTCAAGACCTAGCACATCTCCAAAGGTCCTTTTGTTGAATTCCTATAGGTCAATGTGTCTCAAGTCTATGTTTGAAATGTCTTGCATAGTGGAGGTGATTTTGGACACCCTTAGGACTCTTTGGAACTCATACTTCATTGTTGCAGGTAATTTATCTAGTTCTCTATTGCCTTATCAATCATTATACAATGAAAAAGATTATGTAATGAATTCCCATGTTAAACATTGTACCCACTATCCAAGCTCTTAGTTATTTAAAAGAAATAGTATTGGTCCTAGAAAACCAATTAAGATTTTTTTAAAGGTCTAGGGAGTTAGATTTTTTCATCAGAAAATTTTGGTATTTTGTCATAGAGGTTGGGTTTGGTATTTTATCATAGAGAAGTGAAGCAAATTCAAAGGGGAGTATTTGATTTGAATGCTTTTAGCTCATTATTCTCCATTTGTTTGTATTTTCTTGTTTGGATGAGGTCAATAGCTTAGATTTGTGTTGGTTGTCACTTAGTCTATGCTATTTGATTTTATCCCACCTTACATTGGTGAACCTGACGTGAATCTTACAATTTTGTAGAGAAATCCGTTTGTTTTCTTGTTTTTATTGTTTTGCAGGTTACAACCAAGAATTCATACAAATTTCCATCATCTTCTTTTGATCACAGAAAAATGAGCATATAAAATATTAAAAAATGATTATCTAGATTTTGTAGGTCTCGCTCTTAGCTTTCTGAAACTTTAAACGGTTAAATTTTTTGTTAAGATTTGAGAAAGTTATGGCTGTTTTAGTATTTGCTTTTTAAATTTTGTTGTTAAAACCCACATTTTCTTTTGCCTATAACATTTTTTCGTGCAGAATCTTGCAAAAAAAAATACTTTATGGGTTTTGAAGGATTGAGTTTCAGCTTTCCATGGATTCAAACGATTTAAAATTTTGTTAAGTTTTGAGAAAGTTATCGTTGTTTTAATTTGTTGTTGTCATTAAACTTTTCTTTTGAATTACTAATCTCTTGTTTTCAACATCTGGCACGGCTTGGAGGGAGTCTAAAAATTGTTTCTTTAGAAACAAAAATCGAGCTTTTCATTTATTTAGGCATAACAATTTTGTTTTCTTTCAACAACTACAACAAATTGCATTCACACTCATAAAGGTTAAAATGAACATGCATTTTCATTCATGAAGGCTAAAATGAACAACAAATTGCATGTTTCATTTATAGGCTTAAAATGAACAACAAATTGTATATTTTATTCATGGGCTTAAAATGAACAACAAATTGCATATTTCATTTATGGGTTTAAAATGAACAACAATTTGCATATTTTCACTCATGGGATTTAAAATTGACTTGTATCACATTTCATTGGCTTAAAAAGAATCCAAGTGTTTTCAAATAATAAGCAAAGTTTAAAAGCAATCAACTATCCTTTAGTGTAGAAAACACTTCAATTGGTGCTTAAAAAGAACAACTATCTTTTTTTTTCACGTAGATTTAACTAGGGATCAATAAATCACTGTTTTACATGCTTGAAATATGGTAGGTATTATGCTCTCACCTTGTGCAAACTCGGTGATCAGAAAGTCAAACCCATCTTTTTTTGCGTTAATCCCTTAGAAGGGTCTACCTTGGAGGGAAAAAGTACTCACCCCAAGGGATGACCCTAAGTGATAACGAGCTAAAGCCAATCCTTCTGAACCACTATAGAAAATTGCGATAGCAAAGAAAGTTTGCAATCAACGAGACGTGGTATGTGATAGCTCTTCCCTAGTATCTTTATGATATGTAATCTCTTGTTCTAAGGGTAGGGAGACCTCCTAAGGTAATTTATCATAGTACCCCTTGAACCGGATGCCCTTACTAGACACCTCTTATTTGTAGCAGCCAAAATTTTTCTATTTGTTGGTGTAGGAGGTCAAACCTTCGAAGTTGTCCCACATACTCACAGTTCTTAGTAGATATGAAGAGTTCATCGTGGAAGATTCATGAGAACTCGAAGCTTGGTTGACCCGAGAAGTGAGTGTCATGTTGGGGGAGTCAGTGTAGTTAAGCTTCTAAGTCATTCACTAAGAATGAGTGTGGTTAGTTAATCCAAGTGGGAACCCAATAAATATTATGTAATACCCCTCCGTTTTGCTTCTTGTTCAAGTTGTTTTATGCTATGTTTGGTTGCAGTTACCTTGCTTTTGGATACATTTTGTTATGATATTTTGATCGTTACTATTGAACGACAACTATTATTGCGGGATGTAGTTATCTGATTATTGTTTCACATGCATTATGGATTAATGATGTTGTAGAATTAACATGAGATGTTATTATGAAATTACTGGATTATGATGGAAGTGTCAGTTTCGATGAGTGTATTGGTGAAGAGGACGGTTTCGCATCACTCGCTTGCGAGCGCCCTATGAATCCGTAATTCCTTCTTCACGGTGTGTATTATATGCTGGATATATAGTATGATGTTGTTTACTTGGCTGCAGGATTGCAGGTACATGACACCGACTCCACCTGGCTTCATAGGTTTGAGCATGTCGATCCAACGGTTAAGTTGAACGGGAGATAGTAGCTAGGTAACATGTGTCAAGTTTACACCCTAGCCTTAGTGTGTCGTCAGTTGTGTGTGTCGAGCCATTGTCTGTCTTGTTTTAATGTTATTTAATTCTGAAGGATTATTGATTTGAAAATAGATACTTAGAATAATTGCATTTCAATCATGTTGATGGTTATTTAATTTAAATAATGCAATGTGGATAAAATTTTATATTTAAATTATTTAATTAATTAAATTTAATCCAAGGGGGTTGAGTTTAGTTATTAAATAATTAAATTAATTAATTAAACGTGATGCAAGAGAATGAAAGGAAATAAAAGAATTAAAATTAATTTTGGAATTTAATTTCAACGTGTGAGAATTAAATTAGAAATTGTAATTAAATGTTTATTTGGGAAATTGGTTGCAACTTTGGAAATTAATTTATTATTTGAAATTGCATTTTAAATTGAAAGTGAGTTTTCGAAAAGTGAAATTGAAATTGAAATTAAAATTGAAATATCTAATTTGCATGTAATGTGAATTAGGGTTGTAAAAATTGAAATTGAAATATCTAATTTACATGTAATATGAATTAGGGTTGTATTAGGTATTTTTGATTTATAAAAAATACATGTTTTAATTTTAGGGCAGAAAGTTTTTAGAAAAATACATTTTTACAGCAGAGAAAAAAATTTGGAAAATTTGCACAAGAAGGGTTTGAAGAAAGTTTTAATTGTAGAATTGATTGAAAGAAAGATTGTTTGTATTTGTTGAGTTTTGGATTGGATTCTTTGGAGGATTGAAGAAAATTCAGGAAATCTTTGGAGGAGGCTTGCATCAAAAATTCATCTCTTCCTGTAGCTTCTTGTACCAGGTTTTTCTCTCTGTGTTTTATTGTTCTTGATTGTTTTTTTTTTAAATAGTAGTGATTAAAGATTTGTTTGTTAAATCTGTTTTAGGAAACAAATTTGATATTAGAAGAAAAGAATTAAATAAATTTACAGCCCTTGCTTATGAAAATTCTTGAGTGAAAATTGTGAAAACCTCAATTGAATTTAAATTATTTGGGAAAATCGATTTTGTTGTTATTGAAATCAAACATAGAGATTGAACAATGCATTTAGAATGTTTTTAGAAAATGAAACCTTCTGTTTATTATTAAAAAATGGATTTTAAAATCTACAGTATAGTTATATTTTTCATGGTAAAATGGTCTGGTTGCGTCACCTATAACTCTACTTACACAAACTGAGTTGTCAGGAAATTTTAAGGGTTTTCATATTTTGAAATTTTCTTATTCCTGTCAAAAACTCGTAAATACCTAGATCGTAGTTTTTGAGTTATGATTGAAACATGAGACTGCTGTTAAGTTATTTTCCCATGGCTGCTTTGAAAATAAAATAATAATAAATTGATATTTATAAATATTAATATTTTATGTATTGTTATTATAATATTAAAATATTATTTAATAATATTTTATATTATAATTTATAGTATTAAAGTATTATATTTATTTATATCATTTTAAGTAAAATTTGTATATTAGATTAGTGGAATTAAAATTATAAACGTATGAGAAATTATTGTTTATTTTAAAATGGCATGTTAAAATTTATTTGAAGGAGTTAAAAATTTGATTTAAAGAATGCATAATTTAAAATTGAATTGTGAAATTTAAATTCATGTGTGAAAGGTCCAATTATTAATTTGACATAATTGGAAAAATATATTTATATTTTGGAAAATTGATGATAAGGGACATTTTATTTTGAAGTAAACAATTTGATATTATGTAAAGAATAGAAGATATGTTAATGATTAAATATATTTAAATATATTAATTTATATTTAATATATATATATTGAAGGTATATATCCATTTGAGAGAATAAATAATATTTTATCTTTTTTTGTTCTGTTGTTTGCAAATTGGGTATTTTTAGTGTTCTAAAGGAAATGATTAGTATGAGTAGAAAATGTATAGAGAAAGATATTTTTTTTAATAGAAGTAATTACTTGATTTAAAAGGAAATATTTATTTTGTTAATATGATTGAAGAAAATATATTGAGATGTATATATATATCCATGAGTATTTTCAATTAGTATTTACCTTGTTTTATTTAAGTGCGTGTAATTTAACTTTGCATGAAGAGTTTAAAAGATAAATTTTGAATGTATGGTCAAAATTGATAAGGTAAAAGACATTTAAATATATTGAAGAATTATAGAAATATTTATATTTAAATATTTGTTTTATTAATGAGATTTAATTAGAAACAATATGAATGCGTGGTCAAATAGGTAAGCCAAAAGATATTTTTATACATTGATGAAATTTCATGTTTTTAAATGGATAGTTGAAGAGACATAGACTCCGGATAGAAAATTGAAAAGATTGTTTACAATAGTGTCAGGTTGCATTAAAAATAAAATTTAGGAACTAACTATATTGAAAAAGGCAAATAGATATTATGTTTTATTTAGTTCCATAGAGTAATCTAGTCATTGTGATTGGAGTATGAAAGAGATATGGATTTAGTATATCCAAAAGTAGTATTTTCTTCATGATTATCTTAAAGGATTTAATTCTCTGTATTCAATAAAAGGAAGTAAGTTTAATTGTTTTATATTTCCAATAATGAAAGGGGAAATAGGGATTATGATTATTTTAGATGATCTAGTTATCGTGTCTTTGACTTTGTCAACACTACCTATTGAATGAGTATGGATTTAGGAAATCCAAATTATTAGATTTGATTAATGACTTGAATGTTTTTGTTGCCATGTCATCAAGTTACATTGTGGGTTTTGGGATTTAGTGTTAGTCCTAAATTATAAGTCTTCCATAAGAACTTAGAGGATAAGGGTTGTTGAATATTTATGCCATCCAGTTGTTTTCCCTTGGGTAGTGCATGGCGTCTTTTCAGTTTTACCCGATTTTCACGAACGGGGATGTTTGCACCTCCTTGGTTTAGGAGCGGATTATGGGATCCATGTCTCCTTGTATGGAGTGACCTTGTGATGTGGTTTCATCTTGTTGCCTCCTGTGAAAAGAGTGTACTATGTGTTTGTTGCCTCCAAGATGTTTGGAGTGAGTTCTATTATTTGTATCTTCCTTGTGTTGGAGTGGATTATGATGCCTAGTTGGTATGCACTTGTGTTTCCCTTAGTGGATTGTTTGGGTGTGTGTTGTCGAATAGAAGAGTGGCTTTTGTTAGGGGTCGGAGCCCAAAGTGGTAAACCGGGTAACCTTCAAAAGTGAGTTAATCAAGTGATAATTAAATTAATGTACTTAGATGATTAGGATGCATTCACATTAATCAAGATAATTTAATCCTGACTCATAGACACAAGGGCTCGTTTAGACTTGGGATGAGTGAGAAGGCCTGGAATGGCAAGATCAACTATCTTGTTCTTGCGAGAGGTAGTTGATTTCGCATGAGTGAGTATGAGTGCTGGGATTCGGTTGAGGCCACCAGGATTACTTGTGTCGGAGCCTATGAAGAATGCCCAGAGGAGATCTCATGACAAACCTTGCGATGACACTCTATCTAGAACAACTGTTGTTAATTGTTTTATATGTATGGTTCTGTGAACATACTTGATCTACTTTATGTCTGGAAGCAATGTGACCTATGTCAGTGATGTTGGAGTTGTACTTGATTTGTACTTGTATTGCACTGGTATTATACTTGATTTGTACTTGTATTGTACTTGATTTGTACTTGTATGGTAATTGAGTTGTACTTGTTAATTCATTTGGTTGGTTATAACAGTATGAGTCAGTTTGAGTCTGCCTTTGGTTAGAGGTAGTAGAATCTTTGTCCATGTTACTTTGTTACTATCTCCTAGCATGGGGGGTGGGCCTTCGGGTACCACATTGGTAGGGTGGAACATGCACCAAAACCGTTGGGCCCCCATCTATCTTCAGTACTTGGTGGCGAGACATCCAGATGGACAGCTCGCGATTCTTGTTGTAATTTCTTGCATTGTAATATTTTAGCTTGTATATGATACTTTATCCCTCTTTTGTAAGAGGTGGAGTTATGTAATTGTGATATATTTGTACTATTGCCTCATTTTGGGAATGAGTGATGTAACTATTGGTTTAAGATAATGTTTATGAGATTGTATCTTGGTTGATTATCTTATTATGATATGTGATATTCTTATGATGTATGATGTTTATTTCATAAAGTTCATAAGGCTATGGTTATATGTAATATGTATGTGTGGGTTTAAGTAATCCTAACCTTGTAGCCTTAGAGGATGTTGTTAACTAGTAAGTGAATGTGTATGTTAAATGCACTTTATAAAAAAAAATTAGTTCACTTAAGACGTTAATTGCAACTTCCTTTAGGGTTGCAAGGCGGGGCATTACATATTATCCTTCTCAACCATAGCATTCATGCTTGTTATCTTGAAATCAAACTTCTTCACATCCAAAACTAGACCAAAAACAAGTGCTTGTGACTATATTTTGTGTTTTCCAATCAAACTTCATCAAAATCAGTCAAAATCCATTCAAAAATCAAGTCAAAGCATCAAAATTGCAAAATAAACATTCTATGAACCACAAATAGAGCCACAACTGCCTAATTACCATGATTTCACAAAATCCTTGTCCAAAACTGAACCAATTCATCATAATAGTGATCTTGACTTCCAAACCAAAGACTTGCAAAGCTTTCCCAATCCATTCCATCATCCTCATTTAGGTTTGCATTACATTTTAGATTGCACCTTAGGTCACCTTTTCCTCGCATAATTAATCTTAGGTCTTAGGTTTCACATAGCTTCTAGATTTCAAACATAGGAAAATTATCAAGCCTTTGGACAGTCCTTGGTTACTTATCAAACTTTTCATTAACCTTCATCTTGTAATTTATCAACCTTTGTCTTTATCATCTTGGTCAAAATTTTGGGTCTCAAACTTGTGTCCTAGTTTATACTCACCTTGTCAAATCCATCATCTTGGTCATCACAAAGGTCAATGACATTTCGGTTTGTTATTTTCCACCTACATTAGCTTGGTTTCCATCCTTTGTCTCAAATTTTAGAATTCATATCCTTAGAATTATCATTCATATCATACCCTTTGACCATAGCTTCATTATCATTCTATCAATCCTTAGTCTTGGACTTAAATTGCACTTTCACTTTGCATCCTTATATCTCAAAAACATAAAAACATAGTTTTTTTTCACCTTAGCCTTAGTTGCATCACTACTCTTGATCATTAATTTAGCATCATTTACTCTCCTTGTCATTATCCTTCATCATTAATTAGTCCATCTTTTATATCCTTTGCATCAATTAGTTTCATTTAGCTTCATCCTTTGGTCTCAAAGTCATCATTATCCTTGCATGATCAACTTGCATCCTCATATCCTTATAATCCAAAAAAATCACAAAAACATAGCTTAGTCCCATGCCATCTTGCATCATTTAGAATTTAGCTTCATTTGCATAAAATATCGTTTTGTCATAAGGTCATTATTATCCTTGCATTATCACTCCACATTCCTATATTATCCCAAAAATCCTAAAAAAAAATATATCCTTTGGTCATCATCATCCTTGCATATCATATCCTTTGGTCATATGGCCATTATCATTCCACCATTCCTTAATCTTGGTCTTAGGTACATTAGCTCTTCGCATCCTTATATTCTTGAAAATCACAAAAAAATAGCATAGTTTCATATCCATTTTGCATTGGAACCTTGCATTGTCATCCAAAGGTCACAAGTTGTGTATGGTTCTCACTAAGTTTTCCTTATCCATCCTAATCCAAATTCATGACCAATTCTTCACTTTACCTTGATCTTCTTCATAGTCAAGATGAATACCAATCAATCCTCAATCGTCAATACCAACCACTCACATACCCTTCTTACCAACAATCCATAAGCTCCTGTCCTTCATCCATCTACCCTCACTATCAAGAGTCACTTGACACAATCCATACCATTAGTCCCCAACAAATATTCATTAAGCATCCTTATCCTAACCTTGACAATGAAAACCAACCTTCCACTAGTCCATTCCAATCTTCCACATCCTATCATAATCCATCATCCACTAGTCCATTCCAATCCTCCACATCTTATCCTAGTCCATCATCCACTAACCCATTTCTATCCACTCCATCCCAAACTACAATACCATCCAATACAAGCACATTAATTAATGATCTCCAAGGACAACTAGCAAAGAAACTTGTTTGACTCCTAAATGAAAACAAACTTAGGAAATACAATCACATTATTGAACCTACACCATCCAACCATTTTTCACCATCATGTCCTCCATTGCCTACCAATACCGAAAAAATATCTTGCTATTGAAGCTCTATTATTGCCATGTCAAAATCCTGGGTCTATCAAAGAAAATCACATCCTTGTCCAAAATCAAATTCCATTGCCTAAACTTGAGGATGCATGTCAAAAATAAATTCCAAAGCATGACATCATAGCTTCACCTTCATATCAAGATTGAAATAGTCCATCTCATGACCCCATCCTTAATTCCATCCAAGAGATCTTTCTAGCTAATCATGGCATCCAAAATACACCTATCCTTGATCAAGACTTTTTTCTTAATCATGTCATCCAAAACGCACCTATTTTTTACCAAGATCCTACCCTTGAACATGAAGTCCAAAATGATCCTCTCATCGACCTTTATGCCATTCATGACCAAACATTTGAAGATGATCCCATCCAAACACAAAATACCTCCATTTCCCAAAAAAAGACACTTGCCTCCTTTGGACACATAGATAATCAAATGAATGAAATGGATAACATCAAAGAAGAGCATAAAGTAGCTACTATTGATCAAGTCAAAGGAGAACACAAAGAAGCTACTATTGATCAAGTCAAAGAAGAAGATACAAATCTACCACAGATCAAATCGATATCCCAAATGATCAAGAAGAAACAAGCATGACGAATGATGAATCCAAAACATCCTATCAACTAGGAGCATCCACCTTTGTCAAAGCAATCTTTCTTGCAAATGAGGAGATTCCAAGCAACAACTTCCACATACAGAATGATGGGTTTGCATCTTGCTTTCAAAACAACAAATATCACATCGCAAACAGAATCTGTCAGAGCATGTAGTATTAAGGAAAAGGACTAGGCCTACATAAGCAAGGCATTATAGAACCAATACAATTTTTTGAAAATCCTAGACACCAAGGTCTTGGTTATTCTTCAATCAGAGAATCAAATGATTTTATTGGTATCTCCTTGATATTGGGGGTAACTTTACCTAATACAAACATCAAAATGGGGGCCATGAGTAGTCCTTGTCATAAGTTTGATGCCAACACTCCTTCCATCCATACCATAAACTATCATTCCAACATGAATAAATCTTCCATTTGGAACCAACAAAAAGAAAATTATAAATCCGAAGTTCAAAATCAAATGTCAAAGGCCATTGAATCAAACAAAAATACAAGTGTACAAATGAAGTTAAAATGGATCCCAAAGAAAAATGGATCAAGCAAAGAAAATATTTCGTCAATCAAAATATGGAGCCACAAGAAAAGAGGAATCCCACATATAATAAATTTCCACCTCCTTCTAAATGGTCATCAAGCAGGGAAGATAAAGGTGTTGGTTCCAAATGTTATCCCAATCAAAATTCCAAACTCCATCATCCACCATCCCAAGTTTAGAAAATAAAAATTGATACATCCAAAACACCAAATAGTCCATCCACATCTACCATCATCCATCATAATCCTACATCTCACCTAAAGTCTAAAAATCCCACATCACAAATCCATCACATCTTGGAAGAAACTCTTTATCATAAGGACTCAAATGGAACTCTATCACGATGTGCGTATTTCGATAAGGATAAACCTAGTATTAGAGAGGATCACAATGACATCGATCAGTTGTATGCAAGTGTTATGACCCTGACAAGACAACTACTCCATAAAGGTCACTATTGGCATATCATGACACCAATATCTACAACAACACCATCAAAAGATTCAGAACAATTAGAAGTCATCTAGAACATCAAGTTGATATAAAAAAAATTGAAAAAATTGTCACCTTGATGAAAACCTGGCAAACAAGCGTCTTGTGTGACATCATCAAAAAGAAAAAAAGAAAAAAAAAAGAAAAGAGAAAAAAAAATCATCCAATAGTGAATACCATTTTTTGGCTCTTCAGATAAGTACCATGATGAAAACCTGGCAAACAGGAATCATGTGTAAAAGAGATTGTCTATGTGGACCATTAAACTTGGGGGCAAGTTATCTCATCTTCCATGCCCTTCTCATAACATTTCCATCTATCTATCTAATCCATATCATTTCCATCCATTTTCCCACCTACCTTGATCTTGATAAGAAATGGGGCACAAACATAAATCATGCTTTGGGAAAATTCTTGAAATGTCTATCCTTTCGTCATACACTATCCATGAAATATCATGGCATTGCCTTCATAGAATTTACCCAAACCCATATCTTTGAGAAATTAAATTATTCCTATTGTCTTTGGAGATCATATCCTAATTCTTCCATCCAATAATCCTCATGTCTCTTATCCTTTGCCAAAATCAATCCTTTATCATTTCATACCTATTGTTAGACTTGGTTTTCTCTTGTCATTGTTTTAAGGATTCTAATTCACTTATCCAAGTGCCCTCCATAGTCCCATCTAGTCCTAAGGTTAGTCATTTCAAATGCAACAAGCCTAATCCATACAATATTGCTATGCATCCTAGCACATCATCCAAAACATTCATTGGCTTTGTTCCCAGCCTTGTTGTAAACCTTGATCTTTTAGTTACATTATCATCAATGGGATATGTATTTCCCAATCCTCATGTTGTTTCAGGGTGTGTCCTTCCCATATCAAACAATATTACATCATCATCACCTATCAATTGGTTTTCAGCTTGATTAGGGGCAAGATCATGTTTATCCTTGGATCCTTATGCATGCCTACCTGGTTGATTGTGGGTATCTTTCACATGCATTTTTCATGATCCCTATAGTTATCATCCATAATAACGCTTCATTATCCTTCCCATGGCTTGAAGACCACTGACATTTAGTATCCTTTGCTTTCACAATCATTCGTTGTATTAGCCGCTTCCCCTCGCACATAATAAATTGGTCCTATACCTGACTAGGGGCAATTACTTGACTTACATCTTCATGGGAAACAATACATGGTATCAACCCTTTAAAATCTTCAAAATCCATAAAAATCATAAAATGTCCTAAAAAAATCACAACATTTCAAAAATCCAAAAAAAACAAAACATTTCAAAATCCAAAAAAAATCATAAAATCCTCAAAATCCAAAAACATTAGAAAAACTTCTAAAATTCTAAAAACAGAATCCAAGTATGAGTCAGTTTTGTTAGAGTGGTCAAACTATGTTGCCTTTGCACATTTTCTACGTAGGCAAGGCTCATCTTAAATGAGCCCCCGAAACATTAGGTCAGTCCCTTTCGGTTGTCCAAATAAAATCATGACAGTATTTTTCAAACAAGACAAATTCAAGTAGTGTCGAACTACGAGGTCTCTGTGCACTACTACGTAGGCAATGGCATCTTTCAATGAGCCCCTGAGGCCCCCTAGGTCAAGTCCTTTAAGGTTCGTCAAGTCAGTTCGTTGGTCCAAAAGCAATCATCATTCAAACTAAAACAACAAACAAATGAAATCTTTCATCAATTGCTTATCTTATCATCCATCAACCTGGTCATTTGGCCAGAATGGGGCATTATTTCATTTTCCTCATTCGGTCTTATCTCTTGTCTTTTACCAGGATGCGTCCTTCATGGGATTATACTTTGTCAACCTTATCATTCACCTTAAGCAGGATGTGTCCTTCTTGCAGTTAGGTGTCTTGTCAACACTTGTCAGTTGGTCAACTTCATCAGATGTGTCCTTTGCCTCAAACAAGATGTGTCCTTCCTGAAATTGGGTATCGTCACATCGCTTGGTCATAACAATCTTGTCAAATTTTTTAGTCAATATCACCTTGATCAGGATGTGTCTTTCCTAAAATCAAGCGCAATCAATCAACTTTGTCAACCAATCTTTATCAAATTAATCCAATCTTAACATCTTGAATTATTCAGGATGTGTCCTTCCTGACACTAGGAATTGTTGACCAAATCAAATTGTCAAACCATCAATCAATCCTTTTCAACCTATCAATCAACTTGGTAATCTCGGTCAACCTAATCAATCAATCAAACAATCACCATTACCACTGGCAAACACTATCTTGGCAAACACTTTGTTGGTCTGCATTCTCTTATCTTTTCGATTGGTTTTCGGTCATGTTACTAGTCTCCTCGAGAATGTCCTATTAAAGGATTTAGAGGGACGATGATGGATCATGGCCTCTTTTCTTTGTTTTTTGTCTTGTTTAGATTAGGACAATTGGGTCCTTAGTATGAGTTGGGGCATTCCTTGTCTTTTAGACTGTTTGTCTCTCTCCCAAATGTTCACCTTGCACACTTTGGTCTATGTCATACCATGGTGTTTGTGGACTTTTTGTCACATTTTTTATGCCAAATGATCATAAATATAAAATTTAAGCATGAAAGTTGGATCCCTTATCATTCTTGGCCTAGCTTTCATCTCCTTTGTCTTTTCCACACTAACACCCATCTCCTCTATCTTCTTCGCCATAACATTTCTTTTGTCTACATCTTGTAGAGTCCTGTGACACACAAAAACATCTTGCATACATAATCATGTTAGATTGCATCATGTCATATTAGGTCACACATATTGGCATAAAATATACAAAAGCATAAAATGATTATCGGGACAATTTTTCTAAATTTTTGCAACTTTGTTGAAAAATTATCAAATTTTCCCAAGGGGGCATACCCGTACCCTGTTGTCACTGGGGCATCCTAGAGCATCTCCTAACTGAATTTATTTGACACAATGCGACAAGTTGCATTATGTCAAAGAGGGGCAAAATGTAGACACTAAAAAATGTCCTAAGTCTATGAGCGTCATTTTTTCTTGGTCATTCCCCTTCAATAATTGAATAATTTTAATTGTTCAATTATGGTTGATCATATTCCTCTATTAATTATCAAATTTTTTATCTTTATTCTATCTTGATCAATTAAAATAATTTAATTGCATCACTGATCCCCCCTTTCTTCAATAATTAAATAAATCATTATTTCTTTAATTATTTATCTTTCATCACCTGTCTATAGTCAAATAATTATTATTATTTGACCTTTTATTTTCTATAATTAAATAATTGACAAAATTATTTAATTATGTGTCATTCTTCTCTTTTGAATAATTGATCCAAATCAATTATCCATGTTTAATTTCTATCTCCTTTAATTAAATTTATAGATTTAATTAAATCTCCTTTTTCATTTCTATTTGCCACTTGTCCTTCTTCATTTTTAAATAAATCCCTCCATTTTGGTCAAAGATCCCATGTCATAGCCTTCATGTCTATCATTGTCTACATGTTTTTCATAGTCGCCAGGTGTCATAGTCATCAGCATCATATCTTTTCCATGCATGGCATATTCTAGTTGCATCAATTTTCAACCATTGATCTTGACATATTTCTAGAAACTCGATCTTGGCCATCTATTTCATAACCTCCCTCTCATGAATCCCCATCCGTTGATCTTAGAATGTTTCTAGAAGATTAATCTCAACCATCCGTTCGAAAGGTTGTCTATAAAAGCAACCTTTCTCCTCCATTTTCAATTTAACAACCATTATCTCCAACTTTTTTTCTTACTATTTGTAGGTATTTGCACAAATTCATCAACAAATCTAAGGGAAATATTGGCATAAGAAGAAATAGGAGAGACAAGAGAAGTGAAGCAACTTCAAAGGGGAGTATTTGATTTGAATGCTTTTAGCTTATTATTCTCCATTTGTTTGTATTTTCTTGTTTGGATGAGGTTAATAGCTTAGATTTGTGTTGGTTGTCACTTAGTCTATGCTATTTGATTTTACCTCATCTTACAAGATGAAAAGTGGATGACGGGCTACAAGAGGAAACCTAGACTCGAGATTTATGTAAGTTAAGTCCCTATCAGGTCCTGGCATGTGACTAGAACATATGCAAAAATATTTATTAAGATGGATATGATCGTTAGCAGGTCATGGAAGGAACCAGGAACCTAGAATATGGATCTAAGTTCCCATCAAGCCCTAAGACCTGCTTGGAACTATAAACACCTAAAAATGTCTCGATGGATCATATTGGCTAACTAACATCATTTCGTCTTAAAACCCATCCTCTTTTCGTTTAATTGGTTAAATTATCCTAGCTATTTAATTAATTGGCATTTTCATCTATTAATCTAATTAATTTAATTAGGTTAATTCATCCCCTTTCATGCTAACATTTTATCTTATTAAATTAAATACATCAAGTTATTTAATTTAAATCCCTATGTCCTCTTATTTAATTAAATAACCCTAAGTTGTTTTAATTAAATATCATATCACTTTCCCCTTTTCGTTAAATCATTTATTTAATGAATATCATTCAATTCTCCTAATTGACATAATTAAAACTTTGTTTTAATTATCAATTACTAATAAATTTAATTCCCCCCACTTGCAAGGGAGTATTCCTCCTTTGCACATTCCTCCAAAAAGGGAATATTCCTATGGAATATTCCTTCCCCCTTTTGCACAATTAAACTTTTTTTTAATTTGCTAAATTATCCTTTTCCCTCACCCATGAGAATATTCCAAATAATATTCTCTCTCCTCATTTGAAAAAGAGAATATTCTTACTTAGCTTCATATGCAAATTAACTCAAAACTTCTTGTGCAAGTTAACTTGTTGTAGGAGTTGAGAAAATACAACACCACAAACCCCGAAGATCACCTGCATGCAAATAACCTATCACAAAAGAAGAGATGGAGACAAACAAGCAAGGGTTCTCTGAAAACTGAAAATGTATATATCAGAGAGAATGAGAGAATGAATTGATATGAAATACAATGAGATCAATCCTTATAAAAAGGAGATCATGCAAACCCTAATAGGATAACATTTAATAATTAATATAATTATTAAATGTCACTTTATGCAAACTAACGTGAAATCTTAAGAAGGGAATAAAGGTAACTTAATAACATAATTAAGTTAAAAACTTTACTCTAACACTTGTGACCTCTTGTATAGGTCAAAAATGTGTTTGTTTGAAAGAATATTAACCCTTGATTAAATCTCATCTTTCATTCTCACCCGTTAATGAGAATCCATGATCCATGCCTCCAATTTCCTCTATCCTTAACTGTTGATTATCCTTTTTGATCTCAACCCTTCATTTCTCATTTACTCTCCTATAAATAGATCATTATTTGGAGACAAATGGATCCATCTTTCAAAAAGAAAACTTATGTTGTTGAAATCACTCACACTCACACTCATATTTAGCACATATTTAGTATCTTTTAGTTCATTTTACTTTCATTAGTCAGCTTTAAGATTCTATTAATGGCTTCCATGATCACATAATGCATCCATTTAGCTTGTTTATTAATTAGGGTTTTGAATCTTTTAGTTTAGAATCCATCTAGATTAGCTTAGCAATTGCATATCTACATCTTTTTAGCATAAAATCATGTTAAATTAGCTTGCATCATTCTCATTTAGATTAAAATCATGTTTTAGTACACATCTCACAATCGTTCCATCTGTTTTCTTCAATAAAACTGACTGGAACAAGCTTACAACGACGCTAATTTTCATTAGAGTGATGCTATTATTCACCAGAGTGACTCTATTATTCACCAAAGCGACGCTTTTGCAAAAGAATCACCATAATTGAAAAATTATCACAATTTGCAAAAGGCGTCGCTATATTGCTATAGTGACGCTATCATTTTTTTGCTTTTATAGTCTATCTTAAAATGGTCATATCTTGGTCATACGGAGGTCTTTTTCGAAGCTTCTTTTTTAAAAATAGGGTATAATTTCATGCCTTATGAAATGGTATAGGTATTTTTCAATTTTGGTGGAGTTAAATTTTCTATTTTTGCACCTAAAGTCAAATCACATTATAACTCGGTCTAGGTTGTAGGGTTTTAATGCTTAAATGTTTATCTAACCCTAACATCTTCTTGTTTTCTTGACTTCATCTAACATTTGGAACATGGATTGTAGGTTTGAAGAGGAGAATGAAGCACTTAATTGAAGAAAAAGGAATTTAAATCTTATAATTATAACAAGTGGGCTGATGTAAGAAGTTGGGTCCACAAAAAGCTCAAAAAGTGGAAGCGTTTTTGTTGTTTTTCAGAATTTGTCACACTTGGACTGAAAATTTAAGGCACTTACACAATGAATCTTTAAAAAATTCATTAATATGAAATTTTTAATTTTTAATCTAGTTTCCAAATATGTAAATTATTCAAATACCCAGATTATAGAAAATAAATTTTGATAGGGATCTATAAAAACCACTTTTTAAAAGTTCTTGTTTTTTAACCATACCAGCACGTGTACGGAAACCACTTTTTGACCCAAATAAAAGTATTTTGCTAATTCCTTTTAGGGAAAGAGAGCTAACAATATGAATATTGATGAGGAAACTTTTTTGTATTTTTTTGTTGAATTTTTATTGGTCTTAATTGTTGTTTTTAAAAATCAACGTGTACGAACAACATAATTGGACCTAAACTAAACATTTTTTGAATATTTTTTTTCACTGTGTAGAGAATTGTCTAAAGATTGATGCCATATACTTTTTTTTACAAGAAACTTAACCAAAAAAAGTTATTAAAAAACAAAAAAAGCCTGATATTTCAAGTTCAAGGACTAGTTTGCTTAGAAATTAATTAAAAAATAGAAAACATAACCCAACATTAATAAAAATTATATATTTGGAAACTAGACATCATGTTCTCTAATGGGTTTTAATTTTATAGATTGATTCAGAAAAAAATGTCCATCAGCCATATTGCCAAAGTTGGACATTCTTCTTCAATCTGCCTTAGTTTCTAGTTGCAGGTCAAAGGCTAAGGCTCATATTGGCAAGCCTTTTCCGAGCCTAAAACCAAGGCTACACTTGGGTTGGGAATTCAATTTTTAAATAACGTGTACGCGTTATTAAAACACATACGCATTATTTAAATGAAACATGTACATGTTTCATAACCCATACATGTTATCTATTTACCCGTTAGGTAAAGGTAAAGTGTATGTGTTTCATAACACATACGCATTTCTTATATAGTCATTTTTCCCTAATTTGAAAAATACTAATAAAACACATTTTTTCTGCAACATTTTTTTTCTGCAATACGGTTCGAAAGCACCATTTTATGCATTTTTTATTGCAAATTTATCTTGTGCAGGGCATATTCTATTCAAATTGTTGGAAGAGACAAGTGTAGGTTGAATTTTCTGAAGTGGAATCAAGTACAAGAATATTTGGAAAAAGAGAACTTTTGGATGTATTCATGATGTTTTTGTACTTCAAAGTTTATAGAAGAAAGGATCTTCATACTACATAGTTTTATTTGAATATTCGAAGGAGATGGAAATTTAAAAATAGGTTACTTGAATCATTTGTTTTGTCATCAAAGAGGGTTTGGTAACCATGGGATCAAAGCAAAGACAAAGAAAAAAATGTAGGAATTTAATGACACCCGAAGAAATTCAAGCAAATAAAGATATGGAGGAAAAAAGACAAAGGGATAGAAGAGAAAGGATTCGTCAAATGAAAAATTTGGAAGAATCTAGTTCCATGAATTTTGAAGAGGAAGCCATGAATGATTAAATGAATGTAGATGATGCAAATGTGGAGATGATGAATATGGAATAAAATGCAATTATGGCGACAAACCCAACTATGCCTTCAACTTCAACTTTGAATGATATGGAAATAGTACCTATGCAAACAACTTCGAGTATGTCTTCAAATCCACCTCCCAATGATATGGAAAATGAACCTATTCAAACAATCTATCCAGGTATGTTTTCAAACCCAAGTATTGATAATATTGATCTTTCTTGTTTAGATGAAGCTGGATACACCATTGATAATATCAATAATTCTAGGGTTGAAACAATGCAAAAACAAAAAAATGATGAAATTATATCTTATGAGAATGCAAATGAGAATGAAATCCCTCATATTGATGAAAATGAGAATGAAATCCCTTTTATATTTGAAAATGAAAATGAAACTCCTTCTGTGAATGAAAATGAAACCCCTTGTATGGATGAAGGTGAAAATGTTTTTTTTACAATTGAAAAAGATGTGCTAGATAACCTTTGTGGTAAAGTTTCTTGGAGATAAATTAGAACTTATGGAAATATAATATATAAAATGTTTTTTTATAGAAATAATTTAGGATTCCAATGTCAACTCATGGTGCAATTGATGAGAATGTCAAAAATGAGAAAAGTGATGAAAAAATTAGGTATTTTTGTAAAACCAAAAAAGAAAGATGATTCAATAGAACAAGTCATCTAGTGTTGCTAATGCTATTGATTTTATAGGTAAGAAAAGTCAATCTAAAAATGAGAATGTGGCTCATCATGCAATAACAACTTCTCTAGTTGATAAAGAAACTTCAAATAAAAGAATGTTAAGTAAGATTAGTAAATGTATAAAAGTGAATCCTAAAACTTTAATAAGAGTTGCTAAAAGAAGAGAAAGTATTGAAAATGATCCAATTAATCAATGTTGGATTTTTAGTGGTAGACTCCCAAGATCGGACATGAAATTAACTAATAAAATTAAATCTTTAATCGATAAATTTTGGCATGATAATACAAGAGTATCACCTAACATTAGAGATGTCTTAAAATTAAGGGTGGGTTCCAAAATTCGTGAACCTCATTCAAAGCATCTCTTAGATATGACTTAAACTAAATTATATAAAAAAAAATTAGATGTTTCAATCTTACCATTGAATATCAACATAAGTCAAAGATCATTTGAAAAGTGTAAACCTTGCTATGTTAGAATTAGTAAGCAATGAATCTCTTGTTATTGTAAGACTCGTATACAATTTTTTTATTATTATGATAGTTTTCGGATATATATGATGCACTTTGCATGCTAACAAAATTATGCAGGACATTTGTGGTATTAATATGCCATCTAAAAGAATCAAAGATTTTATAGCAGGTTTGTTTTGTGAACCCTCTAATGGAAACTTTTTTTATTTAAAAGCATGTATTTCTGGAGAATGTGATAGATGTGCTAACTTTTCATTATTTGGAGAATGTATGCATGAAATTAGTGGATGTAAAACAAATTTAAAATGTTGAGTATTCTTTAAAAGATGGAAAAACTGGAAAACTTTGTGAGCTAATTGTGGAAAAATTTAGTATGCATGCATTTATTAAAGAATTTAAAGATAAGATTGTACCTAAATATGTTCAACACTCTCAGTATGCTCATTGGCTTGATAATCAATTTTTTTAATGTAAAAACACATTCCCAATTGGAACTATATTGTCAGTTGTTGATTTTTCTAAAAATTATACTCTTGCTCCACAAGAAGAAATTCAATCATAGTATTATAATTCAGTGCAAGTAGCTATATTTGTTCATATTGTTTATATGCATGCAGATGATAGTAGAGAAGATAATAGAATTTTTTTTATAGAGTACCATTTTTATGTAAGTGATAATCGATTACATTCATCTAAGTTTGTTCAATATTGTTTTGATATATTTTATAAAAATTTAAAAGAGAAAGGAATTCAAATGCTAGAACATCACATATGGTCGAAAATTGCATGGGTCAATTCAAAAATTCTAGAATGTTTTATTGGTTATATATAGTTCATAAGTAAAATAATATCCCACACATATGGAGTTTTTTGAAGCTGGTCATGGTAAGGGAGAACATGATGGAGTAGGTGCATGTGTGAAAAGAGCCCTTGCTAGAGAGCAACTAAAATTTGAGGATGCTGGGAAATTTAGAGATGCATGTGCAATTGTAGATTGGTGCAATACAAAATTATCTACAAGAACAAGTGAGAGCTCAATAATTCGATGCTTCTTTTGGTTAGTTGAAGAAAATGATATTTTTTCTCGACAAGATTGTGAAACAATTAATGGATCTGTAAAATGGCATTTGTTTAAGAGTTCGAATGCAAAAACATGGACAATATGGACAAGGGATTTTGCATGCTTTTGTCAATTTTGTATTGAAGGTGATTGGGAGGCATGTGAAAATACAGAATGGGTCGAACAATGGCAACAAAGAGCCTTAACACCTACATCAACACATGTTCAACATGGAACGACAATTGAAGATAATAAAGTGTTCACATCAGATGATTATGATCGTGTTTCGGATCTTGTACAAGAAGGTACATTATTTATTGAGTTGAATTTTATATGTATGCATTTTTATATGTGAATTAAATATAAGTCACTCTTTATTGAATTTTTTATTTATTTTTGTAGGACATGTGTATGTTGTTGTTGCACTTGAGGGGAATGAAGAGTAGATGGAGTACTGGTTGGATAGATGTGTTGAGAGAAAACATAAGTTGGTACATCCTAGAGTGGATGATGACAACTTTAAGTATCCAATTGGTTCAATGGTTGTTGTTGGCACCTGGCTTTGAAAATATTTGATAAGAAAGAATGGTTTGTCTGCATTTGAAGATTATGAAAGACACAAGAATATTATACATTATTCATATTTGATTTTGGCAACCAATATAAAACTAGTTAGATATCAAGGGAGGCCTACTAATAAAGTTTTATGAACACTTTCAATGGATGATCATGAGACAATCATAGATGCATTAAAAAAAAGAGAGGATGCAGATGGTACAACGAATTAAATAGATATTGGTAAGTATATAGTTGTATATATATTTAATTGATATATATATATATTTGTCTTTAGTCATTTCCTAATTAAATTTTTATATCATTTTTTGTTTCAGGTCTCCCAAAACTAGATGCTTTACAAAAAAGAGAGGAGATGCGCACATATGACAATGGATTTGAATCTAGATATGGCTAGCTATATATAGTTCTAGATACATTTAATTGAGAGTATAAATATAAAACTAAATTTAATTCATTGTCATTTTATAAAAAGTTTATAATTTATTTCATATCCCCTTAAGCCATTCTCTTAAAACCCCTTAAGCCATCCTCTTATGTACCATTAATCGATCCTCTTGCATCACCTTAAGTCTCTCTATTAATTCCCCTTAAGCCATTATATTAGGACCCCTTAATCCATATCCTCGTATATCTACCCTGAATCCATCCTCTTGCATCCCCTTAAGTCACTCTCAACACCCCTTAAGCCATCCTCTTATGTACCATTAATCCATCCTCTTGCATCCCCTTAAGTCTCTCTATTAATTCGCCTTAATCCATTCTATTAGGACCCCTTAATCCATATCCTCGTATATCTACCCTTAATCCATCCTCCTGCATCCCCTTAAGTCACTCTCTAAACACCCCTTAAGCCATCCTCTTAGGACCCCTTAATCCATATCCTCATATATCTACCCTTAATCCATCCACTTGCATCCCCTTAACTCACTCTCTCAACACCCCTTAATCCATCCTCTTAGGACCCCTTAATCCATATCCTCATATATCTACCCTTAATCCATCCACTTGCATCCCCTTAAGTCACTCTCTCAACACCCCTTTAGCAATCCTCTTAGGACCCCTTAATCCATACCTCATATATCTACCCTTAATCCATCCACTTGCATCCCCTTAATTCACTCTCTCAACACCCCTTAATCCATCCTCTTAGGGCCCCTTAATCCATATCCTTGTATATCTACCCTTAATCCATCCACTTGCATCCCCTTAAGTCACTCTCTCAACACCCTTTAAGCCATCCTCTTAGGACCCCTTAATCCATATCCTTGTATATCTACCCTTAATCCATCCACTTGCATCCCCTTAATTCTCTCTCTCAACACCCCTTAAGACATCCTCTTAGGACCCCTTAATCCATATCCTCGTATATCTACCCTCAATCCATCCACTTGCATCCCTTAAGTCTCTCTAGGGTTCATGAGATGCTTAGAATAACAAATCTATATGGGTTAATGGTTTAGGATTCATCTCCTAGTCTTTAGGTCATATGGTTTAGGGTTTAGGGTTTCTATGTTTCATGAGAAGCTTAGAATAACAAATCTATATGGGTTAATGGTTTAGGGTTCATCTCCTAGTCTTTAGGTCATATGGTTTAGGGTTTAGGGTTTTTAGGGTTCATGAGATGCTTAGAATAACAAATCTATATGGGTTAATGGTTTATGATTTATCTCCTAGTCTTTATGTCATATGGTTTAGTTTTTAGGTTTTCTAGGGTTCATGAGATGCTTAGAATAACAAATTTATATGGGTTTTAAGGGTTTATAGTTCATCTTCTAGGATTTAGGTCCTATGGTTTAGGGTTTAGGGTTTCTAGGGTTCATGAGATGCTTAGAATAACAAATATATATGGGTTAATGGTTTACGGATCATCTCCTAGTCTTTAGGTCATATGGTTTAGTGTTTAGGGTTTCTAGGGTTTATGAGATGCTTAGAATAACAAATCTATATGGGTTAATGGTTTACAGTTCATCTCCTAGTCTTTAGGTCATATGGTTTAGGGTTTATGGTTTATAGGGTTCATGAGATGCTTAGAATAACAAATATATATGGGTTAATGGTTTACATTTCATCTCCTAGTCTTTAGGTCATATGGTTTAGGGTTTAGGGTTTCTAGGGTTCATGAGATTCTTATAATAACAAATCTATATTGGTTAATTGTTTACGGTTCATCTCCTAGTCTTTAGGTCATATGGTTTAGGTTTTCTAGGGTTCATGAGATGCTTAGAATAAAAAATCTATATGGGTTTTAAGGGTTTACGATTCATCTCCTAAGATTTAGGCCCTATGGTTTAGGGTTTAGGGTTTCTAGGGTTCATGAGATGCTTAGAATAACAAATCTATATGGGTTAATGGTTTACGGTTCATCTCCTAGTCTTTAGGTCATATGGTTTAGGGTTTCTAGGGTTCATGAGATGGTTAGAATAACAAATCTATATGGGTTAATGGTTTACGATTCATCTCCTAGGATTTAGGTCCTATGGTTTAGGGTTTAGGGTTTCTAGGGTTCATGATATGCTTACTATAACAAATTTATATGGGTTTTAAGGGTTTAGGGTTCATCTCCTAGTCTTTAGGTCCTATGGTTTAGGGTTTAGGGTTTAGGTTCCACAATCTTGCATCCCTTAAGTCACTCTCATAATTCCCCTTAAGCCATCCTCTTAGGACCTGTTAAGCCATATCCTAAGGTTCATGGCATGCATCCCCTTAATCCACCCTCTTACATCCCTTTAAGTCATTCTATCAACTCCCCTTAATCCACCCTATTACATCCCTTCAAGTAATTATATCAACTCCCCTTAATCCACCCTCTTGCATCCCCTTAATCCATCCTCTTAAAGGACCCTTAAGTCATATCCTCTTACATACCCTTAATCCACAATCTTGCATCCCTTAAGTCACTCTCATAATTCCCCTTAAGCCCTCCTCTTAGGACCCGTTAAGCCATATCCTAGGGTTCATGAAATGCATCCCCTTAATCCACCCTCTTACATCTTTTTAAGTTATTCTATCAAATCCACTTAATCCACCCTCTTACATCCCTTGAAGTCATTCTATCAACTCCCCTTAATCCACCCTCTTGCATCCCCTTAAGCCATCCTCTTAACTCCCCTTAAGGCATTCTCTTAGGACCCCCCTTAAGCTATATCCTCTTAGGTCCCCTTAATCCATCCTATGGCAAACATCATTTGAATTTGTATGGAATTTATAACATCCAATTTTCTAACTTTTACTATATATTGTTCTTTTCTCGCATGAATTATTTACTTAAATGACTCATAAAAATTATAGTTACTTTACTTACATTAATTATTTTTGCAGGTTCTCATCAAGTCGGTCTACCATGTGATCAGGGAAAACTTTAGTGGCGAATCTTCACCAATTGGTGAATTCTAGGAATCGGGCAAATCGAAATTGGCGAATTTACCGTATCCAACAGGGTGTTCAAATCGCCCAGATTTCACGAACTATCGTCCAATGCATGTCCATTCACCAGCAGTTTTTTTTTACGAGGCATGTTTAGGCAGTAAATTCGCCATAACAGACTACACGTTTCTAATAGACTGATTAATATTTTTGCCTAGAATCTCGAGGAGCATGTCATAAAACACCAACATATTCGCCAATACTATTAAAACAACATTATATGAGGACCCATTTCGCCAATTAAAATTTAAAAATAGTTTCTTGTGAAGACCCATTTTGCCAATTAAAATTTATAAATAGTTGCTTATGAGGACCTATTTCTCCAATAATATTTAAAAATAATTACGTTTGAGGACACATTACGCCTTGAAAATTACAAAGTATCATTGTATAAGCACGCGGGATTCGCCAAATTTTTAACATACCATTTAAAAATCCCACGAAATTTTCCAAATATGGATTGATATATATACAATTGAAACTATTATTTATTCTTACACATTTTGTTTGGTTCTGAGGTTCTACTTCTCGATTCAGAAGTTAGTGAAACCCGAAAACGTAGACTCAAAGGTGAGTGATCATTTCTTCATACTGTTATTAGTTATTAGTTATAATAATAAGATTTCTTTATCTATTTTCCATTCTTGCTTCAGTCTTAAACATGATTTTGAGTAGGGAATGGGATCTATATTCTCTGTCAGTTTTTCCTTCTTAAACAAGAAGACATTTTTTTCTAGCTTTTATTTGAAGTGAGATATCAATATGTTAAGCAGCAAGGGTAAGACTCCTTAAGGTAATGAAGAGACTGGGAGGCCATCAAAACACCCAAAATGTGGAGGTACCGTATAGTCTTACTTTGGAATTGGCAAAGCTTCTAATCCAGTAGATCAAAGTGGAGCTACATCATCAATTCTTCCACCAAATATTATTGAAGATGGCATTGACAATACCTCACCGCCATAGGAAGGTCAAGGTGAGATTGTCATTGAGTTAAATCAAAATGTATCAAATGAGGATGGCAATACCGTAGAAGATGTTCCAAGGGATACCCCGGTTAGCCAGAATGAGAGAATTGGCTTAGATTAGGATGATGTTGGTATCAAGAAAATAAAAGGCAAATCAAAATTGGGGCGCGAGTGGGAAATGACAAGGAATTTTCAACTTGTTTGGTTGCCGAAGTACCCATTCCTTGAACCAGTGGGGGTATCAAACGAAAATGATATTGAAAGGGCAACAGAGGTCAAATGTAAGATTTTTAGTTGGAAATGTGGAAGAGACAAGATGATGCAGCTAAAGCTTGACACTATAGAAAAACATATCGGTAAATTTTATGAAAAATAAATCATAGACGGAAAGGAACAATCAGTCGTACGATGGAAATCAAAGGAAGAATGTCTTCATGTTAAGTATGTCACAGATTATGGAGAGCATAACCATAGAATGTCGAAGATTAAAAAATGTGAAGGTACACTTGAGGCTCATTTTGGAAAAGCCATGGCAGCAACAAATCTATCAAAAACTGTTCAAATGAGTGTTGTTTTTCATATTTTGTCCAGGGAGCGTCCTATGACAGACTACCCAGAATATTTTGATTTATTATCTTATTTGAGTGTTCCCCACTTTCCCTTCTCACATTGGTCAGTAAACGCTGGATGGGAATGGGCGAACTGTCTTGTTGCAGTGGAAAAACAAGATTTAAAGGAGAAATTAAAAGAGTCAAATTTCATTGCATTATATTTAGATGAAGTTACTACAGTAGACAATACTTCTTGGGTTTGTATGCATTTGTATACTGTAGAAAAATGTGTTTTCCAAGCTCATCTTCTTTGTGTTCATAAAATGAAGGACGGTTCAACATCGCAAAATCTATTTGAACTAGTCAAGAAATCTTTGAATGAAATTGCAAGTATGGATGAGTTGACAATTGCCAAAAAGTTGGTGTGTGTAGGAGCTGATGGAGCTGCAGTGATGCAAGGTCAAAGGAGCGGTCTTTGCACAAAGTTACAAACTACTTGTGCACCATACATGCTTGGCATTCACTGCATGACCCACAAAATGAATTTAGCATTCAAAATTATAAGCAAGTTTCCTACATTATCAAAAGTTGAAAATCTAGTTCGCAAGATCCACGCATACTTCTACCGAAGTCCCAAACGTTTCCTTGAATTTCAACATTTTGCTGAGGGAATAACACCTGGAAACAAGCTTCTCAAGGATGTCGATACCAGATGGATCTCCCTACATGGACCAACGCAATGAGTTCTTTCAGAATATCAATTCTTGATTGGAGTGATGTACAAGCATCACATCACAGTAGACAAAGCTCCTGACCTCTTACATAGGTTAAGCGATATAGAGACACTCTTGACTTTAGCTAGTCTTCTCCCCATGCTGGATGAGATGAACAATCTTGTGAAGAAAGCCCAAGATAGAACTATGTATATTTATGAATATGCCAATCTACGTAAACTTACATGCTTGGCCCTCGATCATCTATATCTAGATCTAACACAAGAAGGCACAAATTATTTGATGTGGCAGAAAATTACTGATTTGAATAATCCTGATAATTATTTAAAGTTTAATGCAAGCGGGCACTTATGTATTTGTGTACGTGGATATGAGATACCAATGTACCATTGTAAGATAACCAGCTCTAGAAAAGAAGTACCTGTTAATGAGGAAGATTTTAACGACATTGTTAAATCTGTTAGTGATAATTTGAAGGAAATTGCAAAATCTCTTTCCTCAGAGATTCGTGAAAGATTCCCTCGACATGAAATACTTGAAGCCATGGGTATTGTGTATCCTCAATTTTGGGTAAACCGAGATAACCCAAAATATTTTCATGATCAAGTAAAAATCGTGATCGAAAGTTTTCGAAAAAGGTAACATACAATGAGCAGGCAATAGAAGGAATTTTAAATGAAAATAAGCTTAGAAAGCAATGTCGGAGTTTTGCAATAGCTATGAGGGACTAGTCTGATTCCATGGGCAAGGAGAAGGCCTTTGAACCGGGATCAATAAAAAAGGTTTGGACAAGCTTAGGTCAGAGTGAAATATTGCGTGGTTCATGTCAGAATATTTCAAACTTGTTGATTTATGTCAAACAATGATATTGGGGTCGGTGGAGGATGAGAGAGTTTTCAGTACATTGGGGTTTTTGAAATCAAAGTTAAGAAACAAACTGGACAAGAATTTGGAAAATTGCTTGAGGATGAAAGGAACTGCGTATAATGTCAAAAAAATTCCTTATGAAAGGGCACTCGCAATCTGGAGGTCCACATATGAAAGAAGAGGGACCGGGTTGTGCAACACAGGCTCTCCAATTCCAAGAGCCACCAATACTGGTGGTAGTACTAGTGGTAGTGGTAGTGGGCCTGGGATAGATGATAATGATATTGAAATTGACACAAATCAAACAATGAATGTTGAATTTGAGACACAGGCCAAAGAAAGTGCAGAGCAATCTCAGAATCAAGATGACTCTTTTACTTTATCTGAAGATGAGCATCGGTTTGAGGACCCTAACTCTGTTTGGGAAATGGAAGAGAATTAGCAGGTTTTAGGTATTTTTACTGCACTTCATGAATCAGTTTCCATTGTTCCAAAGTCCAAACTGTAGTTGATGATATTTTATATTGTATTCAATGAACATTGAAATTGTGAATCATTGCTCTTCATGATATCTTATTTTATATTGCACTAAAGCACTGCATGAATCATATTCCAAACTATAGTTGATGATTTTTTATATTGTATTCAAATAAATTATGAATCATTGCACTTCAAGATATTTTATTTTATATTGCACTCCATGATATTTTATATTATATTACACTTCATGAATCATATGCCAAAGTCAAACTGTAGTTGATGATATTTTATAAATTATATAGTATTCCATCATCCATGAAATTGTGATATTAAAATTAAAATTTGATCTCTTAAAAGGAAATTTAATTTTTCTTTACAAAGAAACTAGCCTCCACCGAGTCCACCCCACTTATCTTCCACATATCAATAATCAAAAAAATATACGACACTTTGATTTTATGATTCATAAATTATGAACAATGCAAATTGTAGAAATTTGTGTGACAAGATCCATATTATAGCCTACATTGCATCCATAAACAAATTTGAAATTTCATAGTGACATATTCCTTCCCCCATTCCTAACAAAATTCAATACCATCGTCCTAACAATGCTTCATCGGTGGAACCCCCATCACAGTCTCGTCGATGGCCCGATGAAAATAGCTCACAACCTAGTATCGGTGTAACATACTCTATCGGGCTGACTCCTAAGGTGCTCTCCCTATATACCGATAGAGTCAAGTTTTGAACAAAAGTAACCATGAATTATAACCATGGGCATGAATTATCGAATGTGTAAAGTATATCGGGGAAACTATGGTGCATCAGGGAAACATTATCTAGCGTCCCACCGATAGAATGAAGGATAGGTTTCCATCGGTGGAGAGGGTGGCTATTAGTGAAAGACTGATGTGACATCCTGGGGCATCGTCAAATTTAAGATATTTGAATTAAGTGTTCTTCTTCGATGACAAGACTAAGAGACAGCCCACGGATGGTGCATTTATGAACCAGAATTGAAGTGAATTATATCACAAGTTGATCACATAGTTGTTACAAAATCTTGGAAGTTTTCGCTTAGGGCATAAGTAGAAAGGCAAAAACTTAGAGTTCTAATGTAGAAAATACATGTGGACTGTGGAGGTGACTCGGCGAGACTCACGTAAGTACTTCAGACCCAACTGAGAAGCTATTTTCATCAAAAGCTTAATATTTAAATAATGGAAGAGAGTACAAACAAACCCAAAGCTAAAAAACTAAAAACTGAAAAGACTAAGACTTTGGATCAATTGGACATTAAAAATCCAAGAGAATCCTAAATGAAGACCTAATAGATCAATGCCCTAGGTCAGGGCTAAGACCCAATTGGAGTGCTCAAATGAATCCTTCCATGGATCGACTATGGGACAAACATAAGGGCTTAGGGGATATTTGGACATCGCAATGAGGGTACGACCTCTTCATGTACCATTACAAAAAAAAAATTAGGTTTCAACCAGTCTGCAATTCGTGGAGGTTGAACCTGGGAAGACTTGTGGTGCCCAATGTGTTTGTGAATGTAGAGCTAATTAAATCTCTTGCTATCAGATATGACCCCAAGAAAAGAACTATTCAGTCACATGGCAGGGCTGACATGTTTTTTATTTCTAGGGATCTCATTTCTAATGTATTTCAGTTAGAGTGTTCACTAAATTTATCATTCACGGTCAAAGATCTCTTGACAGAGTATCACCACATGGATACTAGCTATAAGAGATGGAAATTACCTTTACATAGGCCCAAGGATGAAGGAGGCCAACTCAAGAGGTTCTCTAGTAGTGAAAACCCTCCTTTCCATGAAGATTTATTCAAAGAGTATTTCCGATACACCTATTATTCAGTTGGTCAGGTTTTGGGAGTAGAGGTTCTGCCTCTCATGTCGATTTCCCCAATGGTCTTAGCTGCAGACATACAGAGAAATGATTCTAGGCCATTTGATTATGCTATCTACTTGGCCAACGCCCTACATCAAGGGCTTCAAAAAGATTAAAAATAATAGTGATAATATTAATTTTGAACACTATTCTTTGCTTATGCATTTGCTTTTGTACGAGGGACAAGTCAGAGGGGTCTGGAGTGAATAATTAAGGATAAAATATATAGATGAAAATGGAGATTTTAAATCTGTACAAATGTGGACTTCATTGTGGGACAACTAATTTGGTAGGTCTCATTACCTTTATTTTGAAGAATTTTTGTAAAACCATTGATGAAGTTGTTGGGATATCCGTGCAATTATAACCTATCCCTAGAAGTACAAATATTTCTAAGACCAAAGGAAAATGACTAGAGAAATAAAGTGAATCATAACTAGGGAGACTGGTATGCTTTCCCTGATTGTACAGTGATAAGGGTTTATGGGTTCGAAGGGGCTCCACACTTGATGCCACAAGTAGTTCTTGATCGAATTGCTTATTTACAAATTGTGAGGCAATTGGAAAAATCTGATTCCAAACACCTCAAAGGACATAGAAAACAATCAATTATGCCCAACACCTTATGTTTTGGAGACTTTACAATGGTTGCCAATGAAGGATATGGATAAATTGATGGTAAATTAGCACAGTACAACCTACCTCTAGGTGATGTAAGGAAACAATTTGATGCAGAAGGGTTTATTCACAAGGCGAGATTATTGCAGGGGATATCAGGGTGTGAACATTTGTTCTCAATCGAAGATGTCATAAGAAACCATGATGAGGCTTCCACCAAGGAAAGAATGGCTGCCTATAACAAGATTATGCTTGCAGAGGAATGGAAGAGAAAAAATGCCCCATCTTATTCAAAGTCATTTGGTGAGATATAGGATCCTTTATCAAGAATTGAGCAACTCATCGCTCATGTCAATGAACTGGTAAAGGATGTTCCCCCAGTTGTTTTTGATGCACCTCATGCAACCTATTCAGGATTACAAGTTGAATACATGGAGCCCTTGGATTAAATACCTTCACAGCCTACTCCTGAGGTATGTTTTTTTGTAGATACTGATATAAGTGAAGAAGATCAGGGTGATGAAGAGGGTGAGCAGGTCAAACAAATAAGTGCTCCTATGATTTCACAATACGAGCCCCCTCAAGATCAGAATATTGTAATATTTGAGGCATCCAATAAACTATCTGATGATGTAAGGTCAAGGTTGGACAACAGTTTATTTATTATTGTGATTTTGTTAAATTTTCTAAATTTAAATCATTTGTTTATGAATATAAAGGCAGAAAAATGAGACAAAAGATACAGGATATCACTCCTGAACAGGAGGCAATCACTCTGGAGGAATTGAAAAGGGAGGTAGATAAGGAAATGGAGTCCATCACTCTTGAAAGAGGAAGGGAATTGCTTCAAGAAGTTGGAGTGTTGCTCCTACTAGGGTGGGATATTAGCTCTTCAATTGTATTTGATAGCTTCAGAAAAAGAGGGGATAAGACAATGAACTTAATAGAAGAAGCAAGTGACAAAATGTATTCAGGATTTGGGTACAACCTAGACAAAGCCACCTTGCTTATTTGGTCACTGTATCCCCATGATAAAAGACACACTATAATTAGTAATCCAAACCAAGTGTTTGGACATCTCTTGGTTTAACGAGTAGGGGATACCAACCCTATGGAGACAGCAAAATTGAACATAAATGTGGCAAAATTTACCAAAGCACAGATCGAAAAACTGATTAAGGAAAATGAAAAAATGAATAAGGAGCTAGCAAATCAAAGAGAAAGAACATCTTCCTCCTCCACATCAGAGTTGTAATCTCCATGGCTTGAAAAATATAAGAGAGTTCTTGATGCATTGGCTAATGCAGCCTATTGGAAGAATTGCCATATGAAATCCCAAGGGAAATGCAAAGAATTGGAGAAAGAAGTGAAAACCATCAAATATAACACTATATCTGAAATGATAAAAGAAAGATTCAGCAAAATGATGAAGTGTGTTGATGAATATTGGAAAGTATTCAAACAGACACGCATTGCATTGGTGGAGAATAAACGATTGCAGCCTAGAATGATGGAGAAAAAAAAGGAGCTCGTAGATAAGAATGTCATGAAAGGACAAATATTGCTGATATATAACAAGCTGGTAGAATCACATAATGGATATCATAACAGGCTTAGGGAATATTTTGACTGCTTTGATTTAGTCCCGACACTTCATAATGGCATTGGAAATCTGTGAGAATATGATGATTGGAAGGAAGAGCTTGTTGGGCTTCTAATTGTTGCATTGTAAGAAATAAATGATGAGGATATGGTTTTACAAAACACTCATAAGAAACTCGAAAAAATAATGTCTATGGAATATGATATGAAAGAGACAATTTCTAACATGGACACCTATGATGAATAGGAGTACATCCATCACCTCTCTGCAGTCAATCTATTTATTAGCCAAATTGTAGATGTGTCAAGATCACATTCAACGGGACAACCATAAGATTTGGAGTACGAACACCAGCCGACAGCATGATGAGCACCCTATCATGGAGTAGAAGCTTTGAATAGATCTTAGGTGGTCACGGGATTTTTCTTGGAGATTAACGGATCAGTGCATTCACATGTGACATTGTTTTATTTATAATTTGAGTTATGTTTAGTTGTCAAACGTCATGATTTTTGTAAGGGGTTTGTAGCTTGTTGCCTCTCATATATAAAAGAGATCAAGACCTGAATAGAAGATCATCACATCATTTTTAATTAGACTTTAGAGTAGAAAATAGTAAGAAGATAGATAATAGATTGCACCAATTCGCCCATCCATCTCATATCATAAACTATTTTTATAATGCATATCATTTGAACTTTGAATATCAATACAATGGAGAAGGTTACACATAATTACTGATTTGCTTTCGAGTGTTCAACTGTTGTGGATTCATATGCTTATATGTTATTAACTTATTTGGTTGTCTCCAAAGTGATTGTTTATGTTATTCAAATTGAGTGTGTGGAAGTACATTTAATTTGTCAGTATATTGAATTTGAATTCTTCAAGAATAGGAATTGTGACCATGGGGTTTTAGATTTATTTATGGACATGATCAAGTAGTAATGTGGGCCACAAAATGGATCTTGTCACACAAATCTCTGTAATTTGTATTAATCATAAAATCAAATGTAGTGTATTTTTGTAGTATGTGGGATGTGGGTGAGGTGTAAGTTGGTGGATATTGATCAAGATTTTTAGTCCCAACATAACAGAAGCTAACAGTTCAACATCCATAACTTAAAAGCTCTACCAAGAAGTAAATATAATGAGCTAATAGTTCAACATCCATAACTTGGAATCTCTACCAAGAAGTAAATATAATGAGCTAATAGTTCATCACCTTATAGTTCAAATGATAAAATGAATAATACAGATAATTGAACATCATCACATTACTGAAGTCTGAATTTGAGCTTTTTAATTGATTTCCAAATGAAGGAGTACATATTGGCATTGGAAATGAAAAATATTTCCAATCCCCAAAGACAAGTCTGCACAGAGCTGAGTTGGAACTAGGAAACTCATATTATCAAATATTGAAAATTAAAAAATAAGTCACTATATCACCTTTTCTAGCAACTTCCACTCTTCAGGTGGTGGAATTTCCATTTGTTCTAACTGATGTTGTTTGACTTGAAGTTTTGTTAACATTTCATGATTGTAATTGGAAGTGGAACCTGTCTTGAATTCTTCAGTCAATTTTGCGTTCAAGGTTATCAGTGTTATGATGGAATCCAAATAGTTCGTATCTAGGTTCTGAGGAAACTAGTCCAAATCAATCTTCCTTGCACCTTCCATCTTCTTTCTGAAACCATCCTTTCCAATGAATCAGTCATTTGTGTCAAAATCCTCTGGAAAACCAAGCTCTCTGAAGTTCCTTACCTTTTCATCCACCACCTTCATTTTGTCTACAACCAAATGCAAATATTCCTTTGTTCCACACATTCTCAAACACTTTTCAATGATAGATGACAACTTCATTGAGTTTTCAATCCGATTAGTAATCCCTTTTGATTTCAAATCATTGTCACTAGCTTTGTAAACTATTTGTAGAACTTCATTTGTAGATTTCTCTAATTCCAGCACATTTTTGTTGTCCACTAAATATTTATTGAGCTTCTTATATTGTTGTCTGATAGCATCAATCAATTGAAACATGTCACACAAATGATCAAACCTCTGCATTATTTCATCCCAAATATTTCGTTTCATATGCCTCATTATATCTCTACAAAATGTAGATAGCTTATTTTGAGAAGACTTAATTTCTTCTTTTGCTTCTACCAGCTCTGTCTCCAATCTTTCATTTGTTTTTCTCTATTTCTCCAATTTTTGTTCCCACTGCGCATTTCCATTCGCAATGCTTAGTCTTAATTTTTCTAAAGTGGATTTTTCCTCGTCATATTTCTTGTTGCTCTCATCTAGCCTTTTCTTCAAGTCATTCACTTCTCTCTCATTTGGTTTATCCTCTTTTCTTTTTGATGTAGAGGCATATTTTTTTATTCTTTTTTTCTAATTCATTGCTCTTGTTATCTGCTTCTTTCCTCTTTGCTTTCTCATTTGCTAGGTCTACCTGTAACTTTTCTATATGGGTCTCCAACCTTTTCTTCTCTCTATCTTGCTTTAGCAATGATGTGTACACCAATTCATTATTCTTCTTTGATACATTAATTTTTTCAGTATTTTTTAGGCCATAAAAATCCAATTGAAAATTGGTTACCTGGTATTCAGATCGATCCATCTAATTTGTTGGTTTATTTTGAATTGTGGGAACAACAATTGTGTACTCCATGATTTCTTTATTTGTGTCAAATATGGGTAATACCATGGTTGTTGCAGGCTCTGAAGTTACAATAGACACACTCCATCAGTTGCTTCTTTTCTTTTTTATTCAAGTCTGATTTCGTTTTAAACTCTTTAATGAAATCATAACCTGGGGAGGTAGGAACAATGGAATGCTTGAATGGTGAAGGAATAGGAGTACTTGCAGTTGCTAATGATGTCACAGCCATAGTAACTATAATTGGGGGAATGCCTGGAAATAACTCCTTTGAGGTGGATCCACTGATAGTGTGACTTGGACCTGTCAAAATCCTTTGCCTCTTTTGATTGCCTTGATCACCTGGTGTTTCTATGGTATCTTGTATTATTTTCCTCGTGTGTATATTTGTTTGTTGTAGCACATGTTGACCACTACTAATACTACTACCCATACCATCGCCACCAATGGCACTCCCAATTGCTCTAAGTTGTCCACCAAGGGCATGTCCTATTTGTGATTGTATCTGACCATGAGGATGAGGATTAGAAGCTGTCACAAATTGAGTTTGACTTGTATGCCCTTGGTCTACTTTTTCACCTCCAAGCCAAAGGCCAAATTTATCAAATGGTTTTCTATGCTCAACATTTGTTACCGTCCAAGGGCCTTGTCTTTTGGACCCCAAAGGACCACCTTCATAACTAATTTTTTCAAGTATGGTTGCTCCTGAAGTATATGCTAAAGCATATGCTTCTTTTGTGGCCTCACTTAAACCAGGTTTGTAATTGGCATGGCTTTGTTATACTTCTTCACTATCATCATTAGATTCATCATCACTTTCTTTGTTTCCATGTTCATCAGGATTATTTATATTCCATAATTTGCTAAACTCTTTATCTTCTTCATTAGCTCCATACTCTGCAAGAGCTCTCGGATCACCTAGGTCCTTCCTCATAAACCAAAAGGCAGTAATTTTTTATCATGACCAATTTTTATCTGTAACTTCCTTCTCTAGAGAACCTAGAATTTTTACTCTACTAGATGTTTTATCACCTTTTTCATAAAAATTGTTGTATATCCTAATTGTCTTTCGGTGCAATGCCATAATTTCTGCTGAAAATTGTTCAAAAGAAATACCATTCTCGGTAGCACTTTTCTCCATTGCTATTTTGACCTCATCCCAAGAATCCTTGTTTCTCAAGTTTTCAAGTAAGGGTTTACTTTGATGTTGAATTCTACTTGCAGCATTCATATTGGCCACAATCATTGATTTAATGATGTCACATGGATCATACTGCTAGTGACAAAAAGCATCAAATTCAAAAAAAATTCAAAATATTATGTGCCACACTAAATGCTTTTCTCTCGAATGTGAACCCTCCACATGAAAAAGGTAAAGAAGGAAATAAGGTCTTCTTTTGCTGAATGAGAAAGTGTAGTTCATCAGCACTTTGCACCTGGCTTACATATTCCAATGCAAAAACCCTTTATGTCACTTGTATTGGAAGTTTGTATGGTTGTACTCCTGATCCATAAAATCTTAGCACAGTATATTCTTCCATTAAGTACCAATTAGCCAATTGTATTTCTTTTCCTAGTTGCATGTAGTTTCTACATGACATGGGCAATCTAGGCATTGGAGTATTTCTAATTGCTTGATGCAATGGAGCCAAAAAGTAGTCTACAAAATGACTGTAGTTCCTTCGAGAATCATGCATCCTTATCTCAGTGGTCCACTCATATACTAGAGCCATTTTATTTTCCTCTGCATTACTATAGGGCTGAATGTGAAGCTTGTTGGTCTGAAACATTCCTCTAAATCTGAATAGAAAAAGATAGCGCAAGTAGGTTGTGAACCTAAATGTCTTGGTGGAACCTGCTTTAATCATTAAAAATTATTTATGCATGGATTCTATAATGTGTTGAATATAATTATATTTGACATGTTCAACACCATAATGGATATTAAATACCATTTCAAGGAGGCTTGCACCCACTTCCAAATTGCTATCCAAACCGAGGCAAAATGCTAGCATGGAAATAGTATCATGAACCCATGGTTTAAAAATATCAAAATTATAAGGAGGCTTATGATCACCTTTCAATTTGTTTCTATCCTAAACTATTTTATTTAAGAAAGAAATTTTCTCCTTTTCTTCCACTACTTCATAATCACTAGCAAGATTTTCTAGGTCAATGTGGTCATTTCCAAATTCTTCAGTTGTAAACCCCAACACTTTTCCAAGTTCTTTTGCATTAATGGATAACAATTCTTGTTGGTTATCTGTATTAACAATTTCTCTTTTCTCATCATCATAATTTTCAGCACAGACCATGATAGATTTTGGGCAAGGGAAAACCTCATGTAACATCATGCGCCCTAATCCAGTTACCCATAGTGCACTGATACTATTAACTTGCATTTTCTCTGCAGCCTTATTCTGAGATGAAAATCTAAGTTATGAGGTATGCCTACCATAGATTTCAGGATCATAAATATCATGGTACCCATCAGTGAAACCTGGGGTTTTAAGTAATTTTGTATACTGTATTTTTTTATCGGACATTGCTCTAGTGGTATTGGTGGTAGACGTGCTTATACAATGTGAACTTGTGAAATTTGAATTCCCTATTACCTATTAGTCCTCCTTAATTTTCTTAATTCTTAATTCTCTAAACCCAAACTTCAAAGTTTGACAAAATAAGATTTTAAGAAATGTCAAACGATGAAACGTAGCCGGAGGAATTTTCCACTTACCCGGATTCTGAGCCCTGACTCTTGAAGAGATTAATGCTGACAGTCGTGGAAATTGGAATGGCTTTGTTGGAATTGGAACTGTGGAATCCAAAATAGGGTGGTGCACAACAATGAGCAATCTGAAGAGTGAAGATTGAAATTTCCCCGTGTGTTGACCCTCACTTAGTAGTATAAAGTGCTTTTTTCTTGAAATTGGAACATTAAAGTGAATCAAACGTCTTAAGTCTACATGTTTCAAATTCTAAACCATTGATCTTTCTAAATCTAATGGTTATAGGGTGAAATCAGAGGTTTAAGTTTGCAAGCCTATCGCTCTATATTTCATTCCGGAATGCAACTACAACCATACATCAAATGTTCATCCAACAATAGAAACTTGAGTAATTTATGATATTAACTTAAAAAATAAACATGACACATGTGTTTTAAAGTTGTTTTAAACTTTTGTGCCGGTAAATTAACGTTGCAAAGGTGAAAGGACTTAAAAAAATCTCTCTCTGTGTTGACTCTCTCACTTAAAAGTTAAAAAAAAATCATTTGATAGTTGACACTTAGCAGTTAAAGTGCTTTAAATGCTTTTTTTTTAAATTGGAACATTAAAGTTGCAAATTTTTAACTGTTGATCTTTCTAAATTTAACAGTTATAGGGTGATTCCAGAGGTTTAAGTTCACAAGCCTATCACTCTGTGCATTTCATTCTGGAATGCAAATACAACCATAAATCAAATAATCATCCAACAGTTGAAACTTGACTAATTTATGATATTAACTTTTTACAAAAAACATGACACATTGACACATGTGTTTTAAATTTGTTTTAAACTTTTGTGCACTAGGATTAGCATCAAGGCCAAGGGTCCGGTAACTTAACGTTGCAAAGGACTTAAAAAAATCTCCCCGTGTGTTGGCCCTCTCACTTAAAAGTTAAAAAATTTGCTTGACAGTTGACACTTAGTTGTATAAAGTGCTTTAAATGTTTTTTTTTTAAATTGGAACATTAAAGTTTAAAATTTTTAACCATTGATCTTTCTAAATATAATGGTTATGGGGTGATTTTGGAGGTTTAAGTTCACAAGCCTCTCAGTTTGTGCATTTGAAATCTCGTACTCATAGTCCTTCCCCCATTCCTAACAAAATTCAATACCATCGGCCTAACAATGCTTCATCGACGAAATTCCCATCACAGCCTCGTCGATGGCTCAAAGAAAATAGCTCACAACCTAGTATTGGTATAACAATAATCTATCAAGCTAACTCATAAGGTGCTCTCCCTGATATACCGATAGAGTCAACAAAAGTAAGCACATCATTGTAACACATAAACATCGGTGGAACGAATGATTGTATTCCCCCGATGGCCCAATATAACCATGAATTATCAAGTGCATATTGCATAAAGTATATTACTTAATTCCTTAAAGGAAAAAAAATGATTTGAATATATTAATATAAATAGACACTAAAGTTATGAACTCAAAAAATAACTCTTTATTGTAAGTGTAAATGAATAACGAAGAATAGCACAACACAACCATTTAATTTATTGCAACTGAATTTCAATGTCACATTATTACATATCCTTTTAAAGACGAGTAGTTGTAGAGTAGGCAAGCTCCCATTTTGTATAAATAACATATGTCAGTGTGTCACTTTACATAGACACAATTTAATAATTTATTCCAAGTTGTTGCTCATTACAATGGATTACAAATTGATTCTAGTTTCCAAGCTTATGGTAGTGACAACTTAATACAAATGTAACTCTAAAAATAAACGCATGATTCCAAGCTTCTGCTCATGACAATGTAATACAAATGTGGCATTGAAAATTAAGTTTCAATGCAAGGGATTTTCCCAATTCCAACCATGCTACGGGAAAGGGGGTTCTAATCATTCTTGGGAAATGGGAGTTGTGAAGATACAAAATGTACTTATCCCCTTTGAGAACCAGAGTCATGCAGAAGATGTAATACAAATGTGTCTCTGAAAATAAATGCATGGAACTTGCTAGGCCAACCATGCTAGGGAAAAGGGAGTTTTGAGGATACAAGAGGAGTAGAAAATATGCTCCCATCTTTTTCACATAGCTTCCATGCACTGGTATAGCACTTACCTCCATCAGAGCTCCTCATCCCGGTTCAAAACCTGTCTGAGAATTCAGGTTAACCAAATCAACTTCTTTCTAATTCCACCCATTCTGAACTTGAAGGAAATTCGTCTTTTACTAATTATTATGTAACTACATAACTATAGGCAAGATAATTTATAGTATCCCCATTAATACCACATCATCTTCTTCTTGGATCCTTATTAACCCTAGAAAATGAAAACCCTTGTGACACTATCCACTATTCACTATTCCTATTATGGGCCACCAGACACCAATGATGTTACCAGCCTGGGTATAATGATAATCGTGATTCATGTACAATTAAAATCTTTAATTTGATTGATGTCTAGCTACACGCAAACTGTAACTCAAGCTGACAAGCTGTCAAAATCACCAGTGCCACTCAAACGATATGAAATCATTACAAATCTTG